>OX235262.1:127491640-128091640 GCA_944472135.2 Trichobilharzia regenti | reverse complement strand
GATTCTGTATATTCTCCTAGGAGTAACATCTGTTTGGAGTTTTCTTGAGGAAGTGAGAGAAAACTTTTCTGTGTAGCTTTTCACATATTTTTGGCAATACCCGTATAGTAGAATGATATGAAATTTGGTAGTGGATCTCTTTCTTTAGCTCCGCATATGCTGCGGTCATTGGTGTAGATCAAATCAAGCACGTTGTCTAGTGAAGCTGCAAAGCTGACGATACTTTTATGACCTAACTACAACCAGACGGGTTGAAATCTACGTTTTTATGGCATTCAGTATTTTTGCAGGTATAGAAAATGCAGTGGTATTCTAACTTGACAAAACAAACTTTTTATTCATAGCTTTCAGTATAACACTGTTTGAAAAACTTTTAAAAACAACAAAATCGAACTAAGAACAAAAACGTCGATTGAGTTAACGCCATTTATCAATGTGACTTGTCATAAAATAATGAATATCTCATGGACAATAGTTTAATTTTAAAATAATTTATACAAAGGTTTAGTAGTAAATTATAACTTTATTAAGGTGAGAAATAAAAGTGTCTTATTATTACGGAAGCACTTTCGTATTTGTAAGCAGGATTATCATGAAGTGAATTTCTTAGGAAAGTGCTTACGAACAGACATTTTACTCACTTTGATTGGACGCTAGTTATTAAGTGACTAGTTTCATGTGTCAGGTCCTTTAATTAGTACAGATTGAATTATCTCAGGCATGTTTGCAATGTGACCACCATTGTAGGTGGCATCACCGTGAATTTTTACTACCAGATGGTTGCCGGTAATCTACATGAAAACTTGGATCTGAGTTTTGTGCTTTTCGGTATCCTCCAGCGAGACATTTCTGCAATTCTGAAGGAATTCAAATCTCATATGAGATGCGAGCACATGTTGCGGACTAAACGGTTAACCTCGTTTATACGAGGATAAAAAGGACAAAATAAATACAAACACGTATGTGTGTAGAAAGGAATTCAGTATATATATATATATATATATATATATATATATATATATATATATATATATATATATATATATAATACAGTTACTTGATGAATTATAATTGTCCCAAAATACACAAGCAAAGACGTACAGAATTGTAGTGATGGAGTAGTCCTTTTCCGTATGCAGTTGTTCACTCCACTCAAGAGTATGCCGACAGCCCAATGGTACTTGCTAAGAGAAAAGTAGATTGAAGCAAAGGATTCAAATGTGAATGTATGGATCGTTTACGATCCAGAGATGACTGGCAATAGTAGAAAGCAACAAGCTGGCGAGGGAAGTTGTGTCGTCTGCATAGCGAGCTGGACCAGGTCGTGTCCTTATTCAGTCTCAGTTAACAACCGTGGTGTGCAGTGAATTCATTATTTTTGTTATTTTACAATCAGCATATAATTTGATGTTTTTCGGCCTCCACACACGTATTACTTAGGGACAGACTCAAACGTTGCTTATAAATCTATAATACAGAGATTTTTAATTTTGAAAGGTAACCTGTAGCTTAGGAAGGAAAGTGTCAATTATACAATGTTATGCACCCACAAAAAAAGTAGACCTCGGAAAGAAAGAAGAACTTTACAGACAGCTACAGGCAACAATGGACAATACTCCAACTGGCGACATTGAAATACTTATGGGAGACATGAACGCCAAACTGGGACCAGAAAACACAGGAAAGGAACTCATCATGGGTAGAGAAGCTCTCGGAGAAATGAATGAAAATGGAGAACTCTTCGCCGACTTCTGCGCCTTCAACGAACTGGTGATTGGTGACAGCATATACAAACACAAAGATATCCACAAGGCTACATGGGTGTCACCAGATAGGCAAACCAAAAACCAAATTGACTTCATCTCAATATCAAGGAAGGGGAGGCGCAGCCTACTGGACACAAATGTAAGAAGAGGAGCAGACATTGGCTCAGACCACTATCTCGTACAAGGGACAATCCAAATCAAATTAAAAGCTTTCAGGGAAACAGGAGCTGCAGATAGACCACAAGCCATGTTCAACACTCAAAAACTGAAGGACCAAGATACAAAGGACATCTTCATTGCAAGCATAAGGGACCAAGCCGAGACACAAATCAACACTAGCGAGGAGGTCAGCGTCGAAAAGCACTGGCACAACTTGAAAATGGTGTGGAGTCAAACCTGCATGGAAGTTCTAGGCAGAACGAAGAGACAGGACAAACAGTGCCCCACTACGGACAATTGGAAACTAATAGAAGAAAGAAGGATAGTGAAACAAAAGATAATCCAGTGCACTGACGAGCAACAAAAACAGGAGCTGAATGCAAGCTACAATACACTGAACAAAAGAGTGAAGAAGAGCGCCAGGGAAGACAAAAGAAAATATTATGAAGCCATGGGAAGCGAAGCAGAACAAGCTGCAGGCAAAGGAGACCTCACCACACTCTACCAAACAACTAGGCACCTATCGGGAAAAAGTTCGACACAGATTAAGCCAGTGAAGGATGCAAATCGAAAATCAATCATCAAAGAAGTGGAGCAGAGGAGACACTGGGCTGAACACTTCAAAAGACTTCTAAATCGACTGCCACCTACAACGACCCCAACAATACCAACAACTGAAGCAGAACTACCAGTGAACATCTACCTCCCGACGAAATCAGAGGTCCTGAATGCAATCAAGATGGTGAAAGCTGGAAAAGCAGCAGGACCAGATGGAATCCCAGCAGAAGCATTGAAAATGAACCCAGAGACAACAATGGACTTGAGGACGCCATTGCTGGAGGAGGTGTGGAAAGAGGACAAAGTACCCGAGGATTGGAAGAAAGGATACTCATTCAAACTACCAAAGAAAGGAGACTTAATTCAATGCAAAAATAGGCGCGGAATTATGCTCCTGTCCATCCCAAGCAAAATACTGAGCCGCATCATCCTGGAGAGAATCAAACAAGCCGTAGATGTAAAACTTCGACCGGAACAAGCTGGATTCAGGAGAAACAAGTCATGTATCGATCAAATCGCCACTCAACGGATCATCACTGAACAAAGCTTGGAATGGCAGTCGCCTCTCTATCTCACTCAACTTCATCGATTTTGAAAAGGCCTTCGACAGTGCAGCGTCGATCGAGAGGTGATTTGGCAACTACTTCGCTACTACGGGGTGCCGCTGACAATTATACATCTCATCCAACATGACAAGTAATCCACAACGGGATACTTACGGAAGCCTTCGAAGTGAGGCAAGGCTGTCTACTATCGCCAATGATCTTCCTGATTGCAGTAGATTGGATAATGAGACAGACAGTGAGTAATGAGGAAACAGGCATAAAATGAACTGACACAAAAAACTTGGAGAATCTGGATTTCGCCGATGATATATGTCTGATTTCCCATAAACTGGAAGATATGCAAGTGAAAAGCAACAAGCTGGAACAAGAAGCATCAAAGATAGGACTTCCTTCAGGTGAACATAGATAAAACATAGGTGATGAAGATTCCTGGCCAACAGCAACAACAACAGACAACAATCAGCCAGAATAAATGAGAGAAACCTGAAAGAAACAACCTCCTTCACCTGCCTACCTGGGAAGCATCGTTTCAACTACAGGCGGAACTGACTAGGATATCAAAGCCAGAATCGGAAAAGCAAAACAAGCTTTCATTACTCTTAAGTCTGTGTGGAGGTCAACAGAACTCCCCATCAAAACGAGTATAAGATCCGGATTTTCAACTCCAATGTGAAGTCAGTCAGTGCTACTCACTATACGGATCAGAGACTTGCACAGCGCGTCATAAAGAGCATCTCAAACATATTTCAGACCTTCATTAACAGTTTTCTTTGCTGAATACTCAAGATCGGATAGCCAGAAAAGATCAGCAACAGGGATCTCTGTGAGCGAACCAACCAGGACCCGATCGTGCAACAAATAGGCAGGAAGAAATGGATATGGATTGGCTGGCCATACGCTGAGGAAACCATCAAGTGACGTCACTAGACAAGCCATTACTCGAGTGGAACCCGAAAGGGAAGCGGTGAGTTGGTCGTCCGAGGGTGACTTGGAGGAGGTCGTGTGAAGAGGAGATGAGAGCATGTGGGCAGACTTGCAGTGGGGTGAAAAAGTTGGCAGAAAACCGAAGGCAATGGAGATGCGCAGCTGAAGCCCTATGTTCCTCTAGGAATTAAAGTGCGTCGGTGGCACAGTGGTTAGGACTCTCGCCGATCATGCACATGGTCCGGGGTTCGAGCCCTCGCTGACGCACACCTGATATCTATGGTTGGCCTGCGAATTTCGGGCTACCGATATCCACGCTGAAAATTCCATACTTGTACCAAAAATACGATGTGGAATCAAGCTGTAATAAAAAAAGGATATAATAATAGTAACCTGTAGCTTTCTATTTATCGTCATCATTAAAAAGGGTTAGTGATTTTAGATCATTCACTTATTATTATTTACATTTGTTATTATATCACATCCTTCAGTACTCTGTTACTGCCTGTATTTCAGAACTTCATTTTTATTGTACACTTTTATTATTATCTACAGCATTCTAAAAACTAAGCAGGAATTACTTAACAATATTTTACCTCTACTTCTATTATATTACTAGAATAATATTTTTTTTCAAAACGAAGCATTATCATTAGTATTTCATGATGCAATAAAAATTTGTGTGTTCTGTTTCTTTGTGACTGATATCTTAGATAATTTCAAAAGTGATTCGTTGTTCAAATCTCTGCAGAGATTGGTCGTTTTGCTCATGTTATGAGCAAAATAATTGCTTATGAGAGTTGCACGAATGTTTTACTCAACAATTTGGATTTTAGAATGCAAATTACTTATAGAGTATATTTAGATCTGGTTTCTGCATACTCTGATAGTCAGTTGTGTAATCAAATACAAAATCATTTTATATCTCTGGAATGGGTCTTACTTATCTGAAAAAAGCAACCTGCTTAGCTGATCTTAATGATTACAATATGATTTTTGATTATCTTATAATATTTTGGTTCAGTTTCATATCATATATTTCTACCTTACCTATAGTCGGGCTCACCGTAACTGATTCTTATTGAATATATAGTCACTATCCAGCCGTAAAGTGTTTTGCACCTATTAGGTACAAAATAGTACTACAAAACTAATCTTCAGTGAACTTGATTTTATGCCTAGGATTCGACAAGTGTGATTGCGTTGAATATTTCAACCACTTACGAAGTCGCACTGACGTTAAGCTGTTGACTAACTTAACATTTTATATGCTAATAAAATACAGCTTGATTTCTTAAATCATATTCTACAATTACATGACATGCCTAACGACGTAGGTATCGAATAACATTTATCTTTATAATACTACCTGTGATTATTAGCAGCATAGCGTTAGTGAAACTGGCCTCACGTCCTAAGTGTTAAGTAAAGAAATTGATTCTTCTCTGGATAAGCTAGTTCAGTTATATATTGTCTGCGCCGATATGCTATCTTTGATAAATAGTAACACAATTTAAAATTAGATTAGAAATGGTGAGGTAAGGCTGGAATGGAACACTAAACAGGTCGATGAAGTCCATAACTGTGAGGAGATTTCCTAGCGTGGGTGAAATCTCAAGGTGTGAGGCCTCATTTTCTTGAGATTCCTCCTAGTCCAAACTGAAATCAATAGCAATACAGAGGGTTTGTTTAATTCTTATCAGAAAGTTTTTTGAATATAGAAATTTGCTTTTCTTTAGTTATCATCACTGCTTTGAAATATATATTGCTGTATAAAACATGGTTGTGTGTTTGTTCATTTCAATTCTTTGCAGTTTCGATATTTAAATTAACGTTTTTACTGTGTTATGATGTGGACTATCTGCTTATTAGCTCAGATTATGTGATTCAGTAAGAGTTTAATTCAAGAGTCTCATGTATAAGACAGTACATTTTGATTAGTTTTGTATAAAGAACAGAAACGAGAACAATTTCAAAGTATTAACACATTTGTGATTATTTGCAACCAATAAGATTATCTTCATTCCAGAATACCAACTGCCTAAGGTTTTTTCATTCACAAAAAAAGACAAAAGGTAATTCTAGGTAAAAATTAATCGTGTTAACACATATAGCCACTTTGATAACATTATCACTTCAAATAAACAACGTGTAAGGGGTATGAATTAACAATTCTTCAAGAGTGTAAAAGCTTTACTATGGAATCATTTCATATCTCGCTTAGCAAGCAATAGGACACATAGATTTCAGTTAAGCAACTTTATCAGTCAATAAAGATTGATATAGAATGGTGCAAAATCAAAGGATATTTCCTTAAAATAGTCAGCTGAAATAAATATTCAAATAAAGAAAAAAATATAATCACAAAGGAACTAGAAACTAGTAGTACTGTAAGTGACTGGTAGTGCTATTGGTTAACTACACTATACCAGCCCTCACTAAACGTAATTTGCCTAATCACCCAATATATCAGTGCTCTATCTAAATTGTTACTAGTGATAACAAAACGCAAATT
The DNA here is from genome assembly GCA_944472135.2 of Trichobilharzia regenti. Lineage (NCBI taxonomy): Eukaryota > Metazoa > Platyhelminthes > Trematoda > Strigeidida > Schistosomatidae > Trichobilharzia > Trichobilharzia regenti. The sequence goes on along the minus strand of OX235262.1, from coordinate 128,085,152 downwards.
GAAAAAACTCAGTTAACTAATAATTTGCTCTGACGAACGGTGTATTTGAATAAAATAAAAAGTTAAGTGTTTTCAGGGAAAATGATTTGAAACTTACCCAGCTGGTATGGCTAAATGACAGATTCAAAGAATGCGCATGCTAACAGCACAAGGAATGAGTACAACATGGCGTTATAACAAGCCCGTATTTTAAGCAGTTAAAACAAAAGATTAAAACATTGGAAGGTGCACTAAATTTCCATGTCATATTTGTTTAGTGCTTTTAATAAAGAAGCAATATGGTGAATTATTTAAAATCCAGGCAACATTGTCAGAGACCTATTTTACCAACTTTACTGTGACTAGAGTTATAATTTACCATACTCTGACGCACTTACTATTGAATGCATATGGATCATAAATGTATTCAGAATGAATTTTCAATAAGAGTTATCTGTCATTAATTTTCAAGCTGTTTGAATAGTGTCATATCTTTTCAAAAATTACCAATTTCATCGAGATGGTAAGTGCTACTGGTTGTTCAACGCCGATGGAAAGCAATCACATCAAACTATTATCAGTGTTAGCAAGACAGACGTAACTTAATTACATACTATTTTTCTCCTTTGCGACTAAGCTCGTAAACAGCATGTCTGGTCAGATTCAGCTCAGAATTCCAAATCACTTCAACACCCCAGGTACTTAGAAATTTCTATCTTGCTGTGGGGTTTAATTCCCTGACTACATTCCATGAATTGCAAGGAAAACTAAAAGAAATTTTGAACTCGAACTGTATGACTTGCAAATAAGAGTTTAATTTAATTGTAACCTGTTATCATCAAAAGATATTTAACTTAGTGAGTACATAATTGTATAAAAAAATCACTTTTTTTTGAAGATAAAAGATGACTAGCCTAGCAAACAACTATTTATCATCAACTATCGACGACCTCCATCTCTACAAGAGATACATCGATGATACTTCCATTATCTGTGATGAGAAATTTGATCTGGAAAACCTGCCTCAAACCTTCACTAACGCCCACCCAAACATCGACTTCACCCGAGAAGTTGAGTCGAACTCAATGTTCTATTTCATCGCCGTTCAACTACGAAGGAATGCTGACAACTCACTAGGAAGATCCATCTACAAAAAGCCCACATGGAACGGACAGTTAATCAACTTTAAAATTTGTGTGCCTCTAAGCACTAAAAGAAATCTAATATACTCTCTTTTCTCGAGGATCAAGAAGTTTTACACTGAGGAGTCAATTGACGAAGAATAGTGAAATCTCCTAGGAACCTTGATAGAAAATGGATTTCCACCCAGATTCATAGAAATGGGTCTAAAACCAAAGGAAACACCTGAAAAAGTCCAAGTTGCCCCACAAGATGCTAACATTGGACCTCGAATATAAAAGTGGTACCGAAGCAGAAATTCTCCGAAGACGGCTTTCAAAGTCTGTCAGTAAAGCATAGTTCTCCGCTAGCCTATGAGTATCATTCTCCTACCAAAGACAACTCACCCAACACGTAAAGATAAGCTGTTGCGTTGGGCCAATTCAACATTCATATACCAGTTCATTTCCTCGTGTGCAGATGAGCACATTGGCCGTAACATGCATTCGTTTGTAAAACGCGCGCAGGAACAATATCCATTATGGCTAGCGAAGGGAGAACGAAAAGGTGTATGCGGTTCGGTAACAGTAATAAACAAGATTCGGCCAAACCTATCAAAGGAAGTAAAACCAAAACATCTAGGAATGGCTGAGGCACTAGCGATAGGTTCAAAAGTAATACGTCCAACCACTGTCCGTACCATAGCCATCAAGAAAAACCAGTCCCACCAATAATGATTATGCAATTACCTTTCTTGTCCAATCTTCCAGTTTATTTTTGTTATTTTTACCTTTTTAATTACTATCTGCATTACTAGACTGAGTTATGGCTTTTTATTTTTATATGTCCGATCTTCCTACTTACTTTGTTATCACTATGTCCTTAATTCATAGTTTGTACAAACAGTCAAGTTTTTCAGTAATTATGATCCCCTTATGTCTTTTCTACCCGATCTTTCGAATTATTACACTTTGCAATTTTATTAATTTAACCTTTGACTGGTTGACCACGAAGTAATTTGGGAACTACTCAAGTACTACGGCGTACCCCAAATATTCATCAACCTTATTCAACAGCTGTACGACAACGGCGGCACATGTCAAGTGATCCACAACAGAAAACTCAGCGAGGCGTTTGGAGTAAACACAGGAGTCAGACAAGGGTGCTTATTATCACCAATGATATTCCTAATTGTGGTGGACTGACTGCATTATGAGTCAGACAGTGGGAAACGACAAGACAGGAATATCGTGGACCGACGTGAAGAACCTAGAAGACCTGGATTTCGCGTGTGGATGATTTATGTTTGATGTCACACAAAATTGAAGACTTACAAGCGAAAACCAACAAACTGGTCGAAGAAGCAGCTGGCGAAGACAGGACTCCAAGTGAATATAGACAAGACGGAGGTTATGAAAATAACCAACCAACAACAACAACAGCAGCAACATCCAGCGTCAATCACTATCGGTCAACGGGAGGGATTTGAAAGAGGTCACTTCATTCACTTATCTAGGGAGCATTGTCTCAACTACAGGAGGAGCGGACGAGGATGTCAAATCGAGCGAGCATCGGGAAGGCGAGAGACACATTCATCAACCTGAAACCAATCTGGAAATCTTCGTCACTCAGCGTCAACAACAAAATTCGGTCGGATTTTCAATGCAAACGTAAAGTCAGTTCTTCTATGCGGATCGGAAACTTGGTGGGTGGGTCACAAAGAATATTTTCACGAACAGCCTGTCACAGACCTTTATCAACAACTGTCTTCGCTCTATACTGAATATCAAATAACCGAAAAGAATCACCGACCAGAAACTATGGGAACAAACGAAACAAGAATCAATTGCCCAACAAATATGCAGGAGAAAGTGGAGATGGATTGGACACTGGTTGAGGAGGCAGCTGGGTAATATCGCGGGCGCGTCAGGCCATTGCTCGAGTGGAACCCAAGAGGGAAGCGGCAAGTGGGACGTCGGTGTAAGAGTGACATTGAGGAGATTGTGTGAAGAGGAGTTGAAAGAGTATGGACTAATATGAATGCAGGTGAAAAGTACAGCAGAAGACAGAAGTGGCAAGTGGAGACGTGCACTTGAAGCCCTATGTTACACTAGGAACCCAAGGGAACAATAATAATAACCTTTGACTGGAAATGATTCTGGAACTTTCCCACCCATTTACTATAAATACACGGAAGTACAGCCTAGTTGATAACTTCGTCGAAGAAGAATTTCTTCCCTGCATCCGTCTTTTTAATAATTCCTATGATCCAATGTATATATTCTGTAATTTGAAGATGAAAACCTTGGAATAAACACAACCTAAAGTTTAACATCTAGGCGCTTTATTGAAACGAATGTCTCGTAACCCATGAAGCTTACTTTCTTTTGCTGATTACGTCAAAAGTATTTCATATCATCTATCAGGAAATTTATGTCTTCCAACTTAATCAGAAAAGCAATTGTCGACTAATGTTTGTGTGATATTCGATGTTTATCTCTGGAGAACAAAAACGAAGGCAAAAACACTTCTATCCCTATATTAGCAACAATAAATGCATAGTTTCAGTGTAAAAATTAGTGTTATGTTGTGGTGAAAGCTGACTGAAAGCCAAAACTGTAGCCAACAATTTACGTGAATGTTCACGTCCCGAATCAGGGTCGTGAGAAAAACAATAACAAAGCTAAACCTTGGAAAATCACCAGCTAATCACAGCGGAATTAAAGTGTGGAAATTTGATTCTCAGATGCATGACTTGATTTTCTGAGAAACGGCCACAAAGAGATAACAGAAAAAAGAAAATAACCAATCAGAAGAGGTTGCTTCTACGCTCACAATAATGCTAATAATAATGCACATAAAAATCTTTAAGTACCTCTTGATTTTCTCAATAAACGTGCTGTTGCCTGCCCCTTGTCTTCAGTCGTTACAATATTACCTGCATGTTTGAAAATTTAACACTAACAGTTAATCAGTACATAAAAAATGCCGAATTTCAAAGAGTCATCTTAACGATGTCATGAAATTGTGTTACTGTACCGTTTATAACTCTAACTATCAGTTACTTTGATACATACAATTGAAATTCGACCAATTCTAAGACATTCTGACGAGAAGTGACGACCTCTAATTTCTGTCAGGTTAAACATAATGATAAATAAACTTCGATGGTACTAGATAATGGTGGTACTATATCTGAATTAACAGAGGTTGGAAGTTATAAACCATTAAATTTCGAATCGGTTACTTCACAATAATATCTTCTCGTAATATGAGGTATTTATCTGCGATAGTCGTGTGTAGACCATTACAAAAAATTAACGAAATACAGTGAAATGACTGGGTAACTCTTCTCAGTTTGCTCTTGTTCTATAATCGATGTCGGTTAGTATCCAAGTTGAATAGCTCTGTATATCCACCAATACTGTAAAAGTACTTCAATTTTATTTTATGTAATAATGTTTGCCTCTCATTTAACTACTTATTTAGTTGATTTCGAAATCGGTTTCTTTTCTGATATGTCTATCTGATATTTTATTAAATTTGCCTATATATCTTCCCACATAGTTCTTCCTTGTCTTTTAAGAACGTTTAGAGAAATGTTTCATTCAAAAACCGTAAATCTGATAGGTGTCCATATAAATGAAGTTTAAGTACTTTTAGGTAAGTCTTTTATGGATTTTATCAAAAGTTGACGAGACGAAGTTAGTAGAGAAAATCCTTACCAAAAAGAAGTTTTCTAAGTATTTATTCAACTGTCCATCTTGATAACTGCACTTATGGCTTATTCGCAGTTAAGGCTAAATTGATGAATTTGATTCATAATATAGAATTTACTGTTTCTTAATATTTGAAGTTTAGATTGGTGGATGTTAAATAATAAAGAACACATCCATCTTGCTTAACAGACAAAATAAAACAAAAAATAAAAACAAGACTCATTTTTTGAGGACATTTCCCTCTCTTTCGTTTATAAGTTCAAGGATGCAGTTTTAGTCCGAAAAAAAATCAAAGAATACTTGTATAACATGCATTAACTTATTTCTGTATAAAGTACAAGCTTAAAATAGGAGAACATTCATTGTTTTATAATTAAGCGAATGCGCCAATCATTTGGTGAATAGACATAAGTCCACCTATAGGTGTGTTTGTCTATCGCTCATTTAGCATGAATATAAATTAATTCATAGATAATTTTGAAGAGGAAATAATTGGGATATATTACTTAACAAATATTTAAAACACCATTCACGTGATCAAAATTTACATTTTTCATAATATCAAGAATCTTCAATAGTTCAATGTGTGCTAAGGCATTGAGTAGATAAAATTAAATTAAATTTGGATCTTTATCAATGAATACAGTCAGTCTGATTTTCATTGGGAATAGTATATGGAAGCAATTTACCTGATTTTAGCTCGTTTTGTCATATCAATGACTACTCGAAGACGACGTTCATCATCTTTGTCAACAATAAGCAACAGTTTCACCTCAGACGATGAAGATTTCTGGTCTGCTTCTTCGTCTAGAAAGACATCGAGAGAGTCAGAATATAAAAAGAAAATCAGTTTATCAACTGTTCAGTCAACAAGTGAATTACGTGTTATTAGTTCATCTCGTGTTGCGAATGAAATTGAGGTCAGTTTAGTTCTCCCTCATCTCTCAATATATATATATATATATATATATATATATATATATATGAATTGGTCAAAAAATACTTTCGGTTATTTTTAATGTGTTTGGCGCCAGATGTTGGTACAAATCAGTTGGTATTTTGATATTTATTCGTGGAGGCTATTTATAACCCTAACCTAACTCAATTTTTCTCCATCATTCATAACAAAGATTTCCTTGTGTAAGAGATTTAAGCCATGTTATTAAGAGAATGCTGCCCTTGTCAAACGTTATTTTCTAGATTCAAGCTGTTGTTCTTTTATCACTCGCTAGAAGGAAATTATGGTTAACATAATAAATTTACAGAGCCATAACACATTGCTTATGCACTGTTTTTTAAAGGCAGAAGCCTGGAAATAAGTACAACTCCCAGTTTATTGATTAGATGCTTTGTGAAAATAAATGTTTCAAAAACTATAACATTTACTTCCGCTTACTGTTTGTATCAAAAATAATGCAAATTACTTATCAGAATATCTATACTTTCTCTTTTTGAACCTGAAAAGAAACTGCAGATTAATGTCTCTATAGTTTTCAGTGTTCCAGTGGGTGTCTCTGGAGAACAAAAGCGAGAGTATAAACACTTCTGTCCTTATGTCAACCACAAAACAGAGGATGATGTGGATTAGCTCTTGTGAGGAAGTGACATGAACTTATGAGCAATCGTGGAGTAGGCTAGATAGGACTTGAGAGAACAGAGTGTAATCGAGAAAAGTCATTGAAGCTCTGTGTTTCACTAGAAATGCAAGATGGTAATAACAGTGAAGGGGTGGGGGAGACGAGGTATCCAAGGGAAGTTTGATACAGCTCAGTTTTTCTTGGAATACAAAATGATTTTAGCCAAACTAGTACACTTGTAAAAATTAAGCATTGTAATAGTGGATAATTCCACATTAATTTGGTTATTGGATATATCGTCGCATAGTAAAACAGTATTATTTCTTGGATAACTTATCAAACACAATTTATAGTTCATAATTACATAATCAACTGTAGTTACACAACTTCGAAATTTGGTTTTTATGGTCTTCATTCTTACTTATTGTATGTCGTAAGGATAGTAGAGTTTTTTGAGTGTCCGGGAGAGGTGACGATTCATTCTTATTGCACATATTCTTAGGTGATTCCATAAATAAGGTTTTATTTCACCGAATCAATGAATGTAACGTTCCTAGTGGGATATAGGGCTTCAAGCTAGAGCTTCGACGTTTCGGTAGCAGTGGTTTTTATTTTTACGGGGTGGAGTTGTTAGCCCCATGCTTAACCTTCCTTCTTTACCAACCTTACTGCCGGATTAGCGAGGTTTAGCGGTGAATCGGCTGGGGATATAACCCAAGACCGCATACATGATTGGCCAGCATTCTACTGCTTTACCATTTTCACTAACTGCATTCCAGTAAGGGTGTTTCATATGCGTTATACGCAAATTACTTAATTATCTGGCGATTAAAATCTTATGTAACCAGTTTTATGTCATTTTTATCATATATTTCACTGTTAGCTGTTTAAATATTCCACGCAAAAGGTAACTTTCATATAAGATATGTTGTTTATTTGTTATAACACACTGATATAGTATTAATGACAGGACAGCATTTTGAGAACAATTTGATGCTTATAACCACACCAATGTATTCATACAAATTGCAATAAATTGTGCTGGAAAAGTCATCCAGTCATTTACACTATGTATTATACCAGATAAACTTATTTGATATAGAATTATATTCTTCCACAGTGCCCAAATTACAATCATACATTAAAAGCTAACGTATTTTTATTTCTGTATGCTGCTGAATTGGATCTATTCTTTTATTACTATCATGAGTAGTTCGCTAGTTTGTATTATTTTTTGGATGGTGACTAGCTGTAGAAACCAATATAAGCGTTTCGTCCTATTCGGGACTCATCAACTGGATGTACCTGCAATAGCCAGTGAATGATGGTATTATCACCGAGATTTAAAACCCTGAATCACTGTTGCAACAAACAATTAGTTCTCTACTTTATCTGTTTTATTAAATTATGTTTTGAGCAATCAATCTGTCGAATAGACTTGCCCACTTTCTTTGTTAAAGACTGGTAACTATAATAGAAAGAAAACATTTTTTCAGGTAAAACTTGAAATGACAGATAAAATGTATTGTTATTTATGCTTAACATGAAATTTTCATCATGTTATGTCCATCAAAACAAATTTTCACTAGCTGTAGTGTCATGAACTTGTTATTTTAAAGTTTGATGACCTGAGTTTTCTTTCATTTAAAACAACTATCCTTTGTATTAATGTACAATTCAACAAACTATACAATTTCATATGTATTCCCTGTATATAGTAAAATATGTATATGAGCTTTGATAAGATAAATACGTTTAATCACCGTAGATAATTGAGGATTACTGAAAAATTGACGCTCATATAACTCACAGGTGTCTGCGAAAATTTCTCTCAAATTGCTCAGAAAACGTGAATACTTTCAGAAGATTGATTTATAATATAGGAAGGAAATACTTTTCGATCTTCAAGTGATGGTTTGTAGGGATTTGATTGGTTTCAGGATTTCATCATGAGCTGAAATTAGTTTGAGAACCATTGGAAAACCTGTGAGTACCGGACAGCTGTTTCGTCTTATTTTGTGAATTGGCAGAAGTTAGAATTCATGGGCTGGCCAATGGATCGGGTCCCAGTGGCTTAATGGTATACGAGCTCGCCTTGTAACCAGAAGGCCCTGGGTTCGAACCGTGGTGGTGGGTGCGTACTTTTGAAGAGTCCCAAACTAGGATGAAACAGCTGTCCAGTACTCCCAGGTTTTCCAATGGTTCTTTAACTAATGTCAGCTCATGATGAAATCCTGAAACTTTTCGTTCTATTCGTCTGAATGTCTGCGATACATTTCCTTTAAAATGCATGATCTCGAAATATCGTCCATTAAATGCTGACTGTTGTATCCCAGGTATTATTTATAGAGATAAGAACTATTAAAAATAATGAAGTCTGTTCAAGCTTCATTGACATCATTGAAGACTGTCACTGGTTACACTTGAAGTATATTTTTAAAAAATTTACTTCAAAGATAAATGATATAATCAAACAAAACCTAATATTGTTTAGAAGAAGAAATGTGGGTGAATTTATAATGTATTGACGTTGGTAGTTTCATGGTACAGTGATCGCCAACGACACATGTGATGCGCTCTTCGATATTCAGCCGAGGCACGCCTTGATCTCACCTAATTTACTAACTGACAGTAAGCCTGGGAAAGTGAAAAGGCTGAGCGTGAAACTAGCAACCCCACTATGTGAGAAGCAACACCACTGCTCCTGAAACCTCAAAGATTGAAGCTTAATGTTCTACTTGGAACGTAAAGGAGTGCAAAAAGAAGTTATGTTGGCAAAATATATGTGAAGTATCCAATGTTTCATATCCACGAAATTGTACCTAATGTCCATGGTATACTTTTACCAACATCAAGTCTTGTTAAAGCATTTATTACAGATTGGTGAAGAGACAAAGATATGATTGAAAAATTACCAGCATGCCAGGAAATTTTCACGCAATCTAAAGTTTGGGCATGTGCTTGTCAAAATAGTCTCTTAAAGTGTAAATATATAACATCCTACGGTTACTTTGTAATCGAAGTACACTCACCTGCCAGATGTATACAACCAGATACCTAAATAACGATGAAATAATTAACCTCACAAACATTAAGTTAATGGAACAGTCAACCTACCCTAGAATTCTGCCTGTATTTCAGAACGGCGATGGTTATCCAGGAATTATTATTCGTCGTTTTATGCTTCTTATTTTTAAGTTTTTATTTAAAGTAATAAAAACATGAGCCAATAAATTTTGTATCAGAATTCTAGAGAATACTGTTTAAGTGGAAGCTACATGTTATATTTTAAACTAATAATTTACACAAAGCAGAAAGTTATGATAAGATTTGACGAGTGAATATTAAATTCCTATCCTATCTGAATTAAGAACATATAAATGAGCCAAGAGGTCGCTTTTCATAATTTCTCTTTGAGGATAAACAGTTATTTCAAGTGTTTACATATTCAGTGCTAATTGAGAACAAACATCAGAGGTTATTGTCAGTTGGTATCAAAGATAAATAAAGCATGGCCTATGACACATAATACTATGTTAATAAAATAGGGTATAATCTTGCTTAATCGATAGGGTTGGTAGCTAATTAGTTATATAATGAATTGATAGGAATGAATGTTAATCAGCGTATATAGAAAAGTGGTTTAATTTACACTGTTTCGAATAAAAAGCACATTATATTCTTGCTACCTTTAAGAGGTTAGTTTTCGAGAACAAATTTTGAGTTTTTTTATGAGTTATCCTTTCAAATCTACTAAAAATCATTGACAGAAATGTTGTTTTCTTCTTCACATTGTCAACTGGCGTTTTCTTAACTTACATGTGGTCATTAACTTTTATTTTACTGGTCAGTCTATTATGAGCTGCTTTTCTTTGCATTGTTAACACTGAACATCTATTATAATTCAAAATATTTTTGGAAGGGTTATTTCTATATTCTCATAAATGAATATGCCATTCTTTTAAACAAAACATTCTGTAATTAAAAACAAAGACGAAAAAGAGAAAGAATTTCATATACATATTCAAATGGAATAATAATAAGGAAAGTTTTAATTCAACATGCCTTTTCAAAAGACTTTTCGATTACAAAAATCATGTCAATGAAATTCAGATAACTTATCAGAAAACAGAATTAAAATTTAGTTTATCAAATAGATAACTAGTTATAAAAATGTAATCCCGGAATTCCAGAAAAATGTAATAATAATTTTTATATATTTGAGATCCTATAGAAGCCATAATTCCACAGAATAAAATATGTTTGAAGTTAGACCACCTTACACAGGCTTATTTCTATGGCGGGGCCACCTCTAAGTTGTCAAAATTCTTTCTTCTCCTCTGTTTAAATTTTACGAAAGCATCTTAGTTACAGGATTTCATCATGAGTTGACATTGGTTAGAGAACCATTGGAAAACCTGCAAGTACTGGATAGCTATGAGGACAGGTGTGAGGACAAATACTCGCCGAAGACATTGGCTAGCGGTTGCGCTATATCGTGAATTGGCAGAAGTTAGAATTCATGGACTGGCCAATGGACTGGGTCCCAGTGGCTTAATGGTATACGAGCTCGCCTTGTAACCAGAAGGTCCTGGGTTCGAACCGTAATGATGGGTGCGTACTTTTGAAGAGTCCCAAACTAGGATGAAACAGCTGTCCAGTACTTCCAGGTTTTCCAATGGTTCTCTAACCAATATCAACTCGTGACGAAAATCCTGCAAATGAAGTATGATTTGATTGTTTTTCTTGATCATACTGTCATTTTATTTCGAAACTGTTTCTTTGTCTGTTTTAGTATTCGCATGAAACTTTATGCAACTATAATGAGCCGCAAACAGTACGAGAATCTCGAGCAAATTCAGTACAGATTGAATCTTTAATGTGTCGAAAACAATCAGTCAGTCTTCCTGGATTTCATGAAGGTCTAAATTCGGGTAAATTAGTGTCAAGATTGAGTTTAGTCGGTGATGAACTAGAAGAAAGCCTTAAAGTGAGTTATTATTTTAAAAGAAATTAACCTGAAAAATCCTTTCAAGTTTTATAAGTAAATTATTTTCACTAAAATAATATACACGAAAAAAATCTCAATAGATTATTTCATATTGATTTCTTCTCTGTTCTCAAACTGGTCAAATGGTGTAAGGGATATCTACGCAGAGAATTTAATCAGTTCTTTCAGCCACGTTTAGTTTACGCTTAAAAGCGAAAACTTGAGAAAATAATTTTTGCAACTATCATTAACGTGGTTTACAAAAAACAATGTTTAAAACAGCTTAATTTTCTATCTACTCCCTTTTAACTTGACTTTTACTAGGTTTACTTTTTCAACTGAAAACGCGCTAACTTCCTATTCCAGTGAAGGTGCGCAATTCCAGTGAAACCTTATAATAATCGCTATGACATAGCTAACTTACTAACAGCTTGTATAAGTATATTCAAGTAATTAAATATGCAGAAATCTAGAAATGAAAGAAATTATTTTATGGTGTGTGTTTGAGAGTAAAACGTTTGGAAGTTAAATTTAACCTGTATCTGGTTTATAAACAATTATTTAAACGATAAGCGAATTTGTAAACAGTACGTAAATAATTCAGAGTGCTTTATTGTATTCTTCTATGTTTGCTTCATACTTTTATGGATCATGCAGTCTTTTAAGCAGAAGAACCACGTAGATAATTATGACTCTAAATGACTATCCAGTGATTATTACTATACGAAGTATATATTCACAAATTAAGGCAATCAAATACGAAAGCTCATTGAACATAAGGTAATATTCGTTTGCATCCTGAAGGACAAATATTCTCTGTAATTTCAGCAATTGTGATCTTTATTCAAATAGATTAAACATTTCCTGGTTAGTAATAGTCAAAGTTAATTTTTGCTGTTAGTCTGGTTTCCTTGATCTACAATGGTTATACCACTTTATAACCTTTAGCCTTTTGTTCATAATATAGACGTTAAATGATAGGTTTACTATTAGAAAGCTGGTCTGTTGTTGTTTTAAACCTGAAGTTCTTATCCTTAGGATTTTATGAAATTCAGTATCGGTCAATGATACATGATGCCTCTAAGTATCACAATTCGAACTGGCGCCACAAGGAGGTAAGTAAAAACAAAGCACTTCTGATACAACATTTCATATATTCTAGTAATAATAAACGTAGAAATACATTTTTATTTCAAGTGATGGTTTGTAGGGATTTGATTGGTTTCAGGATTTCATCATGAGCTGACATTAGTTAGAGAACCATTGGAAAACTGGGAGTACTGGACAGCTGTTTCGCCCTAGTTTGGGACCATTGGATCGGGTCCCAGTGGCTTAATGGTATACGAGCTCGCCTTGTAACCGGAAGGTCCTGTGTTCGAATCCCGGTGGGTGCGTACTTCTGAAGAGTCCCAAACTAGGACGAAACAGCTGTCCAGTACTCCCAGGTTTTCCAATGATTCTCTAACTAATGTCAGCTCATGATGAAATCCTGAAACATTTTTATTTGTTTAACTTTGGAACTGACTGCCTAGCGAGCAAAACTGACCACTACTGACTATCAGGAACTTCGAAGTCATCCGAATAAATAGCTAGAGAAAAATATTTCAGTTCACAATTTAATGTTAGATAGCTAAGAAATGCATCACCCATGTCATTATGTGAACATGGCAACAAACTATGTCGCTACAATAGGAGTCATTTTTAAGATGATCTATGAACCCACTTCTATGTAGAACTCATTGTCATTTTGGATCATATGAGAATGTGCAGTCAGTGTCTATTTGCATATGAAACAGAAATTTACAAGGAAAAAGCCTAGTGGCTTCACAGAAGGAAACATATAGCATTATATAGTAACAAGAAGCTTACAGTAAGCCTATGTTTATTATAGTTTACGTAGCTAGGCAACGGAATTATTGTTAACTCTTTAAGCCTGTAATTTATAAGAATATAAAAGTGGCATGCATACGGACCATATATCGACTTAATAAATAAAAATTAGTATTTATCATCATTTTGGTTTACGAAAACATATTTCCGCTTAGCTACATGTTCATTCTTAATGTGCATTCAAAAGCATTCTTTACTATTATATAGCTATTAGTCTTATGGTAGGATGTCACTCAACAATAAGTATACATTTGAAGTTGTTTATTAAAACTAACCTAAGAGAAATATGATGCCAAATGAAAGTTTGTAAAATCCTTTGGAATGAAACTGGATCCCACTTCAATAGACAATTTGTACAATTGTTTATGAGAAGATTAAGGAACCTTTCTAAGTATCACTTGTCATCTGGAGCTAATGTAAGATTAAATTAGCAGTAGGAAATGATAAGTTAAACAAAAAAATAGCCAATCCTTAATAAATAATTCAAACCTACTGAGTTAAGTGAAGACAAGAATTTAAAAACAATATAACAATTAATTTAACTTAGAGACAGGAAATCAACTAACAGATGTAAAGATTTATTAAGAGTAGGTGGATTTCAAAAGCTATTGTGCGTAGACGTTAATTGAATTCAGTAGGTAAGCGAATAACCTACTAAAAGAAAAGGTTAATTGTACCACTAGGATTTTGTCGATATTTTATTTCAACTAGATGTTCAAGCCTAAAGAACATCACCGTTTTCATTAATTTATATCACTTAGGTAATTGTTTGCAATTGTACGGCATATGTTGATCAGACCACGACTACTAGATCACCAAATTATGTGTATGTAATCGTGAAATTCTATAAAGCTTGTGAAGGATGAATTCTAAAGTCTCTAAATCTATTTCGAAGGTCTTAACGATTACAGGTCTTCATAACAATGAATAGCGCAATGAAAACTCTTAAATACACATTGCTACAGCCAGTAAACTTTTAATAAATTAAACTTCTCTTATTTAGCTTCTTAAGGTTTTGAAACAATTGGCAGAAGACTTACAAAAGATAATTAGAGTTAAATGGTTAGGTTAAAACAACTGATAAATGGTAGAATCTATTGGCTAGCGCTGATAGATTGTTTAATTGGCAAAAGTTAGAATATATGGCTGTTGTAATTATCTGTAATAGTAGTATTAGTATTTCGCAATGACCGAATTAAAGGAATTCAACCAAAACGCGCAGAGGGTGAATGTAGGAATTTGTATTTGGTGGAATTATTATTCAATTCATATAAGAAATATATGAACAAACAACAATAAGTATTTAAACAATACAGAGATAGAAATTGTCAGTCACCACAATGGCCCTTTGGATTCTGTCCCAGTGGCTAAGTGGTTAGCTATCTAGTCCTGTAACTTGAAAATCTTGCGTTCAACCCTTGGTGGGGTCATAGATAAGTACTTAGAAACAGTCCGAAAGAAGGAATAAATAGTTATTCAACGCTCCCTGGCTTTCACTGATTTGTAACTGAAATCAGTTCATGAACTAATTTTCACATCAGTCATTCGTCTAATTGGATTCAACAATGGAAACTATCTTCTTGCTTATTCTAATCGTGACATGTGCAACTGACAAGGTTTATCAGTAGTATATAAAGGGATGTTTATCGGCACAAAAATATCAAAGAGAGAAAATTCACCATTATTGCGGTAAAACATGGGAGGCGAGAAAACAAGATAAATAAAAACGATGCGAAGGGCGGAAATAGCACAACATGCAATATCTCTGCAAATAACGATTTTAACCTAACAGATTCCAAATAAACATTTCTCTGCCAAGTCTCTTGTCTTCTCCCGTTACATAATGACTTATGTCGAATTCACGCTTTATACGAATTTATTTGAGCACTATGTACGTACTTATTAATGCATGTGATAACAAATACTATGGAAGTTTGCATTAAAATGAGAAGGAAGTGAGACCATGTAAAGTACGTCAAAAATTCATATGAAGACATTAATATGCTTATGAGCAATAAGCTGTACTTGTAAAGTCATGTATTAATTAACAGTGTCATTGTGTTTTATATGATGTAAACTTATTCAATGTGGAATTGTACTCTAACAGAACGATCGAATTTTAATCTAAGAAAGGACAAGCTTTTAATTCCCGGTGTTTTTTGATGCTTTCTATCTGATCCTTTTCTGTTTAAGCCAGAATGTTCAGTTGTGTATCACATGCATTGTTTAGATTAAATTCTTTTATCGTATTGAAATTTCACCTGAACTGTAGTAATATAAGTCAATTTATCTTGCACTTTCATTATATGTGTACATGCATCCGTTTAGGATTTCATTGTGAATAAATATAAAAGGATTAAAAAACTAATACATTCATTTTAGGTGTTGGTTTATGCGAATTTGATTGGTAAGAGGCTTGATCACCATCTGACATCAGTTAGAGGACCACTGAAAAAATAAGGAACTGGATAGGTGTTACATTCCAGTTCGGGAATTCTTAGCAGTATGCACCCACCGTGTTTCATAACCAGGACCTTCCGGTTACAAGGAGAGCTTGTAAACCATTCCCCTTCTCGTTTTTACAGTATCATGAAAGTATATATATTGGTGCCGTGTACTCTGAAATGACTGATCTAATTGAAAAGCCTTCATTTCCCTTCTTAACCTAATAACACCAAATCATCTAGCTGAGCTGCAAATCTTTATTTTTCTAATCTAACCAGGAAAAGTTGAAAAAGTCTCGCGGCTTGTATAAATATATTTTTATCCATTATTATTTACTAATTTATTCATTCAACTGGCAAAAGTATTGTTTCCAGTATCAGAGAAATCAGCCTGCATTGTTTATTTTAGCAATATAAAGTGAAAAGAAATAATCTACCCTGACTAGTATACATTAAAGGAGAGAATAACTAAGTTAACATTATTAACCTTGAATACCTGGCAGTTTTTAAGTAATAAAGTACTATAGGTGTATTGACATGATAAATCAAGATTAGAGAAAATATGTCCTACAACATTGTTTGGTATTCTCGTGTTCACATCTTTCATTCTTGTCATTTCTTTGCTCTGATTGTCTTTATTTTTTTTTAACAGAAGTTAAGTGGATCTCAAAATGCCAGTACAAGGAGATGGAGCATTTTTGACTCTTTCGTATCAAAGCCAGAATGATAACATGACATCGATCGAATGAGAACAAGTTGTATTCGATACAGTCTCTATGAGATGCGATTCATGACTTCTATGACTTGTCTTTCATAATGATTATTTCTTGAACTATATCTTAAATCTACAACATACACTGACCATTTATCTTAATATCTAACAAATTATGTGATATATATTCAACCAATAATTGTTAAAAACACAGTTTCAGTCAATATGATGTTGTACATTGAACTCAAAAAGAAATGTTTTAACTATCAGAAAGTATTTTGTTTCCTTATATCTTCATACATACTTGAGAATTATACACAAAATAACACTTTTGTCTTCAAAAACTGAGATTTCTTTCTATATATTGAAGAATTCTATCCTTTGAAAGTATGAAAATATAATTCAAGTAATGAGATGAATACGCTAAGTTGCATTGCAGAATATCAGGTAAGAATAGGAAGTAGAACCAATAGCACCTACAAATATGACCACAATAATTTTTTATTTATGTACTGAACTCGATTGAATTAGGTATATGTGGATTTTATCTGCTGGTGAAAAATGATACTTTACAGCAGATATTTATATCTTCGTAAATGCATTTTTAAGGTACGAAACCAACTGTGCATCGGTGTCACAGAGGTTAGGACTCTCGCCCATCATGCAGATAGTCCGGGGTTCGATCCCTGATGACACATACCTGATATCAATTGGTTGGCCTGTAAAATTTGGGCTACTGATATCACATGCTGAAAATTCCATAATTGTAACAAAATTACTGTGTGGAATCAATCTATATTTTAAAAAATATCTCACTATACAGCAGGCATTTCTATCATCTTTGAGGCACTAAGAACAAACTTGTTATTATGAAAAACATTTATTCGGAGGTGTTCTTTTCACAGGTACTTCAATATCGCAAAAAACATGAATGAACCGCATAGCATCCTTTGCATTAAAATATTTGCGTAGACGGAATTATCCGTATACAGTGACTTATGATCATGAAAATTTAGATTATCTAGGCGAATTATACTTATTGGAAATAAGAGATTTTCATATTTTTTAAAGGATTTGACTAATTCAAGACTGATTGATCAAGTACTTGCAAACTAATTCGCAGTGTACAATCATTTTACTGTACAATTGGATTCTTTGGATTTATGCAAAAACAACACTAAAAAGGTGACCATCAGATTACAAAATTAGAGCATTATTACTCAGCCAGTGAATACAGATCCAATGGTGAGTAGCTTTCAGATGAGGGCCTTTAAGTTCTGATGGAAGATGAGGACAAACATTCATCTTTGAAATTGTTTGGTGGTGGCTAAAAGCAAACTGACAAATATCAAGATCTATAAGTCATCGTATTCCAATCAAAAGGCTGTAGCAGAGCATACTGATCTTAATACCTGAAGTTTTGTATTCCACCTTCGGTATGTTTGTGGGTAAGCACTGCTAGAAGCTCTCGAATAAGGTCAGACATCTTTTCAGAGCTCATTTGTTTTCACTTGTTTTTTTCAGTTGATATCTGTTAATAACGAAACCTACTTTGAAAAAACAAAGACACTGGTAGACACGAAAGCTATATTTGTATTGAAAGAAACTTGAAAACAAAAAATCACCTAAGTGAAAATATACTGCTCGTGACTGTTCGCATATTGTTTCTGATTGTGTAAAAAGGCTTTATCAAATCCGTTTTTACATAAGTCTACTTTGTTGATATTAGATAGATGAAGGCAATTGGTAGGAAGCCTTAAATCCAGGTTTCGTCCTAGTTAGCACTCGTCAGCAAGGCGTATCTACGACTTTGAAGGAACTCATGTCCCTTCTGAGATTCGAACCCGCGTCACCCAGAGCTAAAGTCAAGGTCGTTACCACTGAGCAATTCAGGCCCGCGACTGACCTCCTGTAGGACTGTATCGGATACTTTGATTACGTTGCTGAAGAGTGACAACTAGCCCGAAACTTGGGTCCAAGGTTTCCTGCTGACTGCCTCCAACCACCTAATATCAGCAAAAGTGCACCGTACTGGTCGCATTGCAAACCTGACCGATAGAATTCAGTCTGCACCACACAAAGGACTAGTGTCCAATCAAAACAAAGCTACTTTTCATAACTGTCTCTCGCTGACAGATAAAATTTCGGACACTGGATTGTCTGACGGTTAGATTAACAAAAAAGGGAATCGGTTATTTCAAGCAAGAAATGTTTTAAATCTAAAACCTTTCTATCTAAGTTGGTGAAAATTCCACCAGTTAAGTGATACGCCATAATTTTTTATCTAGATTTCGATTTAAGACACTCTGTTTCCATAATGGAACTCTATCACAGTGCCTAGGTTTTGTCCTTATTCTGTTTCCATCATCAGAGTTTTCAGTCTTCTGGCAAGGATTTATCTGTACAGCGGGTTTCTCATTCATACTTGCAACATCTAAACGCATCTGGATTCCTCAAGCTGAGTAAAAAAAATGGTTTTTGGACAGCCGTTACCCAACTTTCTGGTAGATATCTACAATATTTAATTATTTTTTGAAAAGCATACGTACAATCACTCACTTCCAGAAGACTCTTACGTTAAATACTTTAAGTTTCAGTTTCCTGACACGAGTTGGAAGTACTTGTGGCTTAGGGAATGGATATCTAAATGAATTTAAATGCTGAGTTGAACTGATAACTTTCAACGAAATAACAGTCATCCCCTTCATCGCACATTCAGGAGAGGTGAACGTATGATTTTTCATTAGGATTAGTTTTACTTGTTTGGTTTTAGAAACAAGCACAGTGATCGCAACTTGCTGGGAATAACTGTGAAGAAAAGCTTGGCTGTTAGACTATCCTGGATATAAGTATAAAACTTGGGCACTGTGGTAGAGTATAACTCCATTATGGATAAGATTTTATTTTGATAAATCACACAGTGTTGTACAGTTATATTAACTGATGACGTTTCGAGCACAAACTATTACTCATAATCATATCAAGTTGTGTGAGTTACTTGATATGATTATGAGCAATAGTTTGTGCTCGAAACGTCATCAGTTAATATAACTGTACAACACTGTGTGATTTATCAAAATAAAATCTTATCCGTTTCCGGGAAAAGAAAATGACTTGAATTTCACTGCGATAAGGAGGTCCTTTTTGATTCTAGGAGTTGTGGGTAAATCAGTATGAACACTATCAGAAAATATTTGCATCAGATAAAGTTTAGTGGCTTCAATTCATTTGACTTTACCTGATATACTAAAATGTATCTTAACTACAGGAATTTTAAGCGGAAATATGCTTCACTTTTTAAGGGCTTCAGTCTACTCCACTGAAGGAAGTTGCTAGAGTTTAAAATGTCCTTTCATCACTTTATTTGGATTAACAAATCAATATTCAGATAGATTTGTTGGAGTAGTTTTACCTGTGACATTAACTACATATATATATTGTAACTCTCAATTCATGAGGTTATTTTAAAAATACAAAAAAAGCAAAGGACAATCTATTTATTGATCAGACTGTAAATAAAATGGGATACAACAAGCAAGATGTTATCACGTTATATCTTTTTGCATGACCTTAAATTCAATCAATAACTTTTCGGGAAGCTAATCACAAGAATGAATTGAACTCATTCAGGTAAGAAATCAATTCTGATCATATGATTTCGAGTAATAAAGTGATTTTACTCATTACAAAATCGTTTGCGGTGTTTCCTATGAAAAAAGGTGAAATTCTTCGTTTACTTTCCTGAAATATGTAGCAGCTGTTTGGAAACTGAATGGATTAGTTTAGTACAGATTGATGAAAAACATTAGATGGTCAAAGGCAATCTTCAGAAAACCCTGGATCCATACTTCGAGATTGTTGGCGGCCTTGTATGAACTAATGTCCTCTCTGTGATCCGAATCCGCATCACCCAGTGCTGCAGTCACAGACATTACTACTGGGTTGTTTGGGCTCGAGACTAATATTCTGTAGGACTGTAATAGGTACTTCGTCTGGTCACCAGAGTGTAACTAAAGTCAAACGTCTAGTCGGTGATGTTGCCGTGGTCTGAATTCCACCAGTCAAAATATGCCATATACGTGGTGGTATGGTGGTATCTAATTGCATATTAATTTGTTTATTGGATAAATCATAGTGAAACAGTATCATTTACTGGATAACATCTCTAACACAACTTATTGTTCACAATCATATCGGTTATGGAACTTGAGTTTCATAGTTCTTTTGACTTCTTTATACTCATTGTAGGGGCATTAGGATTTTCCAGATGTCTGAGATAGGTGTCGAATCATTTCTATTACAAGTATTTGAGGTTGATTCGATAAATATAGCTTCCTCTCCCTCCACCTTGTTACATTAGATTTTATTACTGTCATCTTATCCCATCCTAATGTATGGTTGCGTGTAATTGCATGCAGTGCTATGGCTGAGGTATTTGCTAGACTTCTTGTCTTATTCAGGTCAATTGATCTAGATTTCGCTAGTGTTTTGTGCTCCGTTAGTCTAACTGACCACTTCTTACTACAGTGAACTATGTATTTAACCTGATAAGCATTGTAATATATTATACAAACTAACTTATTTTGTGTAATCAGCTCAACAGGACCCTTTAGCTGGCATAATTTGTTTCGAAGTGGGTTTGCGGGGCTCGAATGACATTTTCATCCCTGGTTTCTTAAACATTCTACGTAAGGTTTCGGAAATCCCTCCCATGCAAAGAACCTCAGGAATCCCAAAAACTGTGTGTTGGTGTTCTATCACGGTAATATGACTGAAACACAGTATATTGTTAGGAGCCGCAAGATTGACAAAGCAAAACCACATTTGCAGAATAATTGTGTGCTGCTTGAGTGCACATTTAACAAAAAATTCGGCAAGATATCAACAGATGAACGAAGTGGTATATTCCTTGATTAACCGAATGATTATACTTAATCTGTTTTTTCAAAACATGCAGGCTATCCATTTATCATTCCTCTTAGCTATGAATACAACAGATGTATAGTTTTATGAGTTAACATGGTGTATAAACGATAGTTTATGGGGGGATACTTAATAGCAGTTTCCAAGTAAGGATGAGAATAGCTGATTTAACCTATCATTTGCATTTATTCCCAAATTACTGCATACGTTTGGAGTCCGGAACAATAGGATTCTACAGTTTTATGTTAGATGTTATAAATGGTAACACTGTAGACAAATTTTGTTTAAAAGGATTCAATGTTAAACATGCATACGTTTGGAGTACAATCTAAAATGCAGTGTGCTGCTCGATGTTTTGTCTTCTCACTGGTTCATACTGTCTACTTGCTTCACTACTAACAGGGTTGTGTACTTTGGATTTTTCAGGAACGTCTCACCCTCATCCGAAGACTATTTTAAAACCGGTGCCCAGCTCCTACTAATAGATACGACTCCGGCAGTGAACACTATTGCGGATTATATCAATAATTCGTAGCAGCTGACTTTAACTGTATGGCCAAGTAACCATCAATTTATATAACTGGTTAAATGTATTTTCTGTAATGCAGTATCCCATTATCATTTCGTTGACTTGGATATTTAGTCTAATATTTGTTCTGTTACCGAGCTAGCTATTAATTCCCCTACATATACTATCAGCGTAATTGTAAATTTCAGGCATTTATTAGCTTAGCAACTCACAGTGAAAGCATTCCGACACTGCTGCGATGAAAAGAAGGCTTCATCTCTCTAAATGTTACCTTAATTATTATTCGAAATGATTCTGGTTAGACTAACCCATGTAGCCTGATACAATAATCGACTTTTTTTAAAAGCTTGATCTCTTTGGGATAAAACATCGAATGCATTGCCAACTACAAAAAATTTAGTTTAAATTTTGGGTATTCCTAAAATAAACTGAGCACTTAAAAAGTTTCTTCACATTTTTTGAAAAAAAAATAACAGTATTTGACGGATTATCAGCGAACTTGGGAAGATATCTTAATAATAATGTCATGGTTAAAGATAACCACAAATTCTAAACATTGTTCCGTCTCACTATTAACTCAAATCAAACGTTTCTAAAATTAATTCATTTACCTGTATTAGAATTTTACAGATTCTGATTTTATGTGTACCTTATGAATATTTACCATTTTGAAGCTGAACATTGGTGTTTTATTTTTTATTTTACAGAGCCTAGCTAAGCACTGTTCGTTTAGGTTTGCCTACCTTAATTTAAAAATTTAACCGTGCTTATAACACTGTAATGACAGAAGACAAGGGCCAGGCAACAGATCCTTTACTGAGAAAATCAAGGGATATTTTTAGATTTTTATGTACATTACAGTTCGTTATATTAATAGAGAAGCAATGTCTTCTGATTGGATGTTTTCTTGCTGAAGGTTAATCTGTCATTTTTTGTCGCTGTTTCTTAGAAAGTCAGGCCATATATCTGCGAATCGTATTTGCACACGTTGAGTCTGCTGTGATTTGTTGGTGAGTTCCTCAAGGTTAGGCTTTGTTGTTTTTGTTTTTCTCATGACCCTGATTATGAGCGTAAACGTTGACGTAAATTGTTGTCTACAATTTTGGCTAGCAGACAGCTCTCACCACAATACTACTTCCTAAGTCCTCACTTGTGCCCTTTTTGATATGACGTTGTAGATATTTAGTAGGACACAGCATTTGATACACTAAAGACCGCGAAAACGTAGTTAGATTCTAGTAAACAGATTCAAGTGGAATCTTAGCACGTAACAACTTTAATAAGGATTCCCAATGAAGAACACCAACACCAGAAAATATATGCATGGGTATAAAAGATATTTTCCATAAATATCAAGAAAAATATCAGAGTCGGATTCCAACATAGCAAAAGTACCACAGTCTTATCAAGTAAACATCTTATGCTAAGAAATAATTTTTCTCCTGAAAACTGGACAACAAAACAGGCAACTCCAGTAAGAATAATTTTGTCTAATCCTACTATTTTCTTGTTTTGATTCGACAAAACAACAGGAAACTCTCACTATTAGGCTTACACCACACGTCTTATACAGGCGGTGATATTAATTGTCTACAATTTTTTAGATTAGGCTTTTCGATCCCTCATTCTTAAGTAGTTAAGTTTAATCAGTGTGATAAAATGTTATCTCAGAGTCTTTTACTTAGCAAGATTTTTGAAAAAATTGGAAGGAACTACGACAATCTACAAGTTAATCATAAAAACTCCTAATATTATTATAATCTAGAAAGTACTGAAATTAGTGTAACTACAAAGATAAGCCCAATATTTCATCTTTCAGACCAACTGATAGTGCATACTAATAAAAAACTAACCCAAAGATCTTCAAACATATTTGGAGTGACATGGTGTGTTCTCAGATCTGCTTACTTTCTTGACAAGTCCCGATTTCAGTCTTTCATTGCCTCTAAAAAGCATAGCGTAAATGGCAGTTTTGAATTTGTTGAAAAAATAAGAGATCTTAATGTGAGGGACAAGTTTATGATATCTTTTGGTGTATCCTCCTTGTTCACCAATGTACCGTTAATGGAGACATTGGATTTTATATGTGAGGAGATTACTACACGACACATAGACATCGGCATTTCTGTATCCACCTTGAAGGAACTTATTTTAAGATGTACAATGAACCTTCATTTCTTAATCAATAAGGAATATTACAGACAAATTGATGGCGTAGCTATGGGTTCCCCATTAGGCCCAATCCTAGCTGATTTTTTCCTCGCTAAGTTAGAGAATGGACCACTGAAAGGAGTAATTAATGACATGGATTTCTACTGTCGATATATGGATGATACATTTCTGGTCATAAAAAACGAGAATGAAGCGATAAACGTCCCCGACAAGGTTAATAATGCGCATTCAGCAATAAACTTTACCATAGAGAAAGAAAGTAATGACAGTATCTCATTCCTAGACGTCTTCATGGCAAGGAAAGAAGATAGCATACTAAGAAGAAGTGTGTACAGGAAACCTACTACAACAGGTCCGTACACTCAATTTTTGAATTTTGTACCTTTTGAAATATAAACGTAACCTGGTAAAGTGTCTGGTTCATAGAGCTAGGTTAATCTGTTCAGACGACTGCCTCAATGAGGAGCTTAAAATTATTAGAGAATTACTTAGAAAAATGGTTATCCAGATAAGTTTATTGAGAAAAATATGAATTCATCACCTAGGACAGTCACTATGGCAGCAGTTCCGAAAAAACCACTGTTCATAAAACTTCGGTTCCTCCGTGACAAAATCAGCGAAATAATAACACAACGACTGAAGAATGCAGTTAAAACAGCTTATTATGCAGCAGAGGTACGTTGTCTCTTTACAACCACACCTATTCTACGTTCAAGTAATAAGGATAAACTACCTGAATTCGCCTCTTCTATGTGTATCTACCAGTTTGACTGCAGCTGCGGAGCCAGCTACATCGGGCGTACAATTAGGCAGGTTCATCATCGTATTTCCGAACATCATCCAACATGGTTAAGCAAGGGACAAACAAGATCTATTCGTAGCTCTATTTTAGCCCACCTTGTAGATAGTGAGCATAAGGTTGACGTTAATACTGCATTTAAAATTATTTATCGCATTCCTACTAATCTTAATTTTGCTTTACGAGTTCATCTTCTACATACAGCTGAAGCAATAGGAATCCACCTGAAGAAGTCAAACCTTTGTGTTCAGAAGAAATTTGTACAGCCTCTTCCCTTACCGTGACCATCGTTACATGGTTGTATAAACCGGACTACTTCATCCCCCTCCCCCTAAAATATTTTCTGTTTTTAAAAAACTATAATTGTTCAAATTATTTTATTTTTCTGACTACTTCATCTTTAATTGCGTGTTATCCTTGTAAAAATTATTTTATTCTTATGACCACTTCAACTTTAGTTACAAATTATCATTGTCCAAATCGTTTTATTTTCTTTAACAATCTGTTACGTAATCAACCTGTACACACGCTTATTCCTTAATTGCTCTTCATTTTTCCAAAATTATGCATTATGCAATCCACTTGTTATAACCATTTGAATTATATATATTAATTTTTTTCGTTAATTATCACCCCATTGACATTTTGACACTGACTAATTATTGTTAACAAACATATTGCCACTTGATTGGCAAATTGTTGTGTATAGTAATAAAAATGCTATATATATTAGAGTAGAGCCAGAGATGAGGATCTAATTGAAAAGTAAATATTTCTTCGCTCAATCTTTCTCTTTTCTAAATGTCTAAATCGGGATATTTTCTATATCTAAAAATTCCGTCTAGAAAACAGGTCCTGTTAAACTTGGATTATTGGTTTTAATGGTGGATTTGTAAGTAACGTGGGATTATGATTTTGTTTCTTTTCTTTGTGGTTGCTGTTACAGAATATTTACATAATCCCACAAAAGTGTATTATCGAATAATAATTATACTGTAAATCTTTTGTAAGTGAAAAGGAAACAAACAGTCTTTAGATAATAGTATATCAGCAAAACTTAATAGTGAATAATATACAGTCAGATTTTATGGTCAGTGTGATTACTCTACATTTTATGGCAATAAATACGCCTTAAACATAGTAATGAGAAAGATTTGAGCCTACTTTTTGGTAAACACCTTAACTAACCCACAAGTGTGACAATATAAATGACTTATATTTCACTACGTTAATAAGATATTCACTAACATCAGCCTAAAGTCGATTCAACTCACTAAAACAGGGAATACACATTAAATGAATAACGTAAAAGTTTGTTTTCGCAATGAAGTAATCAAAATCTACTTTAATTGTTTTAATGCCGTCAACTTGCAATAATTTTTACGTTTCCATCTTAATTTGTACATATACTTTGAAAAATAACAGAAAATTTATTCTGAGTACCAACTTCATCACTAAATAACACTAGAAAGAGTTACAAAAACGAAACGCTCAACATTGATATAAGAATAGAACTTGTGAACCGTGGTCGAGTGTACTTCCATTTTGGGTGAAAATTCATTCTGATTAAGTTTCACAATGGTATACAGTAATATTTACTGATGACGTTTCGAGCAAAATTTATTGCTCATAACCAAAACAAGTTACTCAAACAGATTTCTTCCTGAGTTTATACAATTCTATTATTTTTCATTGTACCCACAATGGAAATGCTCAACATTTGTTGCTTCATAGTTTAGAACTACTCAGCAGTGAGCCTAAATAACTTCATAAAAAATTCAAATCTGTATAATCAATTTTTTACAAGAACACAAAAAAGTTGCGCCTGTTGATTAACGAAGGTCAATCAGATGATTTTATGTCTTGATAGACTTACCTTCGAAATCATTGAAATCCTCTTGGATATAATAACGACATCTACTTTAATTCGGAGCTTATACAAAATCCTACTGTAGGGAGGAATTCAGTAGTGTTACCTAATAATTCAAGAACTCCATCAACACTATTCATACACAGAAATGAGATTAAGAAAAAGATAAAGACAATTACCTACACGTTTATTGACTATTAAGGTGATAAACAACATTCAACATCAAAGTATAATCAAAACGTCTCATTAATCAATCAATGACAGTTTATTTGGGTACGAAGCATATACATATGTAAGTACTATATGAGGATTTCGAATAGTTTCATAAATGGTGAGTCATTTCATTAATTGTAGGTATAACTATGAAGCAATATTGCATTCTACTTTAAAGTGCTTATCAGATGAACTTTAATGCCTAAAGTAGCTATCCACACATTATTTTCTAGATAAAACTAGCATTCTGCGTAAATACTGTGCACTGGATGCTTTTAATTATTTACAAGGTTAATCTTTATACAAGGTTATAGAATCAAGTTGCAAACAATCAGCCATTATACTGGATTTTGGAGAAGCAATAGGCATATATTAATTTAACTAATTTAATAAAGTTTTTTGTATTTCCCAATGAATGAAAAACAAAACGATGTTGTTTTTACTGACGTTTCGCTGTTTAATGCTAATAGCTTTCTCAAAGTATTATTAAACCGGAATTTACAAAATCTCAGCATATATATAACAAAGAGTTAGGGGGTGAGAAAAATAGATTTAGTTCAACTTAAAAGGACATATTGAAAGTCAGAATAAAAATGAAGATCGCTCAAATCAAATATCAAAGGTAATAGTATACCTGTTATTATATCAAAACAAAGTTTACTAACTTGATCATCGTTCGTTAGTCTGGGGTCATTTTTGGTTGTCAAGTTGATGATTTGGTAAAGATAACAAAATCAAGTGTAGATTGTTGGATTTTATCAGTGTGTAGAATTATGAAAGTAGTGTGTTTTTACATAGTGAACTTGCTCATCACATCTGTCTTGATTTTGCTACTTCATCGGGGAGGGGGGTGTTGTAGCCAGGTCAGATTCTGTTTTAGTCCATCATTTCTATTCATCAGTCAATTTGGATTCCACTTGATATGAAGTGCTGGCTTCTGATATTAGACGTTCTTTGTGGTTTCTGAAGTTTTTCGGGATTATTTCAATATTGTCAAAATCAATTTTATGGCCTGATTCTATAGCATGTAAACCTATGGCTGATGATTTTTCAGGTTTTTCTAGTTCAATTGGATTTCTTGATGGTCGAAGAGATGCTTTACGGTGTTCATTTCTTCTGATTTCGATTTCTCGAGATGTTTGTCCGATGTAGATCGCATCACATTCCGAGCATTTTATTTTATAGACACAATTAGATAGAGAATCTTTCGGGATTCGGTCTTTTATATGGACAAGGTTCCTTTGAAGTGTGTCTGATGTTTTGAAGAAAACTCTAATGTCACGCTGATTGAGTACTTTTCTGATATCGTCTGACGTCTCTGCTCTATATGGAATGACGGCTGTTGATGTCCATGTTTTCGGAGTGCTTTTTCGGGCATACTTAATGTCTGTGTTGATTTTGTTGATGAAGTTCCATGGGTAGTTGTTTTGCTTGAGATTTTCAGCA
Source organism: Trichobilharzia regenti (assembly GCA_944472135.2). NCBI lineage: Eukaryota > Metazoa > Platyhelminthes > Trematoda > Strigeidida > Schistosomatidae > Trichobilharzia > Trichobilharzia regenti. Next base: position 128,056,770 of record OX235262.1, on the reverse strand, counting down.
ACGTTTGATATTTCTTCTTCTTTTTCTTGCTCATCCGTTATCACAGAGTGTGCTCGTCTAAGAAGACTTGAAACAACTGAAATCTTCGCGCTGATGGGAAATACAAAAAACTTTATTATTATGAGTATCATATACCCAATGCCCAAATTTTGTCAAACTGTTAAAAGTCAACTTGGTTTGGACATATATAATTTAACTAATTTAAGTTAAACTGTTTCTTTCCATTCTTATTATTGCCTTGGGTTCTGAATGGAACACAGGACTTCAAAAACACATCTCCATTTCCTTCTGTTTTCTGCTGTTTTCATCACATGGGTCCACGATTGACCATAATCTCTTATCTCATTCTCATTCGATTTCCTCCATGTCACCCTAGAACGACCCACTCGTCGCTTCCCATTCGGATTCCACTCGAGGGCCTGGCGATAGTGCCATGTCATTCGACGGCCTCTTCAACGTATTCCCAATCTATCTCCATTTTCTTCTACTTATTTGTGGAGCGATCGGTTGTTGATTGATTTGTTCCCACAGTTTCTCGTCACTATTTATTTCTGGCTGGCCATTTGATCTTCAGTATGGAATCAGAGAGGGCAGCTGTTGATGAAAGTCTAAAACCTGTTGGAAATCCTTTGCGTGACACGTAGTGCAAATTTATGACCCACATAGAAGGGTCGACTTGACACTGGTGTTGAAAATCCGAATCTTTTTCCTTATGTTGAATCTGGAAGATTTCCAAATTAATCCCAGGTTGATGAAGGAGTATCTCACCTTTCAGATTCTGCCTTTGGCATCTTCATCCATGCCATCCACCTGTGGTTGAAACGATGCTGATTGCCTAGATAGATGAAGGAAGCAACCACTGTCAAATCTCTCCCGTTGATGGTGACTGGTGCTGCTTGTTGTTGTTGTTGTTGTTGTTGCAGTTAGTTGGTTATCTTCATCATCTCCGTCTTCTCTACGTTTAAGTGCAGTAATGTCTTCGCTGCCAGCCTCTCCAGCCAGTTTGTTGATTGTCGCCTGCAAGTCTTCGAGTTTATGTGACATTAGACATATAGCATCTGCGAATTCCAGATCTTTTAGAGTCTTTTTATTGGTGTTCCAGCGCATTCCTGTCTCCTCGCTTCCATCGCACAGTATGACGCATAATCCAGTCTACCACAATCAAGGTAGTGGAAAAACTTTATTCACAACACTGTAAACGTGTTTCATCCAGATACTCATTAATCTGTGTATTCTAATCTGTACGAATTCTACTGAGAAGGATGTGTAGTAGTTATTTGTAATAGTAGTATTTCTCAAGGACTGAATCACAGGAAATCAAACAACAACAGAGAGACACATGGACTTAGGAATTTGAATTTGACGGAATTAATTATAATTCATATGATAAATATTAACAAACAACCGTACGCATTTAAACAATACAATAATAGAAATTGTCAGACACCACAGGATGTTTGCTTAGCTCAGACAAATATAAACAGTAAATAATCGTTTTTCTACCTGCCTTATTCACTGTCTGGAAGTGTAATTACTTTTAGAGACAGAATAAAAAAGAGTTAATCTCCTGTAAATTCCACGTAGTCATAAACTGAATAAATTGTAGTGAAACAAGCAGTGTTCTCAACTGCACTGAAACTGTCTCAGTAGAGAAAAGTAAAAATATTAAAATGAAACAATTAAAATAAAGACAACCAGTAAATGTGTAATTACATGGGAGAAATAAATAAATATATAGAAACTAAAATGAAAAGGATGGTTCACTTGTATCACACTCCACTGTCCCCTTCCCTCCTTTTTATTCTGTGCTTCTCTTTAGAATACCTATTTAAAAGATAGATTTAGGTCTATGTGGAAAAGCCTTACATGCAACTAAAGAATGACAACGTTTAACTAAATTTAAAAGTGTTGAATATAGGTGTATTTATATATTAGTATCGATGGCTAAGGGGTCTAATGTTCGTTATTCAGACAGTTGACCAGGATATGATTCCCGGCCAGTAATAAGCTGGTAAAAACAGGGAAGTTAGGCATCATGCTAGCAATCCTACGCCGGAAAACAACGTCACTGCTATTAAAATCTCAAGAGTGCGAAGCCCTATGTTCCATTTGGAAGAAATGGATGGAAAAACGGTGTACCACACCAAATAAAATATTAATAAGGGAATATAATATATACCAAACAACTAGGAACCTTTCGGGCAAACGTTCGACACAGATTAAGCCAATAAAAGACGACAATGGAAAGTCAATCACCAAAGAGGTGGAACAGAGAAAGCACTGGGTTGAACACTTCAAAAGACTTCTAAATCGTCCGCCACCTACAACACGTCCAGCAATACCAACAACGGAAGCAGAACTACCAGTGAACACTGACCCCCCGACGAAATCAGAAGTCCTGAATGCAATCAAGATGCTTAAAACTGGGAAAACACCAGGACCAGATGGAATCCCAGCAGAGGCTTTGAAAATAGACCCAGAGACAACAGCGGACTTGATGACACCACTACTGGAGAAGGTGTGGAAAGAGGGCAAAGTACCCGAGGATTGGAAGAACAGTTACTTATTCAAACTTCCAAAGAAAGGAGACTTAAGTCAATGTAAAAACTGGCGTGGAATTATGCTTCTGTCCATTCCAAGCAAGATACTAAGTCGCATCATCCTGGAGAGAATCAAACAAGCCCTAGACGAAAAACTTCGTCCAGAACAGGCTGGATTCAGGAGAAACAAATCATGTATTGATCAAATCGCCACTCTACGGATCATCATTGAACAAAGCTTGGAATTGCAGTCACCTCTCTATCTCAACTTCATCGACTTTGAAAAGGCCTTCGACAGCGTCGATCGAGAGGTCATTTGGCAACTACTTCGCTACTACGGGGTCCCATCGACAATTATACACCTCATCCAACAGTTATACGACAATGCTGCATGCCAAGTAATCCACAACGGGAAACTTACGGAAGCCTTCGAAGTGAGGACGGGAGTGAGGCAAGGCTGTCTACTATCACCAATGATCTTCCTGATTGCAATTGATTGGATAATGCGACAGACAACTGCAACCAACGAGGGAACAGGCATAAAATGGACTGACACAAAAGACTTGGAGGATCTGGATTTCGCCGATGATATATGTCTGATTTCCCATAAACTGGAAGATATGCAAGTGAAAAGTAACAAGTTGGCAGAAGAAGCATCAAAGATAGGACTTCACGTGAACATAGATAAAACAGAGATAATGAAGATTCCTAGCCAACAGCAACAACACCAACAGACCACAATAAGCATAAATGGGAAGAACCTGAAAGAAACAACCTCCTTCACCTACCTGAGAAGCATCGTCTCAACTACAGGCGGAACTGACGAGGACATCAAAGCCAGAATCGGAAAAGCAAGACAAGCTTTCATTACTCTCAAATCTGTGTGGAGGTCAACAGCAATCAGCATCAAAAATAAGATCCGGATTTTCAACTCCAATGTGAAGTCAGTGCTACTATACGGATCAGAGACTTGGCGAGTCATAAAGAGCATCTCAAACAAACTTCAAACCTTCATTAACAACTGTCTCCGCTCAATACTCAAGATCAGATGGCCAGAAAAGATCAGCAATAGGGATCTCTGGGAGCGAACCAATCAGGAACCGATTGTGAAACAAATAGGCAGAAAGAAATGGAGATGGATTGGCCATACGCTGAGGAAACCATCAAGTGACATCACTAGACAAGCCCTCGAGTGGAACCCGAAAGGGAGGCGGCGAGTTGGTCGTCCAAGGGTGACTTGGAGGAGGTCATGCGAGGAGGAGATGAAAGCATGTGGACAGACCTGGAGCAGGTTGAAAAAGTTGTCAGAAAACCGAAGTCAATGGAGGTGCGCAGCTGAAGCCCTATGTTCCTCTAGGAACTAAAGGATACAATAATAATAATAATATAATGTTTTAAGAGCACACAACACACTTAATTTCCGTCAAAAGGGATTAAAGGGAAGTTTAATGGTTACAGTGATCTGATGAATCGATCAATGAATCCCCTTTTCGAGTTATAAAGTTCTGCAAATGTTGTCAGGCAACTCCTAATAATTAAAATTCATTACAAAAAAGAGAAATTTGTTTGTTGTTGATCATACTATATGTATTCCCCTTCTTACAGATAAACCGTCTCCGAATGCATATGCTTTTAGATATTTAGGTAACCTAGTAATATTTCCTATACCTATTCATTTGGCTACAAATATTACTTTCTTCAAGTGAATAAAAACTGTGACTTTAATTATAGGCATAAAAATAGATTAGAGATGAAGCCACACCTACTGAGATTTATTCAACAGAGAGTAAAATGATACCTTATTATATTAATTGGTTCTTATTTCCTGATATATGAAGCTAAGTAGTTCAAAGTATCAGCATGCAATAATAAACACGCATACACAAAGTTATTCAAAATAAATAATATTTTATATCAATTACTATGGCTTAAGAAGTAAATCTCGGTCTACCATGCCAACCATGTGAATCAATAAATTTTCAAATGAAAGGTAATTCTCTCTCTCGCTTTCAATTTATTTATCACAGAAATAATATATTGCTTGTAATTAATTAACAGCTTATTAAATGTACACTATAATGGAATGATTGTTTGGAGAATCCCTCCTAGACGACCAATTTATTCAGACATTCCGACTAATTTTGTAATTATATTCCTTTTCCCCCATGGGCAATATATCATTGTCCGAATGTTTGCATACCATCTATTGACTTAATTCTTATTATTTGTCTTTATTCCTGTTCAGTCGTCGATATTAATGCTTCTTTTTTTAGTTATGTTGTGAGATTTGTTTGTGAGATTTTGTTTGCATGAGTCAAGGTGATTCCAAACTTAGACTGTCTGCAAAAATGTTTGATGCGTAATTCTTCACGACAGAGGTGTGAACCCACCATTTTATGAATATTCGTCTTGATTATCAGTACTTGTTTTATCCTCAAGAAACTGTTGTGGTAGGTAATTCCCCAAAATTTTTGGCAACAGTATTCATCACTGACATCGGATGCTGATCCTCACTGTTTAAGTCAACTTGTTTAGCTGAAGGCTTCCGGTCAAGCATCCACGCCATTTGGTACGCCGTCATGTCACATTCCTTCGTTCGTGCATGATCCCTAGCTAGTTAAGCAATCGTCTTGCACTTCAATTCGGTCCCGAATTATATCTCGTAATTTGGACGATCACTTATTGTGTTTCGCTTTGCCTTTGGTGCACTCGGAACGAATACTACAGAAGTTGTAGGTATTAGATCTTGAGTTAGTATACTTCGTACTATCCGTGAGTGTCAACACCCTCGGCCTCTAAAATGATATAGAATATGTCCAAACATACGCACCACTAGACCTCAGAATTTCTCGCCTGTTTTATCTTTTGGAAATGGAATTGGTATGACTTACGTAGTCACCAGTCATCCTCAACTCACTTTTGTTGGTACAGAAAACTGATGAACAGAACAAGGCATACAAGTCCAAAGAGCTATGTGTGAACTGACATTGTTTCAGAGACGTAAGTAACCAAGAGTAGAATATTTTAATCCAGCTTTCGGCAATCAGACCTATACAAAACAGTCGCGGGCACAATAACATGGGCATTAGAGAATTCACTTCCAAGATCTATTTTTTTTTAAATCTTTTTAGCACTTTCTGCTAAATTAAGGTGTAATTGTGTGAGCCAGCTTCATTATTGTCTGCAAATGGCTTGTTTTTTAACAGTCAATAACTCAATCGCATTGTGATTTCTGTTATGTTGTCAGTATTCCGGCCCGAGTCCGCGCACACAATTTCCTAATTCAATATCTGCCTTAATAATTTCAACTTATAAAAACCCAGGTGACAAATGTAATTACACAGCGGCTATGAGAGATAGGTTCGTATATGCAGTAGTTCTGCTTTCTTTGTGAAATTTATGCACCGACAGAATTTCTTCGCATACATCGTCCGAGTAGAAGATATATATTTACATACATATATCTACATGAAAGCGTATCGAAACATTTCACTGTATTTTTCTTTTGGTTTCTGCTATCACTGTCCTTGCTCAAACTATTCTGTTCCACTGAAGTATCTTCATTTCAGTAAACTGAAAAAATCAAACAGTTGTAGTACCCTGAGTGGTAGACACCCTAAACACTTACCCGTTTATACAGAACTGACGGAATTTATTTTTTGACTAACCTGTTCGCGAAAGTGACATTGTAACGACAGAAGACTACGGCAAGACAACAGATCATTTGAGAAAATCAACAGATATTTATAGACTTTTACGTATATCACCATTCGTTATTTTTAGCGGAGAAGAAACGTCTTCCAATTGCTTGTTTTCTTGCTGAAGGTTATCCTGTCATCTCTTTGTGGCCGTTTATTGAAAACTCCAGTGATATATCTGTGAGTCGTATCCGCCCAAGCGAAGTCTGCTGTGATTTGTTGGTGATTTTTTGTTTTCTCTCCTGAACCCGATTCGGGACTTAAACATAGACGTAAATTGTTCTTTACAAATTTGGCTTGCAGACAGCTCTCATCGCAACATGACCTCAAAACATGCTATTTCTACATAAAACAGTTTCATTTCAAAAATTACGGGAAGACAAATGTCTAAATTCTAATCAGGCCTAGATTTTCTCATAGTGCATGTCAATGTATTTGAAGATTGAACGATCAATTCATGGTTGTTTACTCAAACCCAACTCCTCCATATTTTTCGCGGGTCATCTATCCAGTAGTCACCGTCTCATCGTTCGCTGTTCAGAGAAGATAAAAATTTATCAAATGTATTATCATGATTTATTATTATAACATTTATTCTCAGACCTTGTGTATAATAACCTTATTGTTGATTACATATTGGCATAAGAATAAAGGATTCTCAAGTCGCCAAACAGGGTTCTGGTTTTCGCGTTGGTTAAAACAAATTGTTTCTGAAAGTCTTCGAGGGACAGCAGGAAGGTCAGGCGTCGCAAGAGCTGGACATTGACACTTTATGAGACTTGACTGACAGTGCATTTGACAGAAAAATGTTATAAAGAGCCTAAATATCGTAAAAATGTTTGAACGGCTATTTGCCTAACACTTTGTCAGTGAGTGAAAATACGTTTTCGCGAGAAAAATGACATATGAGTAGTCTACTGACCACACCTTCGTTGATCATCTCCAAGCATTCGCAATCGTTATAAGTTTAAATTACGAAGTTATTCGTGATAATTTATGATTTCGCTGATATGATGTAAAGTTTGGTCAGTCGCCCCAAAACTTCATAACCATCCTTACGATATTTGTGATGAAAAGTGAGAGCGCAGAATCAACAAAATGACAGGACAACTTTTTACATTACTGGAGGACGTTCTAAGAACAACGGTTAATACTTCGGACAACCTCTAAATAAAGCATAGGTACCCAATCGTACACCAGTTCTTCTTGACTCAATTTATGCGTCAAATGACTAGGCATTCACAAAACGTACGAAAGCATCGACCTAGGCACAAAGCGTAGGGCATGAAGCCCACAAATTTTTATTGTCAACGACTCTGACTTAACTCATTTTTTATTTTAACATGAGTCATTTTTGCATTGTGTGACCAGACACCAGAACTTATACTCATTCGGTCGATTAGCATCCCTAATCAGCTGGTGGCATTTCGGCGAGACAATTCAGAAACATGGTTTCTGTGGGCTGAAGGCGACCTTCATGAACGTGGGGTTACTGAAACATGTTCCCGATTCTTCGCTCTGTCACGGCAATTGAGCAAGCTCACTGCCTCACACATGTTCACTCAAAATTTAGGTAGTCTGTTTGAGACGCTTAAAACAGTCAATCAAAAAAGAAGCAATCTCTCAGTCCGTCAATATCTTGACGAAGTCTTTCAGAATGTCAAATTAGGGGATATTTGGCTACAGACATGATCTGACAATTGCATTAAGTGGTCGCCCATCGGAAACCCGGTCAAGGAAAATTTACACAGTCGTTTCCGTTGTAGCGGTAAATAATTCCCCAAAATTATTGACCACAGCAATCACTCATCATTGGATGCTGACTACCACTGTTTAAGTCGACTTGTTTAGCTGAAGGCTTCCGGTCAATCACCCCCGCCATTCGATACCCCGTCGTGTCACGTGCACGATCACTAGCCAGCTAAGCGTTCGTCTGACGGCTTGTTTTGGTTCCGAAATATATTACGTAGTTTGGACGATCAAATATTGGCTTTTGCTTTGTTTTGGTACGCGAGAATAAATTAGCTAGAAGTTGCTAAACAAGATATCCGTCAACCTCTAAACTGGTGAGCCCAACCGCGAACTTCATCCACGATAAATCCGCAGATAACCCCGGTGAGTTCGTTCCATTTTGTATTTGTTCTTGTACCACACATTATTCGACATAATTTTCGTCATTCGTATCCGCTCAACTCCTAAAACCATTCAGCTTGTACCATACTGGCCAGATAATGCTGAAACGTGGTTTCTGCTAGCTGAAGCAGATTTTTGTGAGCATGGGATAACCGATCAACGTTCACAGTTACTTGCAGTTATTCACGCCCTACCGCGGGAATTCAGCAAGTACGTAACATCACAGATGTTCAGTCCCGAGGTAAGTAACTCGTACGAGTTGCTCAAAGCATCCCTCCTCAGGAGAAACGTTCTCACGGACCGACAACGTCTAGATGAATTATTTCGTAACATCGAGTTAGGAGATCAGTCAGCCGTGAGCATGCTGACAAGAATGAAAGAAGTCGTTGCCAAAGTCAGTTCGACGAAGGACTGTTTAGAGAACTCTTCTTAACCAAGCTGCCACAGTCTGTACAGACCGTACTTGTGACACTTCAGGGTACTGTAATAGAGGACTTAGCTATTACTGCAGATAGATTCTAGAATAACTAAACGGTCAGTTCCCGAAATATGCTCGATGACTAAGCAGACTTCGAGTAAGGATCCTGCAATGATAGAGTTATGCAACTCCATCCAGCAGATGTTTAGGTCAAACATGCATTCTAACTCCTCCGACCGTCGTCCTAAATCTCCTCAACGCAGGAACTCACGTGGTCGATCTAAGTCCAAACCACGTTCACTGAAAAACCCTGACTGGTGCTGGTACCACAACACCTATGGCCAAGAAGCGAAGTGTTGCCGTAAGCCTTGTAACTTCGGAAATGTCTCAAAGTCTGTGGGAAACTATCCCGCCGGCACGCGTTAGCGGCAACCGTCGCCGGTGGCACTAGCCGCCTACTTTACATCCATGATGTGATAAGCCAGACTCGATACTTAGTCGACACAGGCGCCGAAGTCAGCGTCCTTCCTGCTACAGCAGCAGATCGACAGAAGGAACCTACCTTCAACTTACAGGCTGCAAATGGAAAACCAATCGCAACCTTTGGTAGGAAATACGTCTATCTGAACGTAGGTTTACGCAAACCTATTCGGTGGATTTTCCTTCTCGCTGACGTTACAATGCCCATCATTGGCACGGACCTACTTAATCATCATGATTTACTCGTAGACGTCCGCCGAAAACGACTGATTGACAATACTACTAGTCTGTCTATCAAAGGCATCAGCTACATAGGCCCTAGTTTGTCACCCGTTAAGATAAAGGCAATCCTTGATCCAACTTTTCAACCTATGTTGACAAGTATCCGGAACTTAATTGCCCGTCGAACGACCTACCGTGCATAACCAGCAATGTTATGCACCACATCATTACCACAGGACAACCTGTGACATCTAAAGCACGACGATTAGCTCCTGACAAACTGAGAATCGCCAGGAATGAATTTGACCATATGCTTACCCTTGGCATCATTCGACCTTCGAATAGCCCATGGGCATCCCCACTTCATATGGTTCCGAAAAAGGATAGCAATGATTGGCGACCCACCGGTGATTACCGGCGAGTGAATGCCAAAACAACCCCTGATTGCTACCCGTTGCCTCATATACACGACTTGACGGCAACCTTATCCGGCGCGACTATATTCTCCAAAATCGACTTGGTTAAAGCGTATAACCAAATCCCGATGGCAACAGAAGACATCCCGAAAACGGCTATCATTACGCCTTTCGGACTTTTTGAATTTCTACGTATGCCATTCGGTCTCCGGAATGCAGCCCAAACATTCCAACGCTTCATTGACGAAGTATTTCGCGGTCTCGACTTTGTATACGCATACTTAGACGACTGCCTCATTGCCAGTCCAGACAAGGAAACTCACCTTAGGCACTTGGACTTGGCATTTGAAGGTTACGCCAACATGGTGTTACCATTAATATTCAAAAGTGTCAAATCGGTGTTGACTCACTCGACTTCTGGGTCACACTATTGACTGCAAGGGCATTCGCCCACTGGCTACTAAGGTCGAGGCTATACTGAACTTTCCAGAGCCACAGACGGTGAAAAGTCTCCGCACTTTTAACGGCTTAGTAAGTTATTATCGACGCTTTATTCCCAACTGTGCCTCTTTGATTCAGCCATTGACAGACCTCCTTCGAGGGAATAACAAGTCCATAGAACTTGACGCGTCTGCTCGAAATGCTTTTACCCAGATTAAAAAAGCTATTGCGAATGCCACACTTCTGATGTATCAGGATCCAACGGCACCGTTAAGTATCTCGGTTGATGCATCAAACACTGCAATCGGCGCAGTTCTACAACAGCTAGTTGACAATGAGTGGCAACCACTCGCCTTTTTCTCCAGGCGCCTTCAATTAGCTGAAACGAAGTACAGCACATTCGGCAGAGAACTTCTGGCTATGTACTGTGCTATACGACATTTTAGACATTCGGTAGAGGGTCGTGAATTCATAATTTTTACTGATCACAAACCTCTGACGTACTCTCTGAACTCACCTTCAGATAAGTATTCACCCAGGGAATCACGACAACTGGATTACGTCTCACAGTTTACATCAGATATTCGCCATGTATCCGGAGTAAACAACACTGTGGCAGATGCCTTGTCGCGCGTTTGTTCCCTCACCCAAATCGACGGCATAGACCTTGTAAAACTGGCTCGTCTTCAAAAAGAAGATACCGAGCTTCAACATGAGTTGTCGAAAACAACTCTACAATTAGCTGAGAAACCCTTAGGTATGGGAAGAGATACTATTCTATGCGACATTTCCACGAGTACTCCTCGCCCCATCGTGCCTAAAAGTTATCGCCGTAACGTCTTCAATACGTTGCATGGCTTATCTCACCCAGGTATTCGAACTACTGTCAAGCTCGTAACTAGTCGGTTTTGTTGGCCTGGCATTAATAAAGAAGTAAGGGAATGGGCACACACGTGCTTAGCTTGTCAAAAGTGCAAGGTGATAAGACACACCAAAAGCCCACTTGGCACCTTTCTTCTCCCTGACGCTCGTTTCGAACACGTCCATATAGATTTGGTTGGACCCCTTCCTGAATCACATGGATATACCTATATTTTAACTTGCATCGATCGATTCACACGATGGCCGGAAGCAGTACCCATCAAGGACGTATCTGCTGAAACAGTCGCACGCGTCTTCGTAGAAAGATGGATCGCTAACTTTGGATGCCCATCTTCCATAACAACTGATCGCGGGCGGCAATTCGAAAGTGGCTTATTCTTCGCCCTGACTAAAATCATAGGTTGCATGCGTTTTCGAACAACAGCCTACCATCCTCAAGCTAATGGTATGGTAGAACGTCTACACAGACAGCTGAAAGCTGGTCTGTCAGCTGCAAACAACACCCATTGGACTGAATCCCTTCCGTTAGTTCTCCTAGGGATACGAAACGCCTTGAAAACCGATGCTGGTATATGGCACGACACTACGACTGCCTGGTGAATTTGTTTCTCCCTCGAGCTTCCCACCAGTGGTAGATCACGCTTCATACGTCAGCAGGCTTACAAACGCAATGCGTTCAGTTAAACCTGCTCCCCTTCGTCCACAGTCCATTGATGTTTTCGTTCATCCGTGTTTGAAAACTTCTTCACATGTATTTGTTCGTCGCGACTCTGTGCGCAGACCCCTGGAACCCCATACGACGGACCTTATAAGTAATTAAACGTTCTGATAAATTCTTTGTCTTGGACAAAAACGGCCGCGAGGACACCGTCAGCATTGACCGTCTGAAACCGGCTTACTTGGAGGGTAATCCTATTAGCATAGAGCTCAACGTACCCCAAAATCCACAAGTAACAGAAGATCGTTTAGACATCGATGAAGTCACTAGCACAGCGACAGCTACCGAACCTTCTATCGAGCCTCCCAAGAAAACCCGTTCTGGACGCACCGTAAGGTTCCCAGAATATCTGCACACTTATTTGACTTAACGAAGTCGTGTGATTCACGCAACTCATTCGTTTGTGGTACTGATTTTTTTTGACGTATCAATTTTTTTTATATACAGTACCACCGAACACAAAAATTTTTTTCAACAGTTCATGTAACATACACAAAAAAATTAATTAGATGTATTTTTTTTGATGTTCTGAACTTAGCATTATTTTACTGTATAGTAAATGCACACAATTTTTTTTAACCAAAAAGCTCATTTGGTACATTTTCCTCGACATGGTTCTTAGCGTTCTTGTTTTCTTTTCCAGGTGCGACGGGCACTGGACAGGAAACAAACGAAGCACGGAATCCAACGAACAACAACAAGGAAGCTATGTACAAACACCCTATTAGCATAGGCAGACAAACCAGTAGGCATGCCACCAAGCCGCTCGGAAGATTTTTTCACCCGAAAGGGAACCATCGAGTTTTTTTACTTCCGGCTGGTTCTGTCTTAGGGTCCTCACGACCCCACTAGGGGGGAGTGAGCTGTAGCGGTAAATAATTCCCCAAAATTATTGACCACAGCAATCACTCATTGGATGCTGACCACCACTGTTTAAGTCGACTTGTTTAGCTGAAGGCTTCCGGTCAATCACCCCCGCCATTTGGTACCCCGTCGTGTCACGTGCACGATCACTAGCCAGCTAAGCGTTCGTCTGACGGCTTGTTTTGGTTCCGAAATATATTACGTAGTTTGGACGATCAAATATTGGCTTTTGCTTTGTTTTTGGTACGCGAGAATAAATTAGTTAGAAGTTGCTGAACAAGATATCCGTCAACCTCTAAACAGTCGTAGTTGCCACAGCCAGTACATGTTATATTTGTGACCATTCAGTGGATCGGAATCGACGATTTAACCACGCTGGCTTGAAGAATTCCGGAAGCTTCACAGTTGCCAGGAATTGAAACCTGCTTGTTAGGTACACAAATTTCTAGTAGTGATTCAAAAAGGACAGAATTGTGCAGCTCTGTTAAACATGTATTTTCATGTAAATTTATATGTTTACATGAAAATATACATTATTATTATAATGGCTCATATCAACTGACTCTTCAAGTCCTTCCTCTAACAGCCATCAAAACCCGTATCAACCTGGAACCCCTTTTGGTAGTTCAAAATCTAAACCACGTTCCGACTAATAGCCCACTCTGGTACTGGTATAATGATAGTGTATACATGGAATGAGTTTGTTCACAATTTTTCACTCACACAGGATATATATACAAGGAGAGGCAATGTAATAATGATAGTAAGCACGCAATACACAAGTTAAAACAGTTTTTATGACAATCCTAGGCACCATTATTGTTTCAATTTGTCGAAAACTCGTGTCACAACCGAAAGCCGCTTTACGTGTGAACGATATGGTGGGCCATTCACAAACGTACAACAACGGCCTGCAAAACGTTAGTTGGTTTACCGACAACAATGTTTCATCTGCAAGAGGCGCACGACAACGGTTAGTATCCGGTTAAACATGCAGAGAAGTATTAGTGAATCAGCAGTCAGTGAGTTTTTGATTCTTTTCCGTCTGGAACCATAATGACTATGAACCAATCCATGCCAAATGCCAAATGAAGCATGCAGGAACAGAGTGTTATCATCGAATGAGTCGGTGAGACGCTGCCGTCACTATATTTTCCCTATTTCTTGGATTTTTAGGTTTATCGGAGCCGTATAGGTAATGATTTTGATTTGCCATCATGATCAACATATGGATCAGTACCTATATGTGTACTCCAACTTGTTTGAAAATCGAGTACCATTGGTCTGGGCGTACACTATGTGGTTAAGAAGCTTATAGAAGAGTCTCAGTCGTCTTAGCCATATTTTCCTGAGTCCTCGGATTTCACATCTGGTGGAGTAGTTTGTGCCGTTTACGGTTCCAAGCACTTTTAGCATGAATTACCTCTGTACTCCTTCTACTTTCAGTTCGTTTTCTACGCATATACTACTAAAAATGAATGAGCGGTATTCTAGGAGTGGTTGCACACAAACCTCGTTCAGTAGTAGTCTGGACTCACTTCTGTAAAAGTTCCTGGGTAGATAACCAGTTAGCCTGCGTGATTTCGATACTGTTTCGAGAGGTGCTCTGAAAATGACAGATTATGTGAATATTTCAGTCATAGATCCAGTACAGATTTGAGTCTAGGGGTTCTGTAGCCTTGAAATGATAGGTCGAGTTCGAAGTTGGAACAACCCATGCAGAGCCAGCCACACTTTTCGACATTAAACTCGAGTCTCCAGATGCCACACCATATATCCAGTTTTTATCAATTCTTCATGTATAGAGTTCAAAGTTGTGCCTTTATATGTATTTGTGTATGTTTAGTTCACCTCTAAGTCATCTGCCTATGCTAAGCCAATTGTTATCGAGTACCCTGTAGTTCTTTTGAAAATATAAAGGCTCTGGGAAAATACCTTGTTAGAAGGCGGTAGTGGCGACTTAAGGCGGTGGCAGTATACCCTTACACTGTATTCGAGATGTTGGTACCAATCATCAAACCTATGCAGAAGTTAGAGTCCTTCCTATCGAAGAGGATATTGCCAGGAGGAACCTTTTTTCAACTTGTACGCTGCAAATGGAAAACCCGCTTCATCCTGAATGTAGATCTTCGCAGACCTATTCAGTTGGTAAATGCTTTTTGCTGACATCACAGTGTCAGTCATAGGCGGAGGATTGCTAAGCCACAGCGACCTACACATAGAAGTTTGCCGACTGATAGACGATACCACTAGACTGTCTGCTGGAGGGATCACGCATGTAGGCGATTCTACATCTGAGGCGATTTTGGACAATTACGTACAGCTTAACTACCTCCGGAACTATTTATCGTGGGAAACCAGCAATATCTCGCATCATAGAGGAATCACAGGACAACTGTGACCCCCAAAGTACAGCTTGGATTAGCCAGAAATGATGTTTCATAGGAAAAATCTTAGTGTTACTCAAATTTAAAAGGGCCACAGGCAAATTGACCTCACTTGTTATAAAAGGGAGATAGCAACAATTGGCAACCTACTGGCGATTAACAAGTTTCAAATGGCCAAAACTTTCCCGAATTTCCATCTACTGCCAGTGTCAATGTTGGTGAAGATTGAACGATCAATTCATGGTTGTTTGCTCAAACCCAACTCCTCCATATTTTTCGCGGGAGTCATCGTCTCATCGTTCGCTGTTCAGTGGAAGAGAGAAAACTATCAAATGTATTATCATGATTTATTATTATAACATTTATTCTCAGACCTTGTGTATAATAACCTTATTGTTGATTACATATTGGCATAAGAATAAAGGATTCTCAAGTCGCCAATCAGTGTTCTGGTTTTCGCGTTGGTTAAAACAAATTGTTTCTGAAAGTCTTCGAGGGACAGTGTGAGATCCAGCGTAGTAAGAGCTGAATATTGGCAGTTTCTGACAGTTGGCTGACACCCATCAAACAATCATTAGAATCCGGTTTTTACCGAGACTACAACTGCAGATAATCTCTACCGTACCACCAATTTTGAGGCCAGAAATGAGTGAAAAATGGTTTTATTCCGTACCGAGCGAGTGAGATAAAAGCTCTCCAGAATTCTTTTGTGGCGAATAATACCACTGTCAATCACGTCTCATAAACCGTTAATGCCCAGCTCTTGCTACGCTCGAGCCCACGCTGTTCCTTGAAGTTTTCAGAAACGCTTAGTTATAACGGACGCAGAAACCAAAACACCGATTGGCCGCTTGAGATTTCTTTATTGTTACACCAACATATAAAAAGAATAACTGAACTAAGGTCTGTGAACAAATATTACAATAATAAATCATAAGATTACTTCTGACGATGTTTTACTCTTCTTTCTGAACAGCGACCGATGAGACGATGACTGTCGTATTGATGCCTCCGCGAAAATTGGGGAAGTTGATTGTAAGCAAACAACCAAGAATTGATCGTTCAATCTTCAACTCCATTGACAACCACAGTTTCTCCTGGGGTACCTTCCGTTTCCTTAGGTCTCTCTTTGAAACTTGACGTGAATTAATCAACGGTTGGGGAATGTTCAAATTTGCTTAGGAAGGAAACCTACCTTAACGTTTTCAATAGTACCAGATGCATCGAAAAGAAGAGAACTTATCTAAGTTTTTTATTGCGTCTCACACCGTCAGTCATAATTATTACACAGGCGATGCTTTCGCCACGCTTTAAAAACTATGAAATAGTGGTAGGGGTGTTTGAAATTTTCGGAAGGGGTCCGGAGGGGGAAGGCAAAGTTTGATTTTGCCCATACGACCAGGTTCAGTCTATTTTAGTCAACGATGCAGCAGCTACTTACCCCAAGGTTTGGAGTGGTAATACACTAGAGTGAACAAAACCAGTTTCTAGGTTCAGGAATATGTACATAAACCCCCGTCACTTGGGAAAAAGCACGAACAACAGGCAGGCGAAATAATCGAAACCGTTTTGACTGTGGGATCCAACTCGATCACTATACTGCTGACTTTGACATACTATCACTGAACACTTCTGAGAAGTAAACATAGAAAGTAACATGCAATAGAGAGCTGCTAAATGTCATCACTAATTATTTTCACGTGTGGGAAGGGGTTGATGCAAGACACCTCTACTAAATTAGCTAGGAACGCGTGTCTGCTTGTTTGCAGTGATTCACGAAATAAAACGTTCTCCTAAGCACTACATGTAAGTAAGGTGTTTAAGTACTTATTCCACGTAAGTCAGTTAACAAGGGATTGAAAAGAGGATCTTATTACCTATTTTTCTGGGAAGCTGACAGGCTTAGGGTGCTATAGAGATTTGGCTCCAGTGCCAACAGTATCAAAGGTGGTGAAAAGCTTGTCGGGTGATCACTGCATATATGATTTAAATAAAAACAATATTCCCAAGGCAACTCAATAAAAACTTGGCATGAATTGGTTCTGCACCACCAACCTGCTGACAATTTTGAACGACTGTACAGAGTGCTGGGAACAGGATAATTCTGGGAATCGTAGAGGAGAGGAATCTGTCGGGTTCTAGAAAGGTGTATCAAGCTAAAGGCTTGGGCCACAGAGAAGGGTCTACTGTCGGACATCCAAGAATCATTCGTCCATACACCAGCAGAGCAGAAAGACTTATCGTCTATATGGAACCAAACTGTTTCGCAGAAACAGAGTGCGTTCTTAGCCCACATCTGAGGTACAAACTAGACAGTGGCGCTAATCGTGGTGGAGACGCGGCCAGGTCGCTGAAGATATCCACTTCGTGTGCAGGCGGCCAAGTGCAAGTATAGGCACTAGATTCATGCAGTCCAACAAAGTAATTGTATGACAACATTTGGAAGCTGACAGTGCCAGTGCACTACTGTTCTTAAAAGCAGACGAACATTCCTTAGAAAGAATACAATGTAGGCTACCAGAATTGTCAGTAAACCTAAAGTCCTATCGAATACCGAAAACTTGATCTGTATATCATCTGCTTCCTCAGGGCCAAGGGTAACCCAATCACAGTATGCGAAATAGCGCATTCGACCCAAGACCAGTTATCAAAGTGACTTCTCTACATTCCTCCGAATGCCCCTTGCAAAACTGCCCGAGGAAATGAAAAGAGCCGATATTGTCAAAGGAGGGCTTGACCATCACGCGAAAAAGATTGGAATAAATGTATCTAAGAGCGAAATAGACTAGTCTTAACTGGTTGTACTAACATTTCAAATATCCTCGTTACAAAAAAATATTCCACCATTACATAATAAAGTTTTACTTCATATAAGACTTTGCATTTTGTGTTATTTAGGCCATTTGTTCTTCACTGGACTCTCGTACCTTTCTCGTTTGAAATGATATTCTTTTAATTTTGAACTAATTTTGGGTTCAAGTATTGTACTCTTTTGTTTGGACGCCGGATGACCTCATATTTGAAGAAAAATGATTTTGCAGTTCATCAACATTCTGTTGTCAATATATTCCCATTCGTAACCATTTGGTTTTTGTATTTGGCCGAGTCTGTTTGAAACTATTTGGCTTTATTTCGGTTTGGTTGAAGGTTGTAAGTCTGAATCCCCAAGGGTTATTCACGCTGCTTCGCAACACCCAACTTGTTAATAATTGCTCCGTTATTCTTTTCTAATTTTGTATCATCCTTCTCCTGCCAGTCTCGTATTTTTGCTCTTCCTTCTGTTGTGTATGCACGTGCTACCTCAGTCTGACCGGTCTTATGCCCAGTAATCTGTCACTGCTCTCCACTTATTTCGTCAATTCACTTTGAAGATTCCCCTTTTAGTCGCTAAGTACCGCCTTCTTTAGAGTATTTGTCCAGATAATTAGAGTGTTGTCTATTGAAACGAAATCGGGAATCCCCTGAAGTGCTACTAATCTCGTTTCAACAAGTATTTTAATGTACCATCTTTTAACGGATTCAATTGAGGTGCAGCAGTCTGGATCACACTTGGGAGAGAATTGAACGGATGAATGACTAAACTGGACCTACACCTCTACCTCGGTCTCATAATAAAAACACTGGTGACGGAAACATGACTGCCCCTCACCAGTGCCAACAATATAGTCAGTATTATCTATTTACGCTGAAGCCGAACTTAAGTCAAAAGAAAGAAAACGAAGTCGCTACATGCGTTAGCAGGCGACTATGGTGCGTAAGAGCAGCAAACTGGCCATCTCTGAGCTCCCTAACTTGATGTGCTGATATTTCAGTGGCATTTGCCGACAACTCTCCGGCGTAGCTGAATGCAACCAGTAAAGGCTTTGCACCATTAGGACGATACTGATCTGGGTTATGACTAAGCTCTGATAAATGGATGCTCAGTCTCATTATCCCTAAACCTGTGGTTCAAGTTTGCTCGGGAAATTTTCGAACGGAAGTTATTACACACCATCAAAAGATTTGAATTGGTTGAAGACGCACGAGATAATACAAGGTGGGTCCCATTGAAAAAGTTAAAACCGCTTTATATACTAGCCAGTGACCATATACCAGTGGTAGAAGTTTGAATCAAAACGCCTCTGGGTAGCGGTGACCATGCAGTCATAGAGCTCTACATGAGATTTGAAAGCGCTTGAAGTGAGGGCAAAGTGATCTTGTCTATATTATTACGCATTTATTACAGGGAAGTACAGCACTTTCTATTTATGGTAACTATGAAATGGCTAGAAGGATCATTCACCCAGCGACCTCAAATACTATCCCACCAGTCCCAATCACCTTAAGCTCCAGCAAGAATCCTTTCTGGATGAAGCACAGAGCACAGAATATTCTGAGTCATCAGTATACATAATTGATTTCTTTACAGAAGGCATGGAAAT
Source organism: Trichobilharzia regenti (assembly GCA_944472135.2). NCBI lineage: Eukaryota > Metazoa > Platyhelminthes > Trematoda > Strigeidida > Schistosomatidae > Trichobilharzia > Trichobilharzia regenti. The sequence continues at coordinate 128,037,150 of OX235262.1, read as the reverse complement.
TAAACAGAAGACGATGCAGCTTAAGGGTTTCCGGACAAAGGGGACCATTTTAGGCAAATCTCACCTGAAAACTTCAGGCTAATCTCAAGAATTTACGCAAATTCATATTGGAAGGGAAACCCACATACAGAGGAAGTATGTAACTTAAGACGTGTGATTGGAAAATGTACCGATGTCAGTGAAGTGGCCGAAACACTCAGTTTTTCCCTCCAAGCACAACTACAGAATAAGGTGAGCATCACCACCGCATGGCAAAACTGTCGCCTAGACACAGCATTGAAGAGTGCAGTTCGTGATAACTTTCAGCCATCAGCAAGAGCAACAGTTTTTGCAGAACAATATGGTGCTACCATTTCATTCGTCGGCTTCTTATCAGCCGTTTTCAGAATAAAGAAATTATTATTGAGTTCGCGTGCAGAAAACTTTTCACATACTAGCAACTCTTACATGATGTCAATTGGCAAGATGTTCCGAACTTAGTTAACGGTGCCCAGAAAATACGCTGTTATAGTTTTTACACTGGGAGTTTAAACGCAGTAAACGTATGGATACAATGGTACAGGATTTACCTAGTAAAAACCAGAGTTACGTCAAATGACGATTGACCGATAGAATGGGTAACAATGTAGTTAGTTCAACTCAAATGATAGAATCACGAGACAGGGAAAACTACACTATAACAAGCGGGGTGAGGTTACAGGCGGAGATTACGTGATCAAATGAAATGGGGAATAAAGACATCCAGTTACCAGGGCAAGGAAAAACCGAAAGCTGTTTTATTCTGGACGCATAAATTGAATTTCAGGCATCTTGATAGAGATTGCCTCGGCAAACTTGAGGAGAATTCAGCTTTTTGTATATTGATAAAATTTAAAGGAATTCGCGATTTCCACCTCATGGGAGTATCAAGGAGATGTCTAGTAAAAGCACTATTGTGAGCTGTAATTTCCCTGAGACGCAGGCTTTTCGGCACATGTTCAAAAAATCGGGGTGTGCCCTTCTTTCTGTTCTCCCAATATAACCGCTGCTGCAGATGCACGTAAATTTGTATACATGGTTGGAGTTAAGATGAGAAGGGTATCTGTCGAATTTTGACTGCAAAAAAGAGCATGTTGTTTGATGGAAGGTAACCAACTTAGCTTCAGTATAGTCTCTGCTTAGTGACGCACTCAGCCTTCTGTTGACCATTGCTGCAATGTTTACACTTTTAAAGTCGAATTGAATGAACGTAGGCTTTTTTCAAATTAATTTGTTTGATATTTGAGCATTTACATGTTCCACATTTGTTAATGAATCTTTTAGGATAACGGTTGTTTCCCTACAGGTTTTCAAGAATAATAAATTCCTCCTGTAATTTGTCGGAGAGCGAATTATTCTGATTCTGTAAAGCGGAGTTTTTACTAGATTTTGGATGAAAATGTTTAAAATGCAGGTTTTGTGGACTGTAAGTGTTAATCGTGGTTGTGTAGAAGGCACTGTAAGGCCCAGCACCCAGGCATATTGTGGAACGCCTTGACGGAAATGACACAACCTATGGAGAAAAACATGATATCAGGAAATTCAAATCCTGAACTGACCCTGATGATATCGCGGAGTGATTATGCGTCATTCTCGGATATGAGCTTTTCCGTTCATATGCGCTTTGATAATTTTATATAAGCGTTTTACACTGCTCGGCACATCCTTCTTCAGAAAGAGGTTAAGCAGATCTTGGCTGCCCGCTTCCATTATGATCAGTGCACTACCCTCATAAGATGAAGTCATTTACTAAATTAACTCGTATCCAACAATCTTGCAGCAGCTCGGCCTCGAGGGTCTCACGGAGCTCCATTCTGGAGCAACGCCTCGTCATGCTACAGATGATAATCAGCAGGAATTCAAATATTTCGAAGACTCAGAGCGGAGGCTGGGAGATTTAAGCACATTGAATGACTGATATTAAGTACTTAAAATGATAAGTGGGTTGACTACTCATTACAGAAGTGCAGATAGCAAGTGATTCCCTCCGTGGCAATAAATCGTCCTGTAGAGCATAAGAGCCTGACATCAGTTTGGATCTAACTGAGTAACTGGACACAAGCGTGAATCAACTGGATGACACGGCCAAAGTATGTGTAGTTACACACCTCACTGTTGAGCAGTTAATTCCACGTACGGCAGAGCCTTCCTGAAGCTTTACTAAACTTATTTACTATGGCACCATATGGTACGTAATGTCATGGCTCACCTATCGTTACAAAACACATCATCTTATTAGACAAGTTCCGAAGGTCACGTGCTTCTGGCACAAAACGTGTGGGTAAGTTCGGTGGATATAAAGTGTACCACACTTAAATATCTCCGGCTAGGGGTCACTTAATCCTTGGTAAAATGACTACACACGACCAGAAACTTGCTGCTTTTAGGTTGTAATGGATGTCCTCATGAAAACCTTTTAGGGATAGCGGAATACAGGGATAAGAATGGTTCGCAATGTCATCTATTTTCGATTGCCGTTTGATATGGTAAATGAACCCTATGTGAAGGTCTTGATCGGGCGGTGATTAATCATAGCTGTACAAGGACTACGACCACTAGGCTGCTCGTTAGGCCTAATTAAGTGTGATCCTTGATGCCCTCTATTAAGTGATCGCAACTAAACTCGCCTTTAAGACACTAAAATACCCAAGTCTCCCTCTCCAGCTTACTCTAGTTTTTAATTATTTACGTCGTAGTTTCTGTTTTTATTTATGTATCCACTTGTTTGATCGTTTTCGTTTGCAAATTCACACACATGCCACTAAACATATAATAACTGTCTCGCTTTAAGACTGCATTGATCAACTAACTACTGAAAGGACTCAGATAGGTTTTGACAGAGCCAAAGTCTTCACACCGAATACTGTCATCGAAAACAACCAACCACTTATGTCACTCTCCTTAGGGTCTACCAAAGCTAAGTCATTTGAGTGGTTAGAAGGGCCACGCTGGTCGCCATAGGGGCCAGCTGGCAGAGAACCAAGGTAATTTGTACAGGTGTAAAAAATAAATCGGATATTGAGTATCCGGGAAAATATCCGAACAAGTGTCAAAATCACGTGGGTTTCCTGGATGTTTACTCACAGAATTCTAAGGAAATCTATCGAGAATTCTCGTGTATAAGATTTCTGTACGCCCACTCTTCAACTCTTGCCCATTCCTAATCAGTAGCACACGCACAGAAAACAAACTGAAAAGAGAATGACTGCAGACATACGCCAAAAATACTTGGAACCGAGAAAGTCTCAAACTAACTGCACTAGTCTTGAAACGACTGAACTTGGTACTTTTCTACAGGCTTCTAATGGTACTCTACTTTCAGAAGACATTGACAATAACCTAAGACACACTAAACGTACAACAGGAAAAGTTTCACTCTACTGGATATGGCCAAACACAGAAAAAAATACCAGTGGAAATGCGTCAAGCAAGCACATTGGCCTCCTTTGAAAAGACACCTAGTGAGATAATGAAGTACTTTGTGAGAAATAGTGGTGTCTTTTCCTATCTGAGAACTTCAAAAATCATGAGCCCATTTAACTTATGGGCTTGGAGGAGTACAAAGTAGACAAAAAACAAGGAATGAATAAAATGTTACCAGCAAGTGGAATCACCCATTTAACTCTCAAATAATGGCTTTCTCCTGTTGAGTGTTGTTTCACCAATAAGTGGGCATTTTGAGTGTAAGCGTTACTTCTCTGAAAGCATGACATCACAAGGTGAGCAATTTTTAACTGATTCAGGAGGGAACTACGGTCGTGTGAGGTTTAAAAATAATAGTTCAAACAAATTTCACTTGTTGACTTTATCTCGACATGTCCGGAAGGTTTTTTGTTCCTAAATAATATAATTGGCCTTCTGGCCAATAGGGACTTTTTTGTTGTAGTTCCCCATTTCTTATACGTTAACCTTCAAGTTAACTTTAAAGTCCAGACATTAAGTATTTCTGTGGAAACTTGAGAGAGGCTTATTTTTATCCGTCTCCATCTAGCTTCTCCGAAGATAATCATTCTGTCTTCGCTTTTAATTGTTATCATGACTACCCACAAACCCTTATTTCTTATTCACACGATATCCACGTCACCTCCGAGAGTCCAACTTTTGGCTCTCTATTCTCGTTCCACTCGACGGCATGATGTGTGTCGTCATTTGATGTCTTCACATCATATATCCGATCCACATCGGACAAACATCTCGAGAAATCAAAATCAGAAGAAATGAACACCGTAGAGCATATCTTCGACCACCAAGAAATCCAATTGAACTAGAAAAACCTGAAAAATCATCAGCCATAGGTCAACATGCTATAGAATCAGGCCATAAAATTGATTTTGATAATATTGAAATAATCCCGAAAAACTTCAGAAACCACAAAGAACGTCTAATATCAGAAGCCAGCACTTCATATCAAGTGGAATCCAAATTGACTGATGAATAGAAATGATGGTCTAAAACAGAATCTGACCTGGCTACAACACCCTCCCCGATGAAGTAGCAAAATCAAGACAGATGTGATAAGCAAGTTCACTATGTAAAAACACACTACTTTCATAATTCTACACACTGATAAAATCCAAAAATCTACGCTTGATTTTGTTATCTTTGCCAATTAGCCAACTTGACAACAGGACTATATTATTTGCATATTCTAGATCAACGAGTCTATTATACCTTGATGGTAACAAGTCAATCCCTGAGTTGCTTAAGTCAGCAGTTAGGGTTAAATCCATTGGTACATCTATGATGAAATTGAATAGAAATGGGGATAGTGTGCCTCCCGGACAGACACCACTTCACATAACAACTCTCCGTAAGCTCTCACCTGGCTGAGTTCGAGTAGAGTGTCTTGAACAGTGCAATGTATTTCCTCGGCATTCCTTCACTGAAAAACATCGTTATAGTATCTCTTGGTCGACGGAATCGAATATCACCTTCAGGTCAAGAAATATAACGATTGTTGGACGCCGATGGTAAGTATTCCTGTTCCAGAATCTGTCGAAAGGTAAAGATGTGGTCGATACACCCTCTTCCTGGTGTAAAGCCCTCCTAGTTTTCTCATGTTCATTCCTCCCGAGAACCGCTAAGTCTACGCATAATTATTGAGCCCAGAACTTAAGATAGCGTATTAGTCAAGCTAATACTCCTGTGATTATCACGGGGAGACTTGTTCCCCTTCTTGTATATCAGGATAATCAATGACTTACACTAACCTGAGGGGACTTCCTCCGATTCCTAAATGCTGCCTAATACCTTAGTTAACGCAGTGAGTAAACTGTCTTCACAGTACTTAAACACCTCTGGAGTCATTCCGTCGGGTGCCACAGCTTTGCTTCGTTTCAGGTTAGTGACAGCCTTAGTAACCTCAGTTAGGGATGATGGACCAGCGTCTATATCCCATTCAGAGAGGTGTTGGATGTTCGGTAAGTTGAGAGTGGCCGTAGGCCAATTAAACTGCTCCTCAGAGTGTTCTTTTCAGCGTTCCAGTCGTTTATCCTGGAAGCTAATTATGGCGCCATTTTTCTCAGAGATTGTTTCACTTATCAATTGTCTTTTGACACCTGTTTTCCTGATAAGCCTAAATAGTTGTCTGGTGTTGCCAATCACCGATGCCTTTTTCCATCTCTTTCGCTTTTGTCGCCCACCACTGTTCACGGTCGTTTCGAAGGCTTCTTGTTAGTTTGCGTTTGAGTAGATTCCGCACCCCATCATAATTGAAGCTCGTCGGAATCAGTCTTCTTGCGTCAATCAGTTCAGATGAGGTTGTAGAAATCCAATGACTCTTACAAACTTAAGGTTTCAGGTTATTGACAGCTCTTATAGCTGTGTCAACAGATAACTGTATACTGTGCCAGGCTTCCTCAGGAGGAGTTTTGCTGTCGACCTCAGATACTCGTTTCGCTATTTCTTCCTTATATAGAGACTCAGTGTCTCGATCTAGTTTGGGACATAACTGTTTCCCTGCCCCATTAAGGATAAGATTTTATTTTGATAAATCACACAGCGTTGTACAGTTATATTAACTGATGGCGTTTCGAGCACAAACTATTGCTCATAATCATATCAAGTTGATTATGAGCAATAGTTTGTGCTCGAAACGTCATCAGTTAATATAACTGTACAACACTGTGTGATTTATCAGAATAAAATCTTATCCATAATGGAGTAATACTCTACCACAGTGCCCATGTTTCCCTGCCGTCAATTTCTAATGTCCGTTTGGTCGTAAGCATAAACGTGCGCGAATCAGAGCGTGATCGGAGTCTACGCACGTGTTCCAGAAAGAGCAGCAGTCTTCTACTGAACCTTGCCAATGACACCTTGTCGCTGTGTGGTCCACATGAGTCCAGCGTTTATTTGGTGACGAAGGTCGCCAGGTTACGCAGTGTCTCTCTTTGTACCTAAAGTTAGTGCTGACTAGGAACAGATGAGTATCTGAACAGAACTGTAGAAGACGATCACCGTTGTTGGTTCGTTGGCGGGGAACTCTATATGTACTGCCTATGTACGTTTCAATTTGGCACAACTTCCCTACTGGGGCATTGAAGTCGCCTGCTAAAACAACTATATCTGAATTGGTGAGTGGAATAGTTGACCAACTGCAGGTTTACCCAACTGTCAATGACTAGTGCTTTTGTTATTGGTCGGGTATCTTGATTTAAAATACTGTCTCCTTTACCCCATCTGTCAATTTTCTGATTTTCGATTGTAAATCCTTGAGTTTATGGGGCATGAGACATCGATCCTCGAAGTACACGCCTTCTAGAGTCTTTTCGTAAGTCCAGTGTATGTCTGTCTTCTCACTGCTGTATGATCCAATTCTCATTTGGCATCATATAGTTGTTGAATAAAGCCTGGAAATGTTTAGCTGCGCTGCAGGCCATAGTACTAAAGCAGCTACCAAACTACTTCACAATCACGGAATATACACATTGGGTCATAGGAGTTATTAAGAAGACAGTTGCAGCGAAGAAAATCTTTTCGACGAAGTCATCATCTAGGCTGTACATTCGTGTATTTATATCAAATGGATGGGAAAGTTCCAGAATAATTTCCGGTTGAGGGCCAAATGAATTAAAATTAGGAATTAGAATGTCATAATAAACAGGGGGATGGATAAAACAAACAAAGTAGCATCGTGATAGCTAAGAAGGACATTGTGCAATTAGGGGTTAGAAATGTAGAAACAAAATAGACAGGATGTTTGGATAAAAACAATCGACGCTGTCAAATGCCTTTTTCAAAGTCGATGAAGTGAGAAGAAAAAGTTGATTGCCATTCTCAGCTGTTGTCGATGATGATGCCTAGTCTTTAAATTTGGTATGGTCATGGCTTGTTTTTCCTGGGTTCAGCCTTTCTTAGTGGTTTTGTATCCCAAGCGTCTTTTAGCCTCTCCAAGATGATGCGACCCTGTACTTTGCTTGGAGTGTAAAGGAATTAGGTACTGACCTTGTTCTTGCACAGACTTGAGCCCCGTCTCTTCGACATTTTGATATGTTAGCTTTCCTTCAAATCGGCAGTTCTCCTTTGTTTCATTACAAACTTTCTGCAATACGGGTGTGAGAATGTTCACTGGGGTTTCTGGCGAATGCCCGAAGGCCTGGTTGCTTTACTAGATTACAGTACCGGCATAGCTATGTAGACCTCTTTATGTTGAAAGACGTGTTAAGTGGTAGTTCTGCTTGCACTGGTAGTATTTCTGGGAAAGCTGCAGGTAGTGATCAATCCAAGAGTCGTTTAAAATGGTTAACCCAGTGTTTCCTTCGTTCCATTCCTTTGGTAACTGCGTCCCTTTCGCTAGTTTCATCTGTGTTGATCTCTCCTCGGGAAGCAACTTTGTTAATTAATATGCTGTTGGGGATTCGACTTTTGCTCTATCTGTTCTCATAAATCTCTGACATTTCTTTACCATATCTTGTCTTTTCTTTTGAAATCTGAGCAGTCTTGCTAGTCTCAAACCTGGTGCCAACATTTGATGTCCCTATGCTTACTTTTGCTTCCATCAAAAAACGGCGATCATTCGGCTTCCCGAAGGCTTTCACCCACCGGCGTCATTTGTCTCCAGTAATGAATAAGTTTATTTTCCTTTAGCTAGCCCTACACGCAACCTTTCCTCTTTTTCGAACTTGGGAAAGGCTGGTAAACTAAGCAAGGTTTAATATGCTTACTACTTTTTCAAAATCCAAAGCTTAAAGAAGTGATGGTCACTAAAGAGTAAAGTTTTTGCGGAAGTGTTGATTGTCATAGCATATATACTAAGTCTTCTAATTTCGAGCTCTCACCTGAAGTGAGGTAAACTTGTAAGTTTAGAGTTAGCTACCAGGCAATACCACAGTTTTGAAATGCCATAGTTACAGTTATTATTTTAAGAGATGTGCAATTGTCCTACCTTGGAAATAGTCTAATCCCTGTCGGCATCATAATTCATGTTTTAAAATGACCAGGTAGCATAAGTAAGCAGTCGCAATCGAGTTAATGTTTCTTTCTACTATCCCACAGCTATGTTTCGTGACCTTTGTTCCGAAATACTTTTTACAATTCCCTTATGTAGCGAAAATCATATTGTAACGAAGTAACTAAGAAGTGATAAATTTCACTGCTACCAAGCGTGACCGCAGAGCCCAGGGGACAACTGCTTGAGGCCGGTCACACGCGGCCTGTTTTTGTTTGTTCTCTTTTGTTTGGTGTGCCTCAGTAGCATACTTATCACTCCTGCCCTGTGACACGGCAGCAGGAAGCGCGGTCGTTGTTAATCCGGGCCACGGCCGATCCGGCATGAAATTTTGTGAATTTGTTTGAATCATGGTATTGGATAGGGTAGCTGCTTTTGTTTAACCGCTATCCAAACAACCTGCCTTGCATGGTAGAACCTCAAGAGACATAAGTCTCAGCCAGTATAGCTTGATTAGGTCATTGCGGTGTTCAAGCCCGACCACCACGTCAAGGTAGCAGCTTTCGGTCGGGAGGTGTAATAATAAACTCCTGAAGGCAAAATCCCATCTTGGACTCTGTACCTGATAATAAAATCTAAGTGTTTTATCCTGTAATATTATCGCATAAAATCCTAGGTGTATGTGAAAGCATAAAGTAGGCATGAACATGAAAAGTGTGTAGTTTCGTTTAAGATTTGTTACACTGGAGAGATCTCTGGAATATGTTGTGCAGTTTTATATTACAATTTATCGCATTAGTATCTGTTCAAGGGTCAATTTGTCCAAGTGACTCCAGGTCACTTATACAGGAATCGAACGATTCCATAGACGTTACTTATGTTCGTTTTTTCGGGGTCTTTAACCTTTTGTAGCATAACACCTTAGATCCTAAAGCTCTCTGATGAACTTACTGTTTAGTCTCGTTCTTATGAGGAGGAGTACAGTCCCACTAAGCGATAAATATTGTAGGTCAGCGACTCTTCTACATAGTGGATCCTAAGATTATGGAAGCTGAGTAATAACTGTCCTGTTTTCCAATACTTAGGCTTCAGGCGTGTAGTCGCTGATACAGTTTGCTGTTGTAAAATTTTGACATCTCATTAATACCATTTCAGACATCTTATTGATGTTTAGTGATTTAGAATCTAACTAACACGTGATTTGATCAAACTTCAGTGAACCTATATATATTCTTTTCTTTGAAATCTGAATAGCTCATTTTTATTCTTTCTCATGAGTAATATTTCGAGACACTGTGCTCTCGCACAGGATAATTTATTTTAGAAAATTATGATATTCTCACTTATTCAATTACTAACATGTTCACTATGTTATTTTTAAATGTGTAAGATTGATCTGATAGAGTTTCGCGAAAGTCCCCACTTGGTTTTGCCTACCCAAATTCTTCAAAGGAGATTTCGCGCAAGATGAAAGTGGCCTGTAAGGGACTAACAGTAGCGAAATAAGTAAGAAAGTAGGGAGGCATGATGACGACCTACCATTTCATTCTGTAAAATATGAGTTACACCCAACTTAATATGGAATCACAGTCGTACTTTGCACAGAAGCGCATCGATTCAAGTTGATACTCTTCCTAAAGTCATAAAATACAAGAATATATAGATTCATACTACAAAAATACAAACAGGCATGGTGAAGGGAATAAATCAATACGGATTAGTGGGTATTTCCATAAGCTGATAGGTGACAAGGGGTGGATACGTTGGTTGCATTGTAAATAGCATCCAACCAATTCAATCTTCATAAATTTTCTTGACAACAAAACTTGTATTCCAATTTGACCCTAAAATATAAAAGCCTCATTTTATATCTGTTTATCTATTCTAAATTACATTTGTCTTTGGCTTTTAAACCTAAATTTAAACCTTATACTTAAAAATCACAACTTTAACTAGTTTCTTCAGTTTTTTTTCAGACGATGAATTTGTGGTTCCTCATATGGATATTTCCTGTTTGCAGAATTCAATAGCGTATCAGAAAGTTCTTGAAGAACCATGGGTTTACCTTCATAATTGGGATTCCTTAGCACCTAGTGTCCAGCACGAGGTGGTGCAGAGTTTCTTAAGTGAACTAAGCACACTTAAAACGGAGATGGCGATTACACAAGGTGTCTTTGATCCGTCAATGTTTGTTACACCGGATGTGTCCAATACGGTAAGTTATGTTTTGAACGATCGCTGGATGCAAGATCCTAATAGCACTTCATACCTGCCTGCTTTTGCATTTTGTCTCAACTCGCTTTTGTTAGCACATCCTTTTTTTTGACTCATGGAAACTCATCAGTCAGTAATAAACGAGTAAAGTGACAATCTGATTTGTAGCAAAGATGTCTTTTCGGCGGTTCCATTCGCAAAAGCTGTAACGTTGTCATCGCCATATATAATCTCGCAGTTATACTCATTATATAACTCACCCTAGTAACGAAGAGATATTAAAAGTGAAGCTAGTTCAACTGTGTATCTACCAATGATCTAGTCCTGTTTGGCTCCCTTTTCCCTCATACTTCTTCATCTTCAGCTATAAAAGCATTTCTACATTGTGTTTCTATGCTCATCCTGCTTACACTTTTCGCTCTCGAAAACTACTTTACAAATTACACTGCTATTTTCCTAATTCTTTGTTGTTTTAGTTTCTATGCTTCTTGCGATCCATACTCCTTTTTCATATCAGGTTGAAAATTGTTATCTCTTTTAATCTGCCTTCGTTATTATCTTGATCTAAGTGGTTATTATGACTCTGCGAACTTCTGAGTATAAATTGCATTTGTAAAACTTTTCAGAGTGAAGTCGCTGAAAAGACATCTTCGCCAAACTTCTTGTTTTTTTTTCCTCAATGTCCTGATAGGCATTTTCCACGATTTTTATAGTAATTGAGACTTAGTAGTTCTGTTCACTTATGTTCTTTAATTCCTAACACAGACGTATAATTAGTGTCTCAACATTCCGTGCGTGCTAGTCCGTGTAGAGCCCACAAGTGTGATTAGTTATTGATCATCATTTCATGTAAAAGCTTGACTTTACGTCCATCTAAAAGTGCATTTATGAAATGAGGGGGAGTGCACCACAACTCCACTGTAATAGCAGAAGGTAAGACACGAAAGAAAACGTATATTTTCAATTGATCAAACCGCTATTTATATCTATACAGTTTATATTCTTTAACCAATTACTGAGCGTATGATTTCGGTTTACATCAAACGGCATGAAATAGAATGTTCAAACAGATATATCGTATTCTGTTGCTAATGCAGTATTGAACTGTGGGAATATGTGAGAATAATATTCCGTTGGACATGTTGTCTGTATCACACCATGGCAACATTAGTAAAACTGCTATTCTAGAGATTTCGAGTCCCAGTGAAAATTGGAAGTGAACTATTGTCCAATTGTCGGCAAATCAATACTTTCTTCATCCAAAAAGGAATAAAATTCCTTTGATTGCACAGTAGATTTTAAGTATTGGGAAAATTCCTTTCCGAACACGGCCATGAACTATTTGGTGTTTACTCGACTATTTTGCTACCATAGTTAGGTAAGATTAGTCTGAATTTACATTTTTTGTCCTTAGTGGTGAAATCCTGAAATTAGGTATCTGTGTAAACTACTGTCAGCGTCGATGGCATAGCGGTTAGGACGCTCGCTGACCATCCACATAGCCGTGGGTTCGATCCCCGGCCGACGCACTCCTTTACCTTGCTAAGCCAGAAATAATGCTGGTAAAGAGGAAAGGTTGGGCATAAGGCTAGCAACCCCATCCTGTAAAAGTAATCACCACTGCTACAGAAACTTCAAGCCACTAGCTTGAAGCCCTATGTTCCACTGGGGAACGTGAAGGAAAAAAATAAACTGCTGTGTCCGTTAGTTTCACTTAATTGTTATTCATCGTATTCGTTGCAATAAACTTACGTTTCTTCACTTATAGTTGTATTCCTTTTGACAAGGTACTTTATCATACCATACTGCACTCCGTTATTATATACAAGTACACCATAGTTATAATACGCGAATGATGAAGAATTAGCGTTGTGAGTAGTGCGAATGGCGATATAGCGTTTGATAGTTCATCATATTAGCTCAATTTCGGCTACTGAACTATATTTCTAAAACAAGTGTTCTCTAAATAGTGATCATTTTGTATCTTTCTTATTTGTTCCTTAAGGTTTCAGAACAAAGTCAGAACGAAAGTACTTCAGAAGCTCCTAAAGAAAACAAATAATTTAACTGCCTGCTTATCTTCCTTAATTTCCTCAGATGTAATTATCAAAAGTAAAAAAAAATGAACTTCCTTCTGCCTCTTTGGTTTGGGTAAAACTATGCATGGGTTAATTTCTCAATACTTTACAGTATTCTTTTTTTTACTGATGTTAAATTTGGAAACTTATGTACATCATGGTGTATGAAATGAATGGGTCAATGAATTTTTGGCTTATTTTATAACCGTATACATTTGTGTAACTTCAAAAAATACAAGATACCGTTAATTTTTGAAAGTCATCTTTCATTTTCGAATTATAAAAGTATTCGTCTACAGCCGCCACGAATGGAAACTTACTTTTCATCGACTGTGGCATCATGTCAATTTAAATTGACTGATTACTGTTTCACAATTGACATATGCTCACTTTGCTAATGGAAATAGTCAATACATTAGTATTTTCTTTCCTGTAAACACCCAGAATAAAATTTGGATTATATTTATGCTTTTAATAATAGATTTCTTTTGAATATGTATGTTAGTGATAACTCCCTAACGTTCCGAATTGTATATGGGGCTTCAACAGCCCATATCCATTTCACCCCTGTTTCTTCAGTCGTCTTCAGCTGACTCCACGTTTGCACATAGTTTCTCATCTCCTCATCACACAATCTCCTCCATGTCACTCTTGCACGCACAACTCATCGTTCCCCATTCGGGTTCTTCTCGAGGGCCTGAACTTTGACATTCAACGGTCTCATCAGCGTGTATCGAATCTATCTCCATTTTCTTCGAGATATATCTTGGGCTTGGTTCGTTGCCAGATCTGTTTGTCGCTTATCCTTTTCAGCTGGGCATCTAATCTTAAGTATGAAGGGGTGGTAACTGTTGATAAAAGTCTGAAACCCGTTGAAATTCTTTTGGTGAAATGACGTTACTGAACCGCATAGAAGAACTGACTTGACATCTTGATCTTGTTCTTTATACTTAGTACAATAGATTTCTAGACTGATTTCAGATTAATGACAGTCTACCTTGCTTTTCCAATCCTGACTTTGATATCCAAATCCGCGCCGCCTTTAGTTGGAACGCTGCTACTTGCATAAGTGAATGAATTGACTTCCTTCAAATTTCTCCCGTTGATAGTAATCGGTGCTTGTTGTTGTTGGTCAGTGAGTATCCTCACCATCTATGCCTATTCTATGTTCACTTGAAGGTCTTCGCTGCTTCTCCCGCCAACTTGTTGACTGTCACCTGTTTGTGTGACACTTGTGAATATGAAACTAGTGATTTAATCATAATGTGGCCTATGACAAAGGGTTTTCGTTATACATACACTGTTGAATAGTGTATACTAAACTGAAGTGATCAGATAGCTATATATTCACCTCTGTAACACTCGTTTATTCTCTACACCTGCGTACTGACCATCCTCAAATTGTAATTAAATGAAGCACTAAGAAAAGCCAATGACAGAATGAATTCGATTATAATGAAACAAGGAATGGGATGGAAGTAGTATAGTTATAACTTATTCGTCAAACGATACTTATGTATATTCGAAGATATAAGGCAGTACTACTGCTAGACTATTTTTATACCCCATAGCAGATAACGATATAAGGTCATAATAACTGGGAATCGGTCGAAGTTACCACAACAAAAATTAGGACAGGGAATCGGAAATATTACTAAAAGCTGTATTTTCAGTTTTCTGAATAAAACTAACATTTTTGGCCTTTATATTTTACCTAATATTTTTATCTTCCATTTATGCTGCCTACTAAGTATGATAAAATCAAAAGCATGTGATAACTTAATGGCGACAAATAGCATCAGCTCATATTATTCGATAAACAGTCTTTTTAGACAAATATTATCACAATCGAATAAATCAGTAAGCTGGTTGAGTACATGTAAGAAAGGCCGTTCCCAGTTTCCTAATTAGTCAATAATCTTTTTAATATACTTCGAGAATTCAATCACTAAAGAAGCTTATTTGTTTCCTTCGTCCAATAGTTATGTTAACAAACTAAGTGGAATGGACCTTCTTAAAATTACAAGTACTTGTGAAGTATTTTAGCTACTCGAAGCATGGTGCTTTACTGAAAAGTACTTTAATCTACTGAATCAAAAATTCGAAGTTATATTAAAACTCAATGGTTTATCCTATCAGATGAAAAGTTTTATGGTTAAGAAGTAAAACCTTGAAAAAGAGGTAGTGTTGCATGTACTACTGATAATATTTATCAGTAGTATTTGGGGAGACGTTCATCGACATAAAAAACATCAAATAGCAAGCGGATAGATTTGTTGTTGGAGAAAGCAAATGATACAGCGTCGCGGGGTTACACGGGAGACGTGAAAAGAGCACAAAGAAACAATATAAAGGCCAGAAGATTTGTGCAAATTTTGCGAAGAAGAAACACTTGTACATAATTCCGCCATAAAGATATACCAATTTCCCAATAAACCTCCCTTTACCAAGTCTTCCGTCTTTTACCGTTACAGTACTACCAAGCACTGATAGATTACATTTCACTGTATTCTATTCTGTTACAATAAGTGTGATGAGTTCAAACAGCTGGCAGATGTGCATGTAAGGGTATTCAAAGTAGAATATTGTTACCGAATGGTGAGAAACTGCATACGGCTTTTTCTGAGGTTTAAACGACTACTACCTCTATGAAGGGAAGCACATGCAACATCGCTTACGCTATTCATATTTAGGACTTCAGCAGCACTCGTATTTGAGATAGACCGGATAACTACTAGGGTTTTTTTTTCTGTAGCGTAAATTTGCATGAACATAATTTAAATTGATGAGACAGCGTTTTCCTTACGCCGACAAGGCTAAATTTGGAATGTCTCTACATGGGCTGAATCGTAAATGATTCAATATTGTCACATTGATGCTGTGTATCACTAATACCACCAAAATGACTGTTAACTCACCAGTAATAACAGTTGTTTCGCGATAATAACACGCTGTGTTTTGAGCATGAGAGATATCAGTATGTGTATTGTGTTTAGTTACGTGGTGTAATTGGTGATGCATGTGACGTCGGTCACAGGATTTTTATCAGAACCCTTAGAAAACGGACATTTATCCTCACCATTGTATAACTAACGCTCAGCATGGTCTTTCCATAGGGTCTACATAAGCATCATTAGAAATACAAAAATCCGTCTGTTACTTCAAGCTGTTTGTTATTTTTAGGCCAAAGATGTCATTTGAAAATATTTGAAAACTAATGACGTTTTAGTTTCTTGATATATATTTCATATATTATATCTTGTGCAGAGTTTTCAATTTAGAGATCGTGTTTGTCAGGATATATCACCAAAATTTATCAAAAGGCTTTTAAAAACCTATCCTTTTTGAAGATTTGAGCCATTATGTTACACGGCTTACTGATTCGTGTTTATGCTTTAATAACATAAATGTCTATTACTGATTAAATTTACTACAGAACATGTTGATAATCAGCGGTGTGTACCTGTTGATTAGCACGAAGAAATCGACATCCAGAATTCTCTCCTACTTGACTAGCAATTTCTTATAACAGACTCGGTTATACTTACAGCTGAGCCCCTGTGTATTGTCATTAACACTAATAAAACTAAGATTTTCACAGTTTTTTCTTATATGGTGCAGTGTTTTTTTTAAATTGATAGACACAATTTCATTTAAGGATTTTGCGCAGTTTGTTTAACTAAGCTTTTACCATTCGTCTTCCCTGTAGATAAGAATGGGGGTTATAGCTTATTAGTCTAGGCGCTCGACTTCCAGCGAGTTCTGAACCCTGCCGAGGTTTGGACAGTTAGGTAGTATAATTAGCTGTCACGCAATAAGTGCGGCTCACTGCCAACTCTATGGAATTACAAGCGGTTGCTGAGGAACATTTAATTTTCACTCTAGATAAGCGGTGCAAAACTACTGACTATTAACTAACTTCCATCGTATCCATTCAGTCAGAATAATTCAGGTAATATCCTGTTTGAAGCGGGAGTAATAAAATAGGCGTTCCTACCGCGAAATGTAGTTTACTTAATTCAACATGGAAATATTATTGTTATGAAGCATAATTAGCATACAACTAAATTTGAATGCCAATGAAAATTTAACTACCTATATACGTCTCAATGCAGGGTTTTTAAATTGCGAAATATACATATCGTTAACACTACCGTTTATACTCTTGTACCATGCGTTAGTATTCATGTTAGGTATGGTATTCAACTTGATTAGATTTGTAGATCGGATATGTTGTTAAGTACTCACATATACTCAGGTGAAATCTCACTCCAGATTGTTCAATGTGCTGACTGGTATACTTATTATATAAAAATAAGAATGAACACCTCGTTCTTTGCATAACATAAACAGTCCAGTTAATATAAAAGATTCCATTGTGATTTTTCTTCACCTCAGTGTATGCAGTAATCGTATTTGTACCTCTACATGTTTCGTAAATTTAAAACTGTCTTTTGTTGACAGTCTAGATCTTTCTAAACGAATTCAGTGATTCCTAATTGCAGTAGAATATAATCCGCGTATATATGTATATATATACATTTATATAATATGTAATGAGATTTTCAGCACTTGACAATTAATTTGATACTGACTAGTGATTGACTGTAGGTCAAAGTTACCCGGAATTCTAGTGAGAAGTCGTGACTAGTGAGATCCACCAGGTTGTCGATGACACTGGCTGGCAATGACGCTAACAGTCGTGATTTAACAAAGATGAGAATTCATCAAGCGCTGAATTCCTTCTTAGTGACTGAATGGTCAACTAAGTCGTCTCATGACCTGAGGGTGCTGGGTTCGAGATCCCCGATGGGGTCCCGCTACAGAGTTTCAAACTAGGAGGAAACAACTATCCAGTACTGTTTGGTTGTAGATGGTTTCCTAGCTGTTATCACTCCCTTGATCAAACTTGAAATAGTGACAATTAGTAGCCTAAAAAAGATCCCCTTGAAATTAATGACAATCACCAAGTGTTTATATATTCAACGATATTTTAACCATGCAATGCTAATTTGCTACTTCTAATTAGTTCTTATACTGCAATGCTTTTCTTTCTTCTGCACTTTATTAAATTTCGGTAATCTGAATTGAGATGCGCTTTTATACTCAATTTATTTTGTTTTATTAAATGCAATTTTTATGTCCATATGCATAAAAGAGGCTAAATACACTTACACATTAATTCGTATTAAGAATCAGTAGACAGAGGGGATAAGGCAAAAAGAAAGAATAATCGAATTCATCATCATGTTGATATCATCTCATAATCATAAATAATAAGAGATTTTTCAAGTATATTTGAATGAAATCAAAACAGATCATTTCTTCCAGTAGATATTTAATCATCATTTTGGAATGTAGGATAAAGTTATCTTGACATTTTATATGTATATTAGGCACGGTGATATATATATTGCTTTGTTTTTTTTAATTTATTAATTTTCTGACCAAGATTTTGTACATTTTGAGGAGGCAGACGATTTAGAAGCACTCGATGGAGCTGATACATTTAAGCTTGATTTGTTTAAGTGTATCCATTCACCGGAATCAGTATACATTAAATGACAAACATTTACCTGTGAAGTTTTTTCAGTTGAATCTAAGAATTCAGTTTTTATAACTGGTGGTATACGATTTAACTGTTTATTATTATTGTTACTGTTATTGTTCGTATTGTTTTTATCATCAGTAGGTCGAGATAAATCTGGAGAAGATGCCATATGTGGAGTAGATAAATGAAACGAATTCATACTGGCAGTAGTATGTAAAGAGTTTGTAGGATTTGATATAGCTTTAGGTAGAATACCATTTAGTGTATTCATTGAATATAAGTGTCTATCGTGTTTTCTACTTCTTTCACACACTGAGAGATTATTATTATTATTAGTTTTCATTGTTCTAACATTTCTTCGATCAATTTTTACATGACGTTTACGTAGATTTTCTAAAACATCCGAGAATTCACGTCTCTCTAGTGATAATCGTTTTAATTCCCATTCTAATTGTTTATCTAACTGAGATCTTAATGATTGTAGTCGATTGCGTTCTATTAAATTTCGTGATTTTACAAATCTTGCCACATCTGGATTACGTGAACATTGTTCCCATTCTGTTTCTTCACGAATTTCATCTAGATTAAATTGATCCTAAATAGATTGTTTAAATAAAATATATTTTTCTTCTTATCAAATCAAAGAATTAAATCACTCACCATTTTTGAATGTTGTAAACAGAATATTTTCTTTTTAATCCGTAAAGTGGACTTTTATTATTTCACTATACATATACACTTGTTAATATTGACAGGATATATAAAGTCACAATGAATAAGAAAAGTGATCATCGAAGGCCTTATTTATTCTAATATTATAAATGAACAAATGACCTTAAAGCCAAGGTTGCATGTAACACCCACGCAAATATGATAAGAAATATAGACTAATTAAAACACTATGACAACAGTTTGTATTGTTTAATAGAATACTCAAATAGGGCACATATATATATTCACATGAACATGTGTGCAAAACAACTTATGTAAATATACACATTATAACCAAAGAATAGTCTGTCCACAAACGCGAATTTGCATAAGTGTGTGCGTCGTATCTGTGTATGTGTGTGTTTCATGTGTATATAACTAGTACCCAATCAAAAGATAACTTTTATTGAGGATATTTTTTTTATGGAAGTGCCTCTGAGATTGTTCAGATGTTTAAGTGTTGGTTTGTAGGGATTTGGTTGGTTTCAGGATTTCATCATGAGCTGACATTAGTTAGAGAACCATTGGAAAACCTGCAGGGGGTACTGGACAGCTGTTTCGTCCTAGTTTGACGACTTCAGAATAAGCAGAGTTCGTTCGCAGTAATAGGTTTAAAATACAGCTGGCTAATTTAGGTTACAAGGTATTATTAAATGCATGCGTGATCTATGAATACTCCTCAGTTTTTCATCAGTTTATTTTGACCCACTTGATGAAAAAGGCATGTTGAATTTTGTTTGTAAGCTTAGGCTGAACTGCTCATGGTTCTAGAGTTACTAAATATCTGTTCTCGTACACTTTTAATGTACGCCAGTGGCATAGTGGTTAGGACTCTCGCAGACTATGCACATGTTCCGAGGTTCGGTTCCCTGCCGACGCACACCTGATATCTGTGGTCAGCCTGCGAAATTTGGGCTACCGATATCACATGCTGTAAGTTCCATACTTGTATCAAAAATACTGTGTGGAATCAAGCTGTAATCCAAATAAAAGAGAATATAACACAATGGTTTAAATAGATTCTTTTTTTGAATTGAATTTTTTTTTTGATTTTCCCGTCGATTGATTGGACCGAAGTGCTCGGTCTCAGGTTCGAGCCTCAGTGGGAACATCATCACTCAATGAGAAATGCAGGTACATCCAGCTGACGAGTCCCAAATAGGACGAAATGCGCATCCTGGATTCCACTGCTAGCCACCATCCACCAATTAGATTCTTTTTTTCTCTATCTTCGGTACCAACCTTAAATAACGATTATGTTAACTGTCCCTTTTACCACTGGCTTGAGACACATTGGAAGGTGTAGATTATGTGGTTGAACTCCTTGAATAGCTAAGAAGCATTGGTTGGAGACTGTTGATGTTATTGTTCTTCTTGGTGTAGATGCATTCGCCTCATGTAATCTCTCAAAATCATTAAGTACCTATTATTCTTCACTCAATTATTCTTTCTTCTACAAATTTCAGTTTCATTTCTTTTTTCTACTCCTATGTTTGTTCTTTAATGAGGATTAGCCAGTAGGAGCTCTACGCTTTTGTGTAAAGTTCCGGGTTCAGAATTCAGTTCACTTGTGTGAAGTTGCTGGAAAATTAATTAAAGATTAGTTAAGACTGCCAAAAGCAGTGAGGAAATCGTCTTCATTATAAACATTTTTCAGTCATCTTGCTAATTGTAGTCAACCTGTGATTCTTAGTGTCCCTAGGAACCCTTTACCCTCCTATGTGACTTAGACAAACAGTCAGTGGCTTCGTGTTTTAGTTTGACTATGCAATTTTCCTCAACTAACATAGTTCTCTATCACAGAAGGAAAATATGAAACAGTAAACCTTCCGTTTCAGTATATATGTCAAAATTACGAATATATCTTAATTATTATAACTGAATAGTGTAACTAAAAGCTAGTGCCACTGATAAAAAAATGAAACTACACGATAGAAAATCTAACTATTTTAACATCAAGTATTGTTTTGTAGGGATTTCCTTTTACTGGTTAGAGGATTTCATCATGAGCTGACATTCGTTAGAGAACCATTGGAAAACCAACATGGAGTACTGGACAGCTGTTTCATCAGCCCAGTTCGGTACTGTCCATCAGTACTCACCCACCACCAGGGTTCGAACCCAGGACCTTCTGGTTACAAGGCGAGCTAGCTCGTAGATCATTAAGCCAGTGGGCACCTATCCAATGACCAGTCCATGAATTGCAACTTCTGCCACTTCAGAACATAGCATGACCAGTTAACAATGTCTTCTTCGATGAGTAACTGTTCTCACCTTTGACCTGATGTACCCTACAAGTCACGGCTTCCCACTAGAACCCCAGGTAACTGCCTGAAATGGAGTCAGTCACTAGTGAGCATCAATCACTCACGTGAATATCAATATGACGCTCACTAGCGACTGGCTCTATTCAAGTAGGTAGTTACGTAAGTTCTAGTGAGAAGTCATGACCAGTGGGTACAGCAAGTCGAGTGTGAATACAAATACTCGCCAGAGAGGACATTGGCTAGTGGTCGTACCATATCGTGAATTGGCAGAAGTTAGAATTCATGGGCTGACCATTGGATTGGTTCCCAGTGGCTTAATAGTCTACGAGCTAGCTCGCCTTGTAACCAGAAGGTCCTGGGTTCGAACCCTGGTGGTGGGTGAGTACTGATGGACAGTACCGAATTGGGCTGATGAAACAGCTGTCCAGTACTCCGAGTTGGTTTTTCAATGGTTCTCTAACCGATGTTAGCTCATGGTGAAATTTTTTGTATGAAATTTTATTGGTCGACTTCACAAGAATTACCTTACTTTTTAGAAAAACACTCGATTATGAAAATATAAGCCAAACTTTAGTAATAAACTCTCGAAAGTATTTTCATCGAATAAAATAACGAATTGAAGCCCAGTTTGATACCCAATATTAGAAAATATCACATTCGCTGAAAGGAACAGTAATCAAATTATAGCATAAGTTCCAAACAATATAAGAACTAAGATGTCTTAAGGTCTGATATGTTGGCGTTTTTAAACAAAACATTTTAAAATCCTCATTTAAATTCATGTATTTAATGCTTTAAGCAGATAGTTTATGTTTAGGAAAATATTCTAAACAAATAAAACCACATGATAGACAATTAACGTATATTCTGGTGATGATGATGGAAGTAAACAACGTTCAAATGTACATAAGTTTGCTTGCATTTTAGCTGATGTATGAATATCACACGCACAATCTGTATTGTAGAGGTATAAAAATCTGTGTATTAACCATGTGGGTTTTTATTTTTTTTACAGACAATTAAAATTTATGCAAATGAAGTGTAATATGATATGTGTATTTGTCATGTACAACTTGTCTGAAAATATAGATCATACGATTTGATTCTTTGAAGTAAAGTACAAGACATAAATAAATCGTCCGCCTTCAGTGAATTTCCTTGTTCAAATGAAATGGATGCATAATTCAGAAATAAACAGGAAGAAAAAAATCTAAAAGGAAATGACAGTATGAATGAATTAAAATAAAAGTTGATAAAAAAAAGAACAACTGGGACGTTTCGTTTAATGTTGACATTTTGCCAATTAATTTACAACAATGGAGAGGTAATGGTGCGTTAAATGTAGTACTAAATACATTCGCGATACCTTTTATAAACCAGCTTTGAGTAAATAGTTCAAAGGTCTTATAATAGTATCTAAAAAGTTCAAAAATTAATTGATTTTTACGCAATAGCTATTTCCTGATCCCGAGGTGAAATTCAAAATGGCTTTAAATGTAAAATAAAAAAATATAATGGGTATCATAAGTCAAAAATCAAACAGTTGTCAACATCCCACTACGATCCTGTCTAGTAATTAACCCCACGAATTAGACCAACAATGTGACATAATCAAAGATTCACCTTAATTTCTATCTGTACTAACTAATCTTCTAACTGCCAGGCCGTTGTTGAGGTAAGTGAGTCCCCACTAATGACTCTGGATGATTGAAAGGAATTTAAATACATTGTAGGTAAGTAAGTTTGAAAAATTCAATCTTTCTTTTATATTTTGGAGCATTCTTTCCACTGTCGTCACGGATTGATAACAGTACGAGAAACATTGGAAACCAGACAGTATTAGACAACTGTTTCGTCTTAGTTTGGTACTGTTTAGCTATAATCAGCCATGAACCCTTCGGTTGGCGCAAGTAATCGCGAAGTGACACTACTTAGAATTCATGGAACATTGAATTCCGTCCTAGTAGTTGAATGGTCAATGAACTCAGCTAGTAACCTGAAGATCTTGTGTTCAATACCCCGATGGGTCATTAGTACGTACGGCTATGTAATCCCAAAGCAGGACGGAATAGCTGTCCCGTACTCCCTGATCTCCAGTGGTTCTCTAACTGATTTCAATCTATGATCAAATTTGAAGCCAATCAAATCCCTACAAACTAACACTTGTTAATCATTTTTCCAGTTGCACTTCTTTTCTCAATAGATGACTTGAAATCTCACAAACAATAGTGCGAAACCAGTTGAGTTACAGTAGCGCTTTTTTTATTATTCCAGTAAAGTTCAGATTTGTTTTCGCCTTCTCTGTTATAAACTATTACTATGTTGTTACATCAACAAATCATACTCACAGTAACTTGAATATACTTAATATCCAGCAATACTGTATATTCTTAAATAAATACACACTACTAGTGTAACAACAGAACACCATATTATTTGCTAGCAATGTTGTTTATTAACAAATTAATGCATAGATATGATAAAATACATATGCCTTACATCAGAATGTTCTCCGTACTGTACTTCTTTTCATGTTACACACGGGTTTTTCATTCCTCCTCTTTGCTATTTAATGTGTGCCTTTGCTATTCAGTATCTTTGCAGAAGACAACACATACAATGTCAGTAACGCACTCCACACCGGTTTTTATGAGATTTTTTTTATAAAGGCTTAATGGTTAAATATTTCTGAACATTTCAGGGCTATAAGAGGTGTGTCTGTGTGTGTGAAATAAATGTCATTACTACTAATGTGCTTTTTGACATGACCAATTGAATTAATTTATATGTCGATACAATGACAGTGAACGTAATGGACACCCCAACTGAAATACTAGATACGACTATTCGTCCTCAATACCTTCCACTTCATTGAGCCACGCGAATATCAGAAGACAAAGACTGGCCGGTAACTGTTAAGGGTATCTTTATTAGTGAAAAACATATCATATTTATGCATTTCTAAAACATTAAATTTTGGCTAGGTCAGTGACAAGTAAATTATTCTGATTGGTTGTAATTAACCAGAGACTGTATAATGATGTGCAAAGGTTGTACAATGAGTTCCGATGTTATCCTGTGATGTTATCATGCCCAGATAATAAACTAATCCAGATCTGAGAAATAAAATCTACTTTTTTAACCATTGACTTAAGATGTTGGTTGCAGTTTTAGCCGCTTCCTACCTACTTTTCGATAGGTAAATATATAAGAAAAGAGACCTGGAAGGCGGTTTATCTTAACTTTAAAAGCTTCTGCCGTATAAGTTACAAAAAGGATTGGTGAGAACATTATTTGATCGTGTGAGGAAACTGTGTTCAAAAGAAAAGATTGAGGAAGAGCTATCCATTTTGGAGAAATGCCTACGCGACAACGGTTACTCACAAAAGTTCATCGACAAGTATGGGAGATGTCATGTTGCATTCAAAGGTGATGATACTGACAGTAGAATAAGATGAAGACTGCCCTGAAAAGAATATATCCAGCCGTCAAGCTTGTATGTGTTTATCTAATAACTAGTTGCTTGAGACAATCAAAAGTGGACAAATACCAACCTCATGTTACCTCCAACTGTGTCTACCAATTTACATGTACGTGCCAAAGCACATACATCGGAAGAACAGAGAGAAGGGTTATCGTCCGCATTTATGAAAACATACCAAGAACCTGAGTTTGAAAGGTCCGCAAGCATTAAACAGTGCGGTTGCTCGTCATCTGTTGGACACTGGTCATATTGTAGACAACCTGAAGTCGTTCAAAATAGTCAACAAGCAGGAGAAACCTAACTTGCTACGCTTTGCTGAAGCAATTGCTATCAAACGGCTTAAACCAAATCTATGTACGCAGAAAGAGACGGTGGTGAATCTTGCACTGCCCTGGTGATAACAAAACATATACAACTTCATGAGTCACCCTTTTTCATGTTTAGAAAACTCTACTCTCTCATCTAAACATGACCCACGCTACCTTGTTTCTTTTCTTTCCTCTTTTCCATTGGCTATTAGGTAAGACGTTCTCTCTAGTTACATAATCTACTTTTTTGTTATGCTTTTTTAGCTAAACCTTGTTTCTATGCAAATATATATATATATATATGCAACCCTGTTTTTTGTTTCCAAGCCTAACTGTCTAATTATTCTATAAATAGTCAGTGTTTGTAACTCCTAGTCGGTTAAATCATTCCGGATTAATGTTACTTTTACTTCTTACCAATTACTCCCCGTGATCGTGGAAAAGTATGTTCAAAGTATGTTCTTGCTTTGTTCAAATATAAGAATATGTTATTCAAAATACGTTATTCTGCCTCCTAAGTATAAGATTGCGGGTTTTTTGTGCGTCGGTGGTATAGAGGTTAGGACGCTCACTGACCATGCACATGGTCCGGGGTTCGATCACCGGTCACCGACACACTCCTTTACCCCGCTAAGCCAGAAATAATTCTGGTAAAGAGGAAAGGTTGGGCATGAGGCTAGCAACCCCATCCTGTAAAATAAACACTGCTACAGAAACTTCAAGCCACTAGCTTGAAGCCCAGTGTTCCACTGCGGAACGTGAATGAAAAAAAGTATTCAAAACGTGTATTAAGTTAAAAATCCAGTACACTTTGCTCTTTGTAATAACATTGCGAGCAGTAAAGATGAGGTTTGACAGGCACTCAAAACTGGGAAAATTCATCCTGATTAGTCAGTTAATATACCTAAAGCGTCTCAAAGAAAGTCTGTGATAGATGAGTTATGAAAATTTCCTAATTACGACTGAGCTGTTCAATTTTAAATGTTTGGAAAAGCACCAAAAACTCAATACAGTAATAAGTAGTAGAAAAAAACATAATACCGGTAAATGTAACCAAACTTCACGGTAAAAGTGCTTTACGAATAACCATCCAGAGTTTTTGTCCGATATGGGTTCACAACGTTCAGCCTGATACTGAAGTCAATACACATCAGCATATCACTGGATATGATAAATAATTTGAAAACGCTCAGAAAGAAGATATTAAACGAATGACGTTTAGAGAAAATAGCGTCCACCTGCGTTATTCACAAATTTGTGTTCGAGTGCTACAAGTTTTCAGCATGGCGTGAAATACTGCAGAAAATCGCTGAAATTATATGATAATGTAGAGGCAGTGGACTGGTTTCATGAAGGGGTTCATACCACCCACCCTTGTGATTTGAATCTGGATGAATTAACTTTGGGGGAACTACTACCAGTATATTTTAAATTATCTGACCTGACCTGTTACAGATTTCATTTTATAAAAGTATAAAAATTCGCTCATTAGGAATGTTAATCTGACAGGAGAGAAAACTAGTACATAAATATAGAAAGGAAGAAGTTAAAGACACATTGTCTGGTTAGGTAAAATGAAATCCAAACAGAATACGGCTGTAGCACTCCTCTAATAGCTCTAACTGTACGCACATAAAACTAATTCATTTACTCATATTATAAGTTTAAAGAAACTAATTTTACATATCCTTGTCAAATATTGGCCAATGTATTATTGAACATTGGTTTTCGTTTGTAACATTTATTTATATATATGTAAAACTTGCTCACTGTGGTTTTATGTAATTCCATATATAATTCGGTCAACCCTGACTATGATTTCGAGATCATATATAGAATCTATGCTAACTGCCCGCGTTTTCTTCGTTACAGACTTCTAAAGACAGCTGAGGCCTTGGCAATTCATGACTTTAAGCCAGATCTTTATGTACAAAAGAAGTATGTACAATGCCTACTTCTACCTTGGCCGTAGAGGGATAGACATTTATTTATTTTGTTTATTTAGTTATTCTATGTACTTTTCCCTTATTACTTCGATTATTTTTATTATTATTGTCATTATTATTATTACTGTTCTCACTCTGAGTCTTTTTCACATGATCCACTTGTCATTTTATACCCGAAATTATTCATTTTTATTTTTTTTATTTTTACAATATTGAATTCTATTTTATCAAATTTCACACCATGTTATGTAACATTTTATATTTGTCTACTAATCTTATAATTATGTACCCCTTTCCAAAATCTATACACCTTATGTATTATTCTATATGTGGCATTAATAATTTGCCACTTGACTATGATTAACTATGATTATAATCACAAAAATTTTAATTGCATATCATACTATTATTATTTCATGTATTCACACCTTTGACCTAATTCCCTCACCAGATACAATTTTTTTTTAAAAACCATATATACGATTGTACAGCTTGATAATAAATTCGTTGAAAAGAGTCTCTTCGCTGAATATTGTGTTCTTAATTCTATATGAATTTGTTTATTAGATATATCATACAGTGAAACAGTATTATGTACTGAAAGACGTTTCCTAAATACCTGGGTCTACGAGTTCCAGTCGCGACAAAGTTAGAACGAGAGTAGTAAGTCTACAAAAATTGTGCTTCAGAGAAGAGATACACACGATTTATAAAAAGCTGCTTCATATCAGAAATGAAGTTGAGCAGTCAAAGCAACAATTCATGGGAACAGTTATCAACAAGGATCACGACCTTATAATACAGTCCTCTGGTAATGCCATATCAGCAGCATTCAACAAATACTCAAATCAAAAAGTTCAATAAATTAATGGAAGAGAAATCTAAGGACGATGAGATCGGCAATCTAAAGTCAACGACGTTTGATAAAATAAAACAGGTTTTCAATCGTTCAACGACTGCTTTAAGTCCCACTGAAATAAGTGTACTAGAAAAGGGACGAAATATCAATGTGACAGTAGACAAGCTGAAATTTACGGATATTATCCCCAAAATATAGATAGCACTAAGTAGGATAGTTAAAACAACGGCTGATGAAGTACGGGCACAATATTCACTAACATTAAAACGACAAAAAAGAGGTAAACGTAACCTGACAAAATCAGAGATAGAAGCCTTTAAAACATCTTCAGAATAGAGAGGATATAGTAATCACCAAATCAGACGAAGGAAATGCAAAAGTAATATTGGACAAATCAGACTATTTGGAGAAGGTGAATACCCACATACAAACAGGACCAGTATGAGGAAATTAAGAGATCAGTAGACCCCGTTATGAATAAGGTTAAGAAATCCACAACGGACCTTATAATCCAAATGAAGCCGTTTCTAGGTGAGTCTAAATGGTTTAATTTAATGCCTAAAACTAATAACCCCAGTAAGATATGTGGTGTTGTTAAAGTTCATATGTCAGGATACCCTATTAGACCTATTGTTGATTTTAGAAATTCACCTACTTATGAATTATCTAAATATGTAGCCATGGTACTAAATCCCCTTAAAAGCTACTCAAAATCTAGACTAACCAATTCTTATGAACTAAAACATAGATTAGATAATTTAAAACTAGATAATAAAGAAAAAATGGTTAGTTTTGACATTGTCAGTTTATATAAATGTATACCAATAAATATAGCTATAGAGACAATCAGAAACGAACTCATTTCTGACAAAGAACTTGAAATTAGAATAAAAGTGCCACTTGATGACATAATGCTGGGAGTGCAGCTATGCTTGACTTCCAAAGTATTTAAATTCCAAGGGAAAATATACAAACAAACTAGGGGAGTTACCATGGGGTCACCAATATCCCTAATTGTGGCAGATATACGCATGAATAGGTAAGAAAATTTAGCAGTTGAAACGTTCAAACCCACACAAAAATTAAAGTGGAAGTGTATAGATGACACATTGACCGGACTAAGAACACAGGATATAAATAGATTTTTCAAACGCATCAACTCGAAGGTAGAGGCACTTCAATTCACTTATGAATCGGAAAGAAAAGAAGACGGAGCTTACAATGTTAGATTGTAGCATAAAAAGGAAAGAAGATAGAAAGTTAAACAGTAGTGTTTACAGGAAACCCACACATTCAAACGGATATTTAGATTGCTGATCATCCCACTCTATATCAGTAAAAATATGATTAGTGAAATGTTTAAGTAATAGTGCGCAAAAAGTAATCAGTACCAAAGAAAATCTAAGACAGGTATATAAGAGAAGCTTTGAAATTTAATAATTAACCTGATAACTTAGTCAGAAAGTATGTGGGAAAATATAAAAATAAAATTGACATTAATGGTAGTGATAATGATAACAATATTATTAGGGACGACATGCATGTCAAATACGCACAGAATAATGACAAGACCAACAATAGGAAATATAAATCATCAGTAGTACTTACATACAAAGATAGATCTTCGGAAAACTTATGTAGAATTCTTAACAAAGCAGGAATCAAAGTGACACTCAAACCCACAAAGTCAATTAGAAGGAAATTATGTCAGTTAAAGGATCCTATGGAGCGTACCAAACAAAATTACATTGTTTGTCTAATACACACCAATGATTGTCAGATCAAATATATAGGTCAAAGTGGTAGGATGCGGTCAGTCAGACTAGTGAAGCACAAAACACTAGCGAAATCTAGCTCAGTTGAGTCGTATAAGATAAGAAATCTACCAAATGCCTCAGTCATAGCACTATGTGCAATTACACACATCCATACAATGGGATGGGACAAGATGCAGTAATGAAATATAATGCAACAGGGTGGAGGAAGAGATTGATAACTGATGTCTTATTTATCAAATCAACCTCAAATACGTGTAATAGGAATGATTCAACACCTGTCCCAGATATCTGGACAATTCTACTACTCCTACGACAAATAGGAAAGAATAAAGAAAACTATAAAACGAAAGTTCTGAAGTTGTGTGATTATAACTGATATGATTATGAAGAATAAATTGTGTTGGAAAGGTCATCCAGTAAGTGATATTGTTTCACTGAGTAATGTATCCAATAAACATATCAATATGTTACATACATCATTTTGCGCAGTTACACACTTACGTTCGCCTTGCGCTGTTTGAGAGTTGACTTCGTCAGCAATACATGTTTTTAAGTTTTCATTTGTGCTTCTTATTACCAATGTTGTTCTTATTTGGCTGTGCATAACGTTTAGCACAGCGTAGAACGGGAAAACGTGGATGAACTATACTTCTACAATAGAAATGAAATTTAGTACCCGATACGGCTTGTTGATGAGAAATCTAACACAAACAGTAAGCTGTAAATTCGATAATGGTAAAACCCATTTAGAACAAACAAGACTTTCTGGATATTCATAAATGATAAAATCAATAAATGATAAAAACTTAATTGGTTAGAGGATTTCATTATGAGCTGACATCGGTTGGAAAAACCAAGAAGGAGTACTGGATAGCTGTTTCGTTAGCCCACTTTGATGCTCTCCTTCAGTACTCACTCACCTCCTGGGTTAGAATCCAAAACGAGGCGAGCTATCTCATAGACCATTAAGCCACTGAGAATCGATCCAATGGCTAGCCTATGAATTCTAGCTTTTTCCAATTCACGATATAGCATGACCACTTAGAAATATCTTCTTCGATGAGTAACTCTCATCACCTTGTGGGAAGCCGTGACTAGTAGGGCACAGCAGGTCGAAGATGAGGACAGTTACTCGTCGAAGGAAACATTGCTAAGTGATAGCATTTTGTCGTGGATCGGCAGAAGTTACGATTCATGGGCTGGCCATTCGATCGGGTCGCAGTGGCTTAATGGTCTACGAGCTAGCTCGCCTTGTAACCGAGAGGTCCTGGGTTCGAACCTTGGTGGTGGTTGCATACTGATGGAGAGTACCAAAGTGGGCTGACGAAACAACTGTCCAGTACTCCATGTTGGTTTTCCAATGGTTCTCTAACTTACGTTATCTGATGATGAAATCCTTTGACCAATCATAGAAAATCCCTATAAACCAATACTAGGATTAAATCTAGTCTACTAACAGATCTTCAAGTAGTATGTAGTAAAAGAAAAATAATCATTAACTTGCATCGCTGGCTTTAAAATATCATTCAGTGTGTATCGGTGTCAACAATCATGTGAAACAGGAAGTACTATGCCTACAGTATCAATTTACTATCGATATGATTTCTATGTGGTTAGTGAATTTAATGTGAATAATAGTATAGTTTGAATTTCTGTCCCATAACTCAAACAGAAACTTCCGTTATTTAATGACCATTTACTTACTCATTAAGACTTAAATAAATTAGAACTGTATTGTATGAAACATTTCTTAACTATTTTATTACCCTGTCCTTTTAAAATTAATTTTCTTTTCTATACTGCTCAATGAATAAAAAATATAACTAGTATAAATGAACAGATTAGGGATAAAGACTAACGAAAGCCTGTTGCGCAGATTATTTAAAAGTGATGGAATTTTACAAGTGGATTAGATTGTTTTACAAATTTCATATTACTTTTACTGGTAAATCCGAGTACTGAATATTATCCAGAATTCATTCAAGGAGCTTACACAGATAAGATAGTTATAGTCTAGCCAGTCGCACTACGATTGGTCTGTCGGGAAAAGGAATGAAGTTATCTGGGAATTTAGCTTATTTCCAAACGTATAAAATTAGCTTTTATCATGAAACTAGTTGACTTTCTCCAAATTACCGCAAAATTTCTGCACTTTCCTGGAGTAGTTCAAGCCATGGGGAAAGCTTCCATCACTTGAATGTGAATTTGTGAGTAACACCGGTGAGCGCTATTTTCCCCAAATATATATCTTGTATTTTAAGTACTTTGAATGTGTCGTCTGCATACCTCCACCATACTTAGGACTGGGACTGGACGTTACAATCAATAAGTTTTTCCACCCATTATCGAACGCATAAACTCAAAGGTAGCTGCAATTCAACTCACTTGAGAATCGGAAAGCTATGAAGAGGAACTTCAAATGTCAGGTTTTACCACAAAAAGGAAAGACAGGAAGTTGAACACTAGCGTTCACAGAAAAGCCTGTTGGATTTCAATGCGTCCCACCCTAAGTCAGTGAAAAAACGATTTCAGTAATTTCCGAATTCGCATTTAGGCCTTAGAAAAAACAACAGATTGAGCTAAGAAATATATTCCTTAGCTTCATACCTCTACAATACAAACGTAATCTGGTCAGATGTCTGGTTTACCAGCCTAGAGATATCTGTTCAAATGAGACACTGAACGAACAACTCGGTAATATTCGCGATAGACAAAGTAGAAGCGGATATCTAACCAAACTAGTGAATAAACACGTGAACTCAGGAAGTAAAAAGTCGAAGTTACCGACGGTTCTCAAAAAATCAGTCTTGCTAAGATTAAAATTCACCGGTGATGTTAATACCGAGATCTTATCACAACGTCTGAGAAATACCTTCAAAAGACCTTCAACACAGCTAAGTTCTGCTGTGTATTCACTAGATGACCAATACTTAGTTCAAGAAATGAAGACAGACTGCCCTGTTTCGCCTCATCCATGTGTATTTACCAGTTTAACTGCCCATGAAGAGCTAGTTACATAGGGCGTATGATCAGGCAAGTCCATCATCGAATTTCTGAACACCTCCCATCCTGGTTTGACAAACGTCCGAATAAAGCTATATGCAGCTCAATACTAGCTCATCTGGTCGATACTAGACATCAAGTTGACTCTGACAAGGCGTTAAAAGGTATTTATCGTATATCACTCAACCTCTCGCATGGTCTACGAGTACGACTTTTACATACAGCAGTGGCGATCGGAATCCATCTGAACAAGCCAAATCTGTGAGTTGAAAAGAAATTTGTACAGCTCTTTTTTTTCCTCATAGCCAACTATATAATATGTATTAAGTTTTTGAAAACAATGTTTCCTCTCCCCTTGATTTTCTATCTTTTCACTTTGTTAATATTAATAAATATTAATATATATTTATAATATACATTAATATTTATTAATATTTACAATTCTAGCTAATTCTAATAACTTGCTTGCATTTTACGTAATTCTTCTGAGCCATCCTATTCTTCTTAGTCATCAGGATTTTACAAATTTCTTGATTATAAAATTACTTGTTGCTAATGCCTAAGAATCAGCTTATCTTGAATTCCGTAATTAATTTTCACCCGTCTTTTAAAACTTAGCTATCTTGTTACCAACATCTATTAGTTATTTGTTCTGATGGCCTTCAACCTATTAATTTCGCTCTCCGCCCCAATACCTAAAACTGATTAACTAAAATAAACAAATGGTATGCTGTATGCAGCCATGCCCCTTCGGGTAGCACTAGAAATCGCGAAGTGACAGAATTTGGAATTCATGGAACATTGAATTCCGTCCTAGTAGTTGAATGGTCAATGAACTCAGCTACTAACCCGAAGGTCTTGTGTTCTATACTCCGATGGGGTCATCAATGCGTACTGCTATGTAATCTCAAACCAAGACGGAATAGCTGTCCCGTATTTCCTGATTTCCAGTGGTTCTCTAACTGATTTCAACCTGTGATCAAATTTGAAGCCAATCAAATCCCTACAAACTAACACTTGTTAATCATTTTTCCAGTTGCACTTCTTTTCTCAATAGATGACTTGAAATCTCACAAGCAATAGTGCGAAGCCAGCTGAGTTACAGTAGCGATTATTTTATTATTCCAGTAAAGTTCAGATTCGTTTTCATCTTCTGTATTCTAAACTATTACTATGTTGTTACATCAACAAATCATACTCACAGTAAATCCATTGTGAGTAAGATTTATTTTGATAAGGTCTCACAGTGTTATACAATATTATTTACTAATAACGTTTTGAGCACAAACTATTGCTCATAATCATATCAAAGCACTACTCACACAACTTTCTAACTTTGTTTATATAATTCCATTATTTCCCATTGCTTGATTTGATTGGTAGTAGTATTTTCCATATTTCCGGTATGAGTGATGAGTCATTCCTATTGCATCTGTTGGTGGTAGGCTCGATGAACAAGGATTCAGTAATCAACCTCTCTTTCTAACTCCCTAGATTACTTCTTAGAATTTTAACCCTATTCCACCGTATTGTGAAGTTGTATATTAATGCATGCAGCGATGACTTTTTTCTAAACGACTTATCTTCGCGGAGTCAATCATTCTAAACTTATCTAAATTCTTATGTCGTGACAATTTTACTACCCCCGACCTACTATTTTAACCTGTGTAGCTGACGTAACTCACAGTCATTGGAAGGTAATTTGTAAATTTTATTATTTTGTCTAATTAGAAAGGGGAGCAGTTGTGGGCTCAGACCATCATCTAGCTGTAGGAACCTTCAAGGCGAAGCTGAAATCCGTGAAAACAAATGGAGTCATGCCGCAATTCAAGTTCAATATTCAGAAAATGAGGGACAAAACTACAACTGATGCCTTCAATACAGATATCAGGGTAAGTTCAGACACACATTGAGGAAGTTTGCGTGGAGGAACACTGGAATTCTCTGAAAGCAATATTTAGGGAAACGTGTGCAACTTTTCTAGGAAGAAGGAAGAGGCAAGACAATGAATGGCTGTCAATGGATGCCTGGAAGCTAATCGAGGAGAGAAGGATAGCGAAATAGATGACTCAATGCAAAGATGGGCAACAGAACGAGAAGCTAAGTTCAATGTACACTGCATTGAATGAAAGAGTGAAGAAGAATGCTAAGATAGACGAAAGACAATTCCACGACACCCTGGCTGACAACTGAAGCACAACAGACAAGCCGTGGGAAAAAGAGACCTCAGGACATTACATCAAATAACCGGATCTCTATCCGGAAAAAACCCCAGATTATGAAAGCAATAAAAGATGCTCAAATAAAAAATGGACTGATCACTTTAAAGGACTTTTGAATCGATCATCACCTGCAACTAGCCTGGAAATACCACCACCATGAACAGCACGCACAGAACTGCCTACCAGTGGACACCAATCCTTCAACGAGAGCAGAAATTTTGAATGCGATCACGCTACTGAAGTCCGGAAAAGAAGCATGATCAGACTAAATTCCGCCACCCCGAAGCATTGTAAATGGACATAGAGACTGCGGCAGGTGTTCTCACACTATTATTGCAAAAGGTTTGGAAGGAAGGGGAGGTGCCTACTGACTGGAAGAAAGGCTACCTTGTCAAGCTGTCAAAGAAAGGCAACCTAGGCCTCTCCAAAAACTGACGTGGAATCATGCTCTTGTCCACGCCAAGTAAAATACTAAGTCGCATCATACTGGAGAGGATGAAAGGTGCACTGGATACAGAACTCCACCCGCTGGAAAAAGCTGGATTTAGCAAAGGCAAATCATGTGCCGACCAAACCACAACTGTACGCATCGTCATGACAGAACAACGCATAGAATGCCAGTCAAAACTTCACCTCAACTTCATTGACTTCGAAAAGGCCTTCTGCAGCGTTTACCGAGGAGTAATCTGGGAACTACTTCAACACTACGCCGTACCTAAAGCCTTTGTCAACCTTATCCAACAGCTATATGACAATGTCACCATGTGTCAGGAGATCCACAGCGAAAAACTTAGCGAGGCGTTCGAACTGCATACAGGAGTAAGACAAGCTGGCTGTCTATTATCACCACGGATGATATTCTTAATTGTGGTGGACTGGATTATGCATCAAACTGTGCAATGGAAGTGAGGAGACAGGAATACGCTGGACCACTGAGGCCTCGAGCTAAGCACTTTTTGGTGGCACAGTGGTTAGGACTTTCGCCAACTATGCACATGGTCCGAGGTTCGATCCCCTGCCGACGCACACCTGATATCTATGGTCGGCCTGGGAAATTTGGGCTACCGATATCATATGCTGAAAATTCCATATCTGTACCATAAAATACGGTGTGGAATCAAGCTGTAATCAAAAAGAAATAAGAAGACTCTAGAAGATCTTGATTTCGCAGATGGTATTTGCCTAGTTTCACACAAACTCGAAGACTTACAGGTGAAAACCAACAATCTGGCAGAAGAAGTAGGCAGCGAATAGAGGACTCCAAGTGAACATAGAGAAGACGGAGGTGATGAAAGTAACCAACCACCACCAACAGCAGTAACAACCAGCACCAATAACTTTCAACGGTAGAGATTTGACAGAGTTTGCTTCCTTCACTAATCTAGGAAGCATCGTCTCAACTACAGGCGGATGGCGTGGATGAATATGTCAAAGCCAGTTAGAATCGGAAAGGCGAGATACGCCTTCATCAACCTAAAACCAATTCGGAAACCTTCTACACTCAGCATAAGGAACAAGATTCGGTTTTTCAACACCAGTGTCAATTTGGTCCTTCTATACGGGTCAGAGACTTGGCCAGCGTTTCACGAAAAGCATTTCCAACAGCTTCTTGCAGACTTTCATCAACAATCGTCTTCTCTGGCTCAAAAATGAAGATCAAATGGCCAGAATGAATAAGCAACAAGAAACTCTGGCTGGGAACAAACAAACCAAGTGCCGATCTCTCAGCAAATATGTAAGAGAAAATGAGGATGGACTGGGCATACAAGGAGGAGACTGTCAAATGACATCGTGCGCCAGGCTCTCGAGTGGACTCCCAATGGGAAGCGACGAGTGGGTCGTCCTAAGGTGACATGGAGATTGTATGAGGAGGAGACGAGATATTGTGTGCAAACGTGGTCCAAGCTGAAGAGGACGGCAGAAAATAGGACAAAGTGGAGATGTGTTATATGTTTCACTCGGAACTCAAGGGAATAATAAATAAATAAATGATAGGATGGGATAAGATGGCAGTAATAAAATATAATGCAACAGGGTGGAGGAAGAGATTGATAACTGATGTCTTATTTATCAAATCAACCTCAAATACGTGTAATAGGAATGATTCAACACCTGTCCCAGATATCTGAACAATTCTACTACTCCTACGACAAATAGGAAAGAATAAAGAAAACTATAAAACGAAAGTTCTGAAGTTGTGTGATTATAACTGATTTGATTATGAAGAATAAATTGTGTTGGAAAGGTCATCCAGTAAATGATATTGGTTCACTGCGTGATATATCCAACAAACAAATTAATATGGAATGACACACCACCGTAGTGCTGAAAGTTTACAAATACAGAACTGTAACAATTGGATGACCGGCTTACAGATATCAGTCGTGTAGCGTTACTAGATGACGGTGATAAATTATTAGTCAGAGAATAAGTTGGTCGACGAAGTTATGCTTATGACATGCGCTAAGGATAAAAATTTATAGCTTTTCTTGACGGGCTGTGTTATTTCAAGTAGGTATCAGTGTATGAAGTCGTTGACTGTTAGTTTGACCCAATCATCGAGATGTAAATTCCCGAGATAGGGTCTTCGGGATGTTAAGAATAAGTGATTGAAAAGTTTTAATGAAAACAAAACAGGTAGATCAGCGAAGAGTCTCTTTTCGGTGAATTCATTTTCTTAGCTGTACAATCGCAAATATATATGTTATATTGTATGTATGTGTACATTAAGTTTGTCAAACAAAAATACAATTGGTTATAGTTATTTTAACTAAACAGGTGAAGATTGGTAATTAGAGTTACGTAATACAAAATCAGTCAAGAAAATTAGGTGTTAATGAAATTAGTGTAGTAACAAAGGTGATGAGTTGTCACAAACAGTTGTTAAAAGAAGCTATGCAATAAAATGAATACAAGAATTACAAACAATTAAAGAAAATGCAAAGAAACAAATTAAGTCATCAAAATAAAAAAAATCAAATCAAAAAAGTTGTTACCATGACAGTAGAGGTGGTTGAGTAATCCTCTTTTGTATGCACAGCTCTGGTTTTTCTATGTGAATGGCTGCAATGGAGTACTGGCCATCTGTTTCGTCCTAGTTTGGGACTCTTCATAAGTATGCACCCACCACCACGGTTCGAACCCAGGACCTTCTGGTTACAAGGCGAGCTCGTATATCATTAAGCCACTGGGACCCAATCCAATGGCCCATGAATTCTAACTTCTACTAATTCACGAGATAGTGCAACCGCCAGCCAATGTCTTCGGCGAATATTTGTCCTCACACCCGACCTGCTGCACTCTACTGGTCACGACTTCCCACTGGAACCCCAGGTAACTACCTACCTAAATAGAGCCAGTCGCCAGTGAGCATCTCATTGGTATTCTGTAACTGATGTCAGCTCATGATGAATTCCTGTAACCAATCAACCAAATCCCTACAAACCAATACTTGCATAACCAATTGCATTTCTGTTTAACAAACTTAATGTATACACACATACAAAATAACACATATATATTTGCGATTGTACAGTTAAGAAAATGAATTCGCCGAAAAGAGATTCTTCGCTGATCTACATGTTTTTTGTTTTTAATAATGCCTGGATGGGGATTATCCATGAATTGAAAAGTTTTAATGATATTACTCGAAATTTTCTTCTCATACTTATGGTTTAGTATTGTAGTAGCAGTCACTCTCTCTCTCTCTCCTCATATTTCATGCATTTAAGGAGTGTGGGAACTTGAACTGGTATATACCTTTGCTAAGTTCTGCGTCTATTCATCAGTCATTTCACCGTGTTAATCAATATTTGCAAGGACTAAACCTTGTGTTTGTATTGTTGCTCACCTTATATTTTATGAATGAGAATGAGTGTGTGAAACCCATAAGGAGGTTGATTTCTAGGTGAATATCACTCGCGCACAGGATTTCAAAATTAAAAAAGAGATTTCAACAAATAAGACAAGTCTTGAAGATTTCTGCACATATTCAAAAGTCTTAAAAGTTACAACAAACTTTGTGTCATTACTTTATTGCATCGTAAATTACCCTAATGATAACTTGTCTTATAACTGTAATTAAAGATAAGGACTTAATCAAGGCTCATTGAAAATGAATATCTTTTTAAGTCTCTCAGTTGATATAAAAGTCGAGCAATAGCTATATATCTTTTGTACATTCTTTCAAAGAATACGGCTTACATCTCTTCATCATACAGAAAGTCACTACTAGACTGTAAAAAGTTGAGACGAAAATTCATTATTCCCATGAATGAAACAATCAAGAAGCATTCATAATTCAGTGCAAGACAAAAGACATAGTTCAGTAACAGTTTCAGCTTACTCGTCTAAATAAACGCAGTGAAACATAATTAAATCACAGACTGCAGAGTCGCTGAACTTAGATTTAACTTTATTCACTTTGTGTTCATATTCTGAAGTCGGAAACATTTCTGAATGCCATATAAGTTTATCGCCGGTTCATAAGATTTGCTTGCAACCACACAAGTCAAACTCCTTATAACATTTATCAATGATCTGGAGTTCACACGAAGTAAATACAAACATATCGCCCTCAAATATACGAATACATGTAAGTTTAAGCATATTAGAGGACTGTACTATTTTCTACCTCAACTTTCTGGTCATTCGAACCACTCCTTTTTATACTTATTTATTAAAAGTTGACAGGAATACAACTTTGCAGTCATCAGTAAGAATTCATCGCCTGGTAAATGACTTACACATTTTGCTCGATAAATACTTGCGTCTACATGGACTCGGCAGTCAGTTACAGCTACTGTGTATGTGAGGGCTAATTATACTTTGTTGCAGGCTACTTACAAATTTATCAGTAGTATATAGATACAGATTGATAGGAGCCAGCCATAGTTGAAGTCAACAGCTTAAGACAATGCCTGCAGAAGTTGAAGTGTTTATTCCGCAAGTCTGGATTTATTTTAAGTTGGGGTCATCAAATAATCTGACTGAACAACTTTTCGTCTCAAAGTTTAACCTTAAGCAAATTGCTAACCAGTCAGAACAGTTGGTTCTCCTCTAACCTAGCCGAGCTTTGATCTGGCTAAGAATATGATATGTTTTTCAATAATAAATGTCCGTTACCAAGTCTCTTGCCTTCTCCTGTTACAATAATACCTCACTGCATAAACCTCGGTAGGTGCGTCGGTGGCACAGTGGTTAGGACTCTCGCCGACCATGCTTATGGTCCGGGGTTCGAGCCCACACCGACGCACACCTGATATCTATGGTTGGCCTGCAAAATTTGGGCTACCGATATCCACGCTGAAAATTCCATACTTGTACGGTGTGGAATCAAGCTGTAATCAAAAAATAAAAAAAATAGAAAGGTTGAAACCATGACCCAGTGGTTGGAAATCGATCGCCTAGACCAATGAGCAACACATCCATTCTTTATTCTCACTGTTTATCAAGAATTGATTACTTGACTTTAAATATCAAATCATATAATGCTTACTTAAAAGTGAGGGTACTAATTTTTGAAATAAGTCACACAACAGGAAATCTGTTTGTTAATCTTTTATATCACTACAAGATTAATGTTAAAGTGATAATAACTTGCAGATATCAGTCAATGATTTGGCTCAACAATCACTTGTATCTCGACCACATCAGTGTATTTGTCATTGGGATCAATAATAGATCAGTCCACTGTCATCATTCTAATCGATCATCATTCGTAGTCATGACTAGTAAACATAACTTAATACAAAATATTACTGATACACTCAGCATAATACAAACACCATGTGACTAAAATACAAATTACAAGTGAGGTCATTATCATTTAGCTTGTTTGCGTATTCTGTTATTATTCTGAACAAGGAAATCAATAAGCGTCAAATCTATGGAAAACTTATTTTGTCCACAAAATCAGCTAACTTTTGTTCTGATCCACTTTCCATTCTTTATGTCGTTGTTCCCTATCGATTATCTCCAAGTTACTATACACTCCACAACTATTTGGTTGTAGATTTCCTCGATTACGTAAGATAATCCCTAATCTTTCATACACTGCTATTCTTCACACTGATTTTTTTTTGTTACTAACTGGGACCAACTTCTGAAGCTTGTTAACAATTAACACTGTACAACTTTGAAAAAAACAAAAAAGCTTATTATGCAGCAGGGGTATGTTGTCTCTTCACAGCAACCCCCTTTTCTATGTTCGATAAATAAGGATAAACTACCTAAATTTGCTTCTTCTATGTGTATCTACCAGTTTGACTGCAGCTGCAGAGCCAGCTAAGGCAGTTGCAGTTACATCCGACTGAAGACTCCCAAAACAGACGAAATGTGTGTTGTAGATTCCACTAATAGTCATCATCAACCGAAATTACAATATACAGATTAGTTCAGTAAAGATAACTAATTCGAATCACTATGTGCTGGCACACAATTCCATTCCAGCTAGACGAACTTCGGGTTTCTTTCACTAAACTTCTTGATAATCAGTGCACATGAACAAGGTATAATCATCAGGAATTCAAAATGGATCATGGGAACTTTACAATAACCATTACACATTCAACTGTTGGTTTGTAGGGATTTGATTGGTTACAGGATTTCATCATGAGCTGACATTAGTTAGAGAACCATTGAAAAACTGGGAGTACTGGACAGCTGTTTCTGTAGTCCTAGTTTGGGGCTCTTCATCAGTACGCACCCACCGGGATTCGAAACCAGGACCTTCTGGTTATAAGGCGAGCTCGTATACCATTAAGCTACTGGGAGTTAGGTAGTTACGTGGGGTTCTAGTGAGAAGTCGTGACCTGTAGAGTGCAGCAGGTCGGGTGTGCGGACAAATACTTGCTAAAGACATTGGCTAGCGGTTGCGCTATGTCGTGAATTAGCAGAAGTTAGAATCCATGGTCTGGCCATTGGATCGGGTCCCAGTGGCTTAATGGTATACGAGCTCGCCTTGTAACCAGAAGGTCCTGGGTTCGAACCGTGGTGGTGGGTACGTACTTCTGAAGAGTCCCAAACTAGGACGAAACAGCTTTCCAGTACTCCCGGGTGGTTTTCCAATAGTTCTCTAACTGATGTCAGCTCATGATGAAATCCTGTAACCATTACATACATTACACTCTTTGTGGTTTTTAGTACCTTCACTGTTTATCTGTCTTAAAGTTATCGTATATGGAAAACTCCATTCTAATGTTTCCGTATAATGACTACTTGGATAGGGTAATACTAACTAGAAATGTAAAATATGGCTCCAAATAGAAGTAAGTAACCCGAATCCTGTAACGTTATACTTATGCCATACTTTAAAATGAGACGAAAGTAATGTGGCCCGTTGAAAAGAGCATCTTGTTACAGTATACTGTTCGCAATGCAGTAGAACACATTACAACAGATTTACTGGTAGAAAATCAAAACAAGTGATTCAGCGAAGAGACTCTTTTCAACGAATTTATTATCAAGCTGTACAATCGTATAAATATGGTTTTTAAGAAATTCTTTCCGGTGAGGGAATTGAATCATAGGTGTGAATGAATAAAATAATAATAATGCAATCAAAATGTTTGTGATTATAATTATAGTTAAATATCAAGTGGGAAAAAAATTAATAACATATTGACTAACTGACTGTTCTCAACGTAGGACTTTGCACCGATGTGCAGCATTTCAAGTCGCCACACTCCCTCCATGTAGCACACAAAGCAAGGGAAGAAAATAAAAAGAAATGCAAAGTAGAGACAGTAAACAGAGATATGAGACAAAAAGAATAGTAATATCGAACAACAATATAGTTTTATTGGGTATTATAAGTCACAATGAGTGAATGCATTTGCGCCACTGAGAACGATTTTGAGCCATATCATCAATTGCCTCCAGCCATTGGTTTCTAACATCCCAAGGACCCCAACCAGGAAGTCTACACTTTCCTACGTAGCTGGCTTAAACTAACTGTTTTGGATTTCATTGACTGACGCCATGTTTTCGTTTGACCACCATTGGCTCTTTTCCAACCTGATCCTATGTCAGCCAGCATAGCCTGTTTTCGAGGGAGGCGATGACTACGCATACGTAACACATTTCCTAACCATCTCAGTCGATGTAGTTTCAGAGCCACGTCTATTGATTTCCCCTCCTTACCTAGCACTCAACTGAGGCTTAACCTCAATATTGCTCACCCTATTATACCACTTCATACGGGAGATAGAACGTAGGCACCTGTGATCAAGGGCAGCTAGCCTTTTCGTGTCCTCTACTCTCGTTGACCAATTCTCAGCCATAAAGAAGGACGAAGAGAACTGCTGAGCAGTTCACCCACCCTTTGGTCAACAGCCACC
Organism: Trichobilharzia regenti; assembly: GCA_944472135.2. Classification (NCBI taxonomy): domain Eukaryota; kingdom Metazoa; phylum Platyhelminthes; class Trematoda; order Strigeidida; family Schistosomatidae; genus Trichobilharzia; species Trichobilharzia regenti. Next base: position 127,993,983 of record OX235262.1, on the reverse strand, counting down.
CGGATATCACGTCTACGCCAGAGACGGCGTAAAGTGGCATATGCGAAACTAGCCCTCTATATCCGTGCTGAGATTTCGTCAGCGATCTAGCCATTGGTGTTGGCTGATGCAACTTCCCAAATAAGTTAAGGGTTCAACGCGTTCTACTTCTCTACTTCGCTCTGCTACTTCCCTCCGTTTCTCTAGGCTAGGAGTCAATGTAGTCCAGTCCTGTAGTATCATCTTACATTTGGCGGGAGCGAGTCTCATGCCAAACACTCGAAGATTGCTGCTCTAGGTGTTCAGAAGACTCTGCATCACGTCAGCTTTCTCACCTAGCAGGACTATATCATTTGCATATTCTAGGTCAACGAGACTATTATACCTTGTGGTAACAAGTCAATCCCTGAGTTGCTAAAGTCAGCAGTTAGGGTTATTCCATCAGTACATCTATGATGAAATTGAATAGAAATGGCGATAGTGGGCATCCCCGACCGACACCACTGGTTGTCACCACACCTGTCAGATGACAGCTCGCCGTAAGCTCTCACCTGGTTGCATGAGTACGAGTAGAGTGCCTTGAACAGTGCAATTTTTTTCTCGTCATTCCCTTTACAGCCAAGCATCGTCATAGTATCTCTCGGTCGACAGAATCGAATGCCGCCTTAAGGTCAAGAAACTGGACGATTGTTGGACTCCGGTAAGTATGCCTATGTTCCAGAATCTGTCGGAGGATGAAGATATGATCAATACACCCTATTCTTGGTCTAAAGTCTGTCTGGTTCTCTCGTGTTTGTTCCTCCCGAGCACCATTTAGTCTACGCAATATTATTGAGCCTAGGACTAGATACTATATTATTCAAGCTAATCCCTCTGTGATTAACGCAGGAAGACTTGTTCCCCTTCTTGTATATAGGGATAATCAGTAACTTACACCAACCCGACGAGACTTCTGATTCCCAGACGCTGCCTAGTATTTCAGTTTACGTAGATAGTAGACTGTCTCCACCGTACTTAAACACCTCTGGAGTCATTCCATCAGGTCCTGCTGCTTTGTTTCATTCCAGATTAGTGACAGGCCTAGTAACCTCAGTTAGTGATGGTGGACCTGTGTCTATATCCCATTCACGGAGATGTTGGATGTTCGGCAAGTTGAGCGTGGCTGTGATTAATTAAACTTCTCGAAATGTTCTTTTTAACGTTTTAGTCGTCTATGCTGGGGGCTAATTATGGTGCCATTTTTCTCAGAGATTGTTTCACTTATCAATTGCCTTTTCCCACTTATTCCCCTTATAAGCCTAAATAGTTGTCTGGCGTTACTAATCTCCGATGCCTTTTCCATCTCCTTCGCTTTTGTCGCCTACCACTGTTCACGGTCGTTATGAAGAATTCTTGTTAGTTTGCGTTCGAGTAGCTTTCGATCCTCATCATAATTGGAGCTCGCCGGAATCAGTCTTCTTGCGTCAATCAGTTTGGATGAAGCGGGATAAATCCAATGCCTCTTACTAACTTAAGGTTTCAGGTTTTGACAGCTTTTATAGCTGTCAACAGCTAACTGTATACTGTGCCAGGCTTCCTCAGGAGTTTTGCTGCCGACCTCAGACACTCGTTTCGGTATTTCTTCCTTAAATAGGGACTCAGAGTTTCGACCTAGTCGGGGACGTAACTGCTTCGCTGCCAACAATTTTTTATATCCGTTTAATCATAAGCATAAACGTGTGCGAACAAGGAAGTGGTCTGAGTCTACGCACGTGTTCCAGAACGAGCGGCAGTCTTCAACTGAACCTCACCAACGATATCCTATCGCTATGTGGTCTACCTGAGTCCAGCGTTGATTTGGTGATGAAGGTGTCCAGGTTATGCAATGTCTCTCTTTGTACCTAAAGTTAGTACTGACTAGCAACAGATGATTATCTGAACACAATTGCAGCGAAGAAAATCTTCTTTCCGACGAAGTCATCATCTAGGCTGTACATTCGTGTATTTATATCAAATGGATGGGAAAGTTCCAGAATAATATCCGGTCAAGGGTCAAATTAATAAAAATTAAAATTAGGAATTAGAATGTCATAATAAACAGGGGGATGGATAAAACAAACAAAGTAGCATCGTGATAGCTAAGAAGGACATTGTGCAATTAGGGGTTAGAAATGTAGAAATAACAAAATAGACAGGATGTTTGGATAAGAACTAATGTGATGAATAATTGTTTATGCAATCAGGGATTAAATATGTAGAAATAGAAAAATGACAAAATAAACACGAAGTTAGGGTATGAAAATATGGTAGTGTAAACAGGGATTAAGAAAAACTTGAAATAACATGAATAAACAGGAAGTTTAGGTAAGAAAGGCGATGGGATGGTCATTAGTAAAAAATCACCTGTTTATGATGGCCATGTCAGGGACAAGGGTTGGACTATTTCTTGTGTACAAAGCGTGGGTTTGAGCTTTTGTACAGCTAGCGCCTCGGCTATGTCCAGATGTCTTATCTGAACAGAACTGTAGAAGACGATCACCTTTGTCGGCAGAGGACTCTGTATGTACCACCTATAAACTCAGTTTGGCATAACTTCCCTACTTGGGCATTGAAGTCACCTGCTAAAACAACTTTATCTGGACGTTTTGACTTTTGTAGTAAATTAGACAGTTTCAGGTGGAATTCATCCTTTAGTTCATCCGAACTGCAGTCTATTGGGGCGTAGGCGGAGACTACGAAAAGACGACGACGGGTAGCATCGTCCTTACTTCTTCTAACGGACGCGTTCAGATGGACCGTACACATACGACTATCTACTGGGATCCAGTCAAGAAGTGAATTTTCTGCCCTAACACTCAATGCCATCCCTACACCTCTCGAACTAGCTAAGGAGTCTGCTGACACTCATGAAGTGAATTTTGAAGATTCACCTTTTTGGCTTAGTGAGGTTAAGTGATTGACCACACTCGGATCTTGTATGCGTGTCTCCGAAACACAACATACAGCCATGCCTCAAGATGCCAGAGTCCTTGCTGATGATGCCTGTTGTCCGATTTGGCAGAGGGTCCTGACATTGAAAGTTAGTATGTGAAGTTGGCGACGTGGCTTTAAGAGGATATCGGGGGGGGGGAGGTTTCTATGGCTTTCATCATTGTTTGTGGTCACAGAGTGAAGTGAAGATGACTCACTAGTCTGAAGAATAGTACCGACTGTAGGAGAAGAGTAAGATGATGAAGGCGATGTGGGTAAAGGAGAATGATCCCCGAGGAGGCTTCGTGTGCTCTTGGAAGTGTGTAGGCGGTCGTTGCTTCCTGCCTGCCCACACCGTGGAAATTGGTTAGTTCTTCGGGTACCTGAAAGAGAAAGAGGGTTAGTTTTGCGTGACCGCAGGGCCCAGGGGACAACTGCTTGAGACCGGTCGCACACGGTCTGTATGAACCGGTTACTTGGTCTGGTTCCGTATTAGTAAACTTACCGTCGGTTACGGACCACCGTAGGGTAAGTCGGGATGTACAACTGTTGGGGTCGATCTTCTCTAACCCCCTCTCTCCAGCGTAGAGAGACAGCATGGTTGGCATGCTAGTCATCTGAAGGAAACACCTCACTCCTGTTACATCCCTGTTCCCCAGCAGTATGATTTCGCCCAAAGACCCCCAGCATAGTGTAAATAAATTTCTTACACTATTCCGGTAACTTCTTTTATTTAATCGCTATCCTAGCAACCTTCTTGGCACGGTAGGACCTGCAGGAACAGTAGTTCGAGCCAGTGTCGTTTGTTGAGTTATTGCGATGTGCAATCCCGACCACCACGTCAAGGTAGCAGCTATCGGTCGGGTTAATGTCATACATATAATTAATAATAGGATGTATAGAACTTGGAAGAGGTGTGCAATTATAGGATTAGTATGCAAATCGGATGAAATAAAGACGTTACGTAACATTGTGTGAAATTTGATAACATAAAATTTAACGTCGCAAAACAGAATTGATTTAGAATGGCAAGTGGAATAAGTGAAATAATACCGGGGACAGTTCAAAGTGAGAATAGTAAGAGTGACAACTGAAGTAATAAAGGAAGAGTACACAAAGTGAGTAAACAAAATGAAAAATATGATTACGGAATAACATACTTTATTATAGCGGGATTAAGACCATGAAAGTTGGAGGGGTTGAAGGAACTTTTAAAGTATACAGAGATCTCGCTTTTCTATTTCAATAGCCAAAGCTTTAGCAATACAGATGAGTCGGGTAAGTAGTGATTTGGGCAAATTACTTTTCGCCTTGTAGATGACTTTAAAGGCGGCGGCTGTAGAGAGAAAGTGATCATTATCGACCAGATGTTCAATGATCGCGCTTGTTACTGCTCTACTTCGTAACCAGGTGGGATAGTGTTCTTACACCCTCTTGGACAAAACTCAAGTCAAACGACCGATATACTTAGCTCCACACGGGCAGGTGAATTTATAAACACACAAAGAGTTGGTCAACTGCGGGATCTTATCCTTCAGGTTATTGAGCAGTAATGGTCGATTGGTAAAGGTTATTCTCAAATATGCAGCAGAGAACGTTCTTTTCAGGGACTGTGAGAACCCTCTTTTAATGATATAGGAAGCTAAGTCACCTTTAAATTCCAAGCTCACGTATAGTGTTTTCTTGGGAACGGATGTTAATTCACATTTCATAGGATTTGACTGTATAAAACGTGGTGGAAATCCATTTTCTATTGGGATCTTTCCCAAAAGATTAAACTCATCCTGCATAGTATCAGGGCTACATATGCGCCGAATGCGAGTGGCAAGCGACCGGATCAGGTTTCGTTCTCGACCAATGGGTACCCAGCTGTAGAAATTTGTCAGGTGACCATTCCATGACAGCCTTCGATAAATCAATCTCTTCAGAGTTCTATCGGTGCTCCTTGATAAGTTCACATCGAGGAAATGAATACTAGACACGTTTTCCATTTCGAGTGAATTTTACAGCGGGATGGCAACTATGCAATGCATTTAATATATTATTCAAATTATAATCACTATTACAAATAATAAAGGTGTCATCTGCATACCTTTTATATATTTGAAAACTTTGGATTGTTGACTTCAACTGACAACTTTCTAGACTGCCTATAAAACAGCTTGCAAGAAGAGGACACAAGGGAGAACCCATTGCAATACTATCCTTCTGTCTGCAGATTGTTTCATTGAAAGTAAACTGTACATTCGATGCACATATCAAAAGTAGTTCTTTCAAACCTGTATTGGGTATCCCTATATTCAAATTGTTGTCTTCAATAAATTTGCATATAAAGCAAATGGTTTCCGTCATTGGAACGTTCGTAAATAGGGATTCTACATCTAAAGACAACATATGTTTATTCGAAACATGTGTCTTGTATACATTCGACAAACTGGAAGGTGTCACGAAGTGAGTGAATAGATAGTTGTCCCCTGACAAGTTCGAGGATTTCAACTAACCACCTAGCTATTGGATAGTAAGGGAATCCAGACATATCCAAGATAGGGAGGAGTGGAAGGCTAGCTTTGCGTATCTTCGGTAGACCATAAAGTCTAGTCACTAAGGCTAACGAGTTACCTTGTCTGCCACTTAGTTCTGACAGAATTATTTTGATTAAATTTGAAACAAGGTGGTTAGGCACAGTTAGCACGGAGCATCCTAACAGCCAACATCAGTACCATAGCATATTACAGTGATAACAGTAATGTGTGGTAGGCTTCCTGATAATCATCAAGATTTCCCATAGAAGTACTTTAAAAATTTACTACAATACAAAATTCAGCAGCCGTATAGGCGATTGGGAATACGAAATTGTCGTTCCAACAACTGAATACCAGAGTCAGTGATGGAACAAATATTCCGCTCATAGATTTTGCTTTATTTCTGTCTGTATAAATAAGATCAAACTGAAAAAATAAAGAACTGAAACTTCTAACCAACTCGCATCGTCTATAACAATTATAAGGGTTAAGTTAATGACCTTCGAATGATTAGATAACAAAAGATCAGTTAGGAATGATCGGATCATTGGGTAATGAGCAGCCTCCTACTAGCAGACATGCAGTTTTATTCACATCTTGGACTTCTTCAACAGCTGCCATCTAGCAATTCAGTTTACACTAGAGAAGGAATCCGATACAAAAATATATTTTCTGGACGTCCAATTAACAATACATAAACGAGATGGAACATTAAAAAGATCCATCTACAAAAAGCCAACATGGGACGCACAGCTTACTAACTTTCACAGTTGGGTGCCCTTATGTACAAAACGACACCTAATCCGTTCACTGAGCCACAGAATCGGCAGCATTTGCAGGGACGGTAAAAATCTATGGTTGGAAACAATTGGTGACATGGCTCAAAATCGTTCTCAGTGGCGCAGATGCATCCACTCCCTGTGACTTATGATCTTCAATGAAACTGTTTTGTATTTCTTTATTACTCCTTTGTCTCATACCTCTGCTCACTGTTTCTATTATGCTTTTCTTGTACTTTCTTCTCTTGCTTCGCGTGCTACACGGAATGTGGCGACTTGAACTTCCGCACATTTGTGCAAAGTTCTATGTCGAAAACAGACAGACAGAGACAGACATTTGCAGTCCTGATACTATGGAGGAGCAGCTAAACACTCTGAAGAGAATCCTCCTCGAAAATTGTCACCCAGAACGTTTCATTACAAAATCTATGAGACGAAAACAACCGACACTTTCTGCTTCCAAAAAACTACACTACCTGAGTCTACAATTAAATGGAAACTCAGCAGCAAAAATACTGAGAAACCGACTGTCCCGCTCATTGAAGAAACCCCTCTTCACGGCTAAATTTCGATTAACCTTCTCTACAAAACCAATGATTCGCATGAATGAGAAGGATAAACTACCACTGTTGGCCTCATCAATATGCATCTACCAATTCACCTGCTCGTGTGGAGCTAGGTATGTCAGCCGTACCCAGCGTTTGCTATCCAAACGTATCATCGAACACTTACCCTCAAGGTTTTATGAAGAAGGAAATAGAGCCCCCGAAGCTCTATTTTGGAACACCTGATTGAATCAGGACACCAAGCAACTTCAAATTTGTCTACAAAATACGTGGGAACCTTGTTAAAAAAAATTACGAATCAGACTTCCTCAAACTGCAGAAGCAATGGAAATTCACATGTTAAAACCTCAACTCTGCAAACAAAAGAAGTTTGTTCAGTCATTAAATCTACAGTGGACCTAACCTATCTTAAAACTAAATACGCGATTTGTGTTTCGTCTTTTTCTTGCTTGTTTGTTTCTTAATTGTATAGAATTTTCTACCTCCACCCCTTATTAAATCTGCATTCTTAATCACCAGTTATCAACTTGACATTTGTTCAATTTTAATTTTAGTTGAGCTCTACTCAACCCCTTCAATTAGATTACGTCACTCAACTTGCTTATTTAATCTCGTTTTAGTTTCTAACCAATTAACGAAATTTGTTATCTAAAATTTACAGTCCTAATGATAAACTTTTCAAAATGTTCATTTCGTTGCTAAGAAAATTTACTATATATATATATATATATATATATATATATATATATATATATATATATACGCTACTGTAAAACTTGAGAATGTTATCGTCGAAAAGAGTAACCCTTCGCTGAACTTTTCTTTTATATGACTCTAATAAATGCCTAGTGGATGACACTTAAAACACTGGAATTCGTGAAGACTATGAATTGTGCAGTGTTCACGCATAGTACATGACACCAGCTAATCACAATAAGTGAAGACAAGAAAATTAATAGCACAGAAGCAACTGTTTTAAAGCATATCTCATCCTTCGAAGCGTAGCGCAGAGGGCAAAGTATTACTAAACCTAATCATCTTACGCTATAACACGCCGGGAAGGGTAACTACAAGTCTTTCGCATATTTGACTTCTGAAAATGAAATGCAAACCAAAACGTGTCAATACAAAGGAAGAAGTATTGGCTCCTTATCTTAACCATAGTAGTAGATAACTATTTAAAGATCCCTAACTGGTCTTCTTGTGACTGCTTCATCTTAGAATTATTTTTTAGTAACTGGTTGCGATTTACGAGGACCTACCGACACAATTCCCAAAAACAAATGACAGTATAAAACAAGTGGGCTCTTAAATATATTTGGTAAGATATAACTTGAAAAGTATGCAACACTGAAGTATCACACTGACATGTCCATCACCTTAAGTTACAAAGCGTAGATCCAGTGACACATTCTCCAAAAGACCTTCTTTGGTTGTTAAAATCTGACGAGTAAACGAATGTTATAAACATTCTAGACAGTAATCACATTCAGTTTTAAACACGGACTATCGAAGAGAATATACATTTTAATAAATAAACACTTGCATTTTTATAACTCATTACACCTGAAAACTCACATATATAATCTATACAAATGCACCACTGAGTTAATCTAACTGTTCTCCAATATATGAAGTTGTTTAATCCATAATAAGAGATGATCAAACGACATATTATGACTATGATCAGTTTTATGCTTTGAGGTGCCGTTGACCCGTGAAGTTGACGTTGGGCAGGTCCAAGGAATAGGTATTTCATGACGTAAAAGAGCATTTAAGTCATTTCGACATTTTATTCTTAATTGCGAAAGAAAGTCATTGTTTTGGTCCGCATCTCCAATAATCTCAGTTAGCTGAGACGAAATTTCAATCATGCACAGTCTACGTAACACCGACTTGATAGTTATTTCATTTGAGACATCTTTGCATCGTTTATTGACCAACTCGTGCATAGGTTCACCTTCAATATTTACGGAATCGACGTCGCATTTCTGCTTCTCAACTACATTTCTTGAAAGATTCTGAGACTTGGGAACACTACTTTTTCCGGATTCACTAGGGCATTGTACATGATTACTTGTTGGGTAATTAGTATTCCAACAGCTTTCTGTAATATACTGAAACACATCAGGCTTAGATACACTTAAACTCAAACCCTCTGCCCTCTTTCGATGCTTCTTCCCAGCTTCGTGCTTAACTACATCACGTAGAGCGATATATCTTTGGCATACAGCACAATAAACACGATTATTTTTACCTTTATTAACTGACTTTTCACTACCGTTACATGTTGCTGACCTAGTGTGAAAACTGATTTCACTAGAGTGTCCATTGGGAACCTGGAAGTTGTCGTCTACTCTGGAACCATTGTAATTTGATTTCTGAATACTTGTGTTGTAATCAGTAGTAGGAAGACTTATTCCGTTATGTGAAGAGGTACAATCAACCTCGTAGACATGCTTCCAATATTCCGTTTGGTCGACAAACTTGCTTTTGCAAACAAAACATTCAACAAGTTCGGACATTTCAATCTAACCTGTGAAACAACATAGAACAAAAGACAATGTGACAAACTTTAATGATAAACGGTCGCAAACAGCGTGAAAGCACACTTGAATTCAAATGACTCGGTAAACTGTAGAAGATGATAGATGTCACACACTTTTTCGACACTAGGAAGCCTAAATATTATCGGTTTTGTTACAATTCAAGAAATGGAGTAAATGATTTACGCAACAAGTAATTAACGGCAAGTAGTACCGCCAGTTGCCACGCAGTAGGATGCAGTCATAACATGAAATGAGTACCACTCGCTGAATTGCAACAAAAGCAGAGAGGAAAGAAACGAAAATTTCAAGAACTCTGCTCTTACCATCTACTGAGATTGGCTGTGTGAGGGTGACTAACCACTGATCGTGAACCGCTGATTAAAACGTAGATAGCTAGATTAATGACTGGCAGTCCGCATCATAATACCATCGCAAATAACTGGAAACAGCAAAAACAACGTAAGTGCGAGATGAGTAGCATTTTTCAGGACTGGTTGAATCAGTTTGGCATCCAGTGTTATTTTTCAGTAATTCCTGCATTAATTCAGCACATGTTAGTTTTTCCTTAATGCGAAAAACGTCCATATTGGATCGCAACACTTACATATAGTTTATAGTTTACAAATAGTTTAGAATTGCCGTACGCTTGGATAATATCTACTGTGCAACATTTCATTCTGAAGGGATCGTAAACGTTCAACCTCAGTAAATAACAATCCGTATGAACTTAAATAAACATATATGTACACATAACTTTTAAACAGCACGAGAAAAAACATGGATATCCCGTTAAACCACTTCGGTTCGCGAACCAAATGAGGTCCCAAACAGAGAAATTTTGAGACATGCATGCTTCACTGTAGTGTAAAAGTTTTACGGAAAATCAACGCTTTCTTCCCCAAAAAGTCACCAGAGCGATTCACAAGCAATTTTGAGGCATCTAAATTTGAAACAACTCATTCTTGGTACTTTCCTTCAAGTGCTCTAAAATTGTTTAACGAGTTTCAGTTAGCTGGTTTTTGTGTTAACTGCACATTCAAACTACCAAAACTATTGCTATTATTTTTAAGCTGATCCTATCAAAATATATTACGTCACCTAACCCCAAACATTATCTTAACAACACTAGAAACTAACCAACGAACTTCGGTCACACACTGATGTTCAAAGCAAGTGGAAATGCAATCATGTTCATTAGCGACATAAATAAACAAACTTGATATCATCAATGTAACTACCGAACTAATCAGTAAGCAATAGATATGACGCTCCTCCATTTCTAACTAAGGGAAAGGAAGTATGTGAAGTTTGAAAGCACGTTTTAGGAGGCACAGCATTTTTCCGGAAACCAAAGACTTCACTTCTAATATCCAATATCGTTTTCACGAGCTAGTATAAACCAATTTGACTTCCTTGTGCTCGCTTCTTGATCGTAAGGTATAGGTTCCTGATCTTCGGTAAACTTCTGCGTAACTCGTCCCACCACTCGACTGTCGTAGCTTTGGTTGACTCCAAAGGGAGTAGTGCTGGGATTAATTTTATGTGGTTTGTAGTATGAGGTGTGTTAAGACTGTTACTACTGTGAATGGAGTTGATCCTTTCGCCACTTAGTCCTCCGGTATCGTCAACAAGAGAAAATAGATGGTAATAATATTGCTAATAATAGATATAATTAGTGAAGTTATTCAGACTAACAGACAGACACGGAAATAGGAAAGCGTAACAGCAGTCAGCTGATTAAATTTGAAGAACTATATATATATATATATATATATATATATATATATGTCGGTAATAATAATATTAATAAGTTGTCAGGGGAGTAAGACGGAAGAGAGTGTAAAGAAGCAAAACGATGAGTTTAATTGTCTACCCGTGAATGGTGTATGCGATTTTAAAGGGATAGTCCATTTGGATGCAGTCCTTGTGTCGCTGCATGGTTGTCCAGCCTTCGCTTAGAGACGTCCAAAGACGGTGCTATAGCTACATCTGCCGGTAAGGAATTCCAGGGACGGCAAAAACGCAGTGAAAAGAAGTGGGAGCGTACCCGGGTCCTTGGCCTCTGGTGAGCTATCCTTCTGGGATTTCCACGTGGGAGCCTATACCTACTCAATGGCAGAACACCTTTCATACGCTCTTCTGCTGATATCCTTCCTAATGATACAAATCATGTTGACAGTAATTTTAGTGGTTTTAATACCCTTGATGTGCTTAAACGTCTCCGGTCTCTTAAGCCTTCTCAAAGCCTTGGTCCCGACGGCATACCTGCCATTGTCCTCAGGAACTGTGCTGATATTTTGTGTTACCCTCTTACTAACATTTTAATGCTTCTTTTTCCGGTAACGTTCTACCTTTGGCATGGAAAAACATTAAAATTATCCCCATACCAAAACCATCTTTTGGTACTCATATTAAATTTCGGCCTATTGCAATTACTTCTCCCTTTTTAAAATTGATGGAAAAATTACTTTTACTTCGTCCTGAACCCTCATTAAAACCTTTTAATGATCCTAAACAATTTGCATACAAACATGGTAGAAGTACCTTGGATGCTGCGGTTGTCTTATATCACAATGTTGTTTCTTGTCTAGGCAAAGGTGCTAAATATGTTAGTAGTGCTTTCTTAGACTACACATCTGCTTTTGACTCCGTACCTAGGGCCCTTTTATTAAATAAGCTATCGTTGACACAAACAGTATCCTGGGCTAAGAGTTGTTTGCATTCCTATTTTTCTGATAGGATGCAGTATACTGTATATAATGGCAAATCTTCTTCTACCTCGCTTACAAAATCCGGTGTTCCACAAGGTGCTGTACTCTCTCCTTTTCTTTTTTCTTTCTTCCTACATGACCTACCTCATTCAAACGAAACTAACTTTGTCAAATATGCAGATGATCTGACTGTATCACTGCCTATCACTTCCGAGTCTGACAGCTCCAAACTTAATAGCTTTCTGTTGGACATCAACAAGTGGTCCAAGTCAAATGGTCTTATGTTAAATCCTTCCAAATGTCAGGCAGCTGACTTTACTTTCAAGCATCGACGTGACTTACATGAACTAGTTAGTTCGCATGATGCCTGTAGCATAGATGGCACAGAAATTGAAACTAAGTCAAGCATTGAATACCTTGGATTAGTTCTTTCCTCTGACCTTTCATGGTCATCCCACATCTTATCTATCTCTAAGAAAATGTTTCGTCTTACCTTCTACATTAAAAAGTTAAGACAATCAGGTATCAACCAACCTTTAGTTTTGCAATTTTTAAACTCCTGTATTTTACCTACTGTACTCTATTGCTCTCCATTAATCTTTCCTGGGCTTCTCAAAAAAGATTATATCATATTACGAAGAGTATTAAATGCTGTGAGTAGGGCATGTGGTCTGCTACTGAATGAGCTCGCCAATACTATAGTCGAGAGGCATATAAATTCCTGTACAAAATGGGCAAAGGCTGTACTGTCAGACCCTCTGCACCTCTTTATTCACACCTATCCCTCTGTATCTCCTCAGGTAGGACGAGAAGTCAATATAAAAAGTTATATGCTCATACCACTAGGTACAGAAATTCTACAATACCCTATATAGCCCGTACTTTATGTGATGAAGACTATGTTAGAGGTGAAACACATAAGTTACTATGTAATTAGCACAGTAAATCGACCCTTTCATAGTTCATCTTTCTGTATTTTATAGTATCACGCTTTCTGTCGTTTAATTATTACTCCGATATTTTATTTTAGTTCGTATTACTATTATTACTACAATTTTATACTTTATGCATATTTTTCACCGTATTGCATACAGTATTTTGCTATGTAGCTGCTGTAACAATCGATTTATTATTATTATGCAATGTGTATTTATAATTTTTTGTCGGCTCTTAGTAAAAAAGATGCAATATTGTACTGAATGCTGAAAATTCCTTGCTGTATCATTAGTATTATTTTTGGAATAAAGCCAATATTCAAGTGTTGGTTTGTAGGGATTTGATTGATTTCAGGATTTCATCATGAGCTGACATTAGTTAGAGAACCATTGGAAAACCTGGGAGTACTGGATAGCTGTTTCGTCCTAGTTTGGGACTCTTCATCAGTACGCGCCCACCGGGATTCGAACTCAGGACCTTCCAGTTACAAGGCGAGTTCGTATACCATTAAGCCATTGGGACCCGATCCAATGGTCGTTCTATTCTAACTTCTGCCAATTCACGACATAGCGCAACCGCTAGCCAATGTCTTCGGCGAGTATTTGTCCTCACACCCGACCAACACTTGAGTACCAATAAGATGTTCACTGGCGACTGGCCCTATTCATGTAGGTAGTTATCTGGGTTCCAGTGGGAATTCGTGACCAGTAGGATGCAGCTGGTCGGGTGTGAGGACAAATACTCGCCGAAGACATTGGCTAGCGGTCGCGCTATGTCGTGAATTGGCAGAAGTTAGAATTCATGGGCCATTGGATTGGGTCCCAGTGGCTTAATGGTATACGAGCTCGCCTTGTAACTGGAAGGTCCTGGGTTCGAATCCCGGTGGGTGCGTACTGCTGAAGAGTCCCAAACTAGGACGAAACAGCTGTCCAGTACTTCCAGGTTTTCCAATGGTTCTCTACTAATGTCAGCTCATGATGAAATCCTGAAAGCCATTATTATTATTCTGGTCATTTGGTATTTTGTAGGCAATAATCAAATCCCCCCTAAGCCGACGGTAGCCAAGTGTGAACAGGCCTAATTTCTTCAGCCTTTCATCATACGTTTTGTTTCGGAGACCAACCACTCCTTTTGTTGCCCGTCGTTGGCCTCTTTCCAATAGGTTGGCGTCTCTTCTCAGCATTGGGGGTGCAATAACATTATGCACCTCAAGGTGTGGCCTGACGTATGTTTTGTACAACATTAGAAAGAGCTCAGAAGTGAGTGCACCTAACTGTCTATGCGTAAAGTGTATGACCGCATATGCCCTCGCTACATCCCCTGTGTAATTTACGCTTGTGTCCATTTTTTCCGTTAGAACTAGACCTAAGTCGCGTTCCGACGTTGTGCAGGACAAGCTTTCATTGCACAGGGTGTAACTTGCATTCTGCAGGTGCGCAACTTCACTACTTTGCACTTTTTCAAGTTGAAAGTCATGCCACTGGCCACCGCCCAGTCTTCCAGAAGGTTTAGGTCTTCCTGTAGCCTATCTGAGTCCTCCGGACACTTTATCGCCCTCCATATTTTTACGTCGTCAGCGTACAGGAGAGTCGGGCAGCTCAGACGGCGTGGTAGATCATTGATGAAAATCAAAAACATCAGTGGTCCTAGGATAGAACCCTGCGACACTCCTGATGACGATCTGTGCCAAGATGATCGGACTCGGTTAACCTTAGTGCAAAATTGCCTGTCGGCTAGGTAGTCCTTCAACCATGACAGAAGTGGCTCACCTATGCCTGCCTGGCTTATTTTATGTAGGAGAAGGTCATGGTGAACAGTGTCAAATGCCTTCTCAAAGTCTAGGAAGACCACATGGACTGGTACGTTCAAGTCCCAGCATGATGTCCAGTCGTCCCAAGCTGACAGTAGGTTAGTGACGCAGGATCTGCCTTTTCTGAAACCATGTTGGGCTTCATGTAGTATATTAGTCCTATCGAAATATTCCCTGATGTGGTCGTCAATAATACTTTCCAGTACTTTTGATACCACTGGGAGTAGAGCTACTGGTCTATAGCTAGCAGCGTTTTGCCTGTCCCCACCCTTGAAGATTGGAGAAAGGATGGCTCTTTTCCACTCCCTTGGCAGGGTCCCCGAATCCATTGAGTGTTGGAACAAGTCGCACAGGGGTCTACAGAGAGCCTCGGCGCACTGTTTCAGAACAGATGGCCTGATGTCATCACAACCTGGGGACTTCCCAGGTATGAGTCGCTGTAGCTTCCTTAGTACTATTGCGGGGTTTATTTGGGGAGTAGTCGCTAGGTCTTCCTCCTCTGAAATAGTGGTGCCACCATTTTGGTCCGTAACTGTAATATCCACATTGCTGTTTAGCTGTTTAGCGAAGGCTGAACTGAATGTTTCAGCCATCTCCAGACTAGTGAGATATTGACCGTTTGGGCCTACTAAGGCGCTGCGGTTTTCTTTCCGACATGAATCGGTACAAGTTTTTAGGGTTTGATAGGAGTTTTTTAGCAAGGTTAGCCTGGAATGACCTTCTGTCCCTCCTGACTCTTGCATTACACCGGTTCCTGAGTTCGAGGTATGCATCATGGTCGGTCTGACTCTTAGATACACGCCACGTAAACCAAGCCTTCCGCTTTGCTTGCAGAATACGTTGCGTGCCTCTCTTCAACCATGACGTCTTTCTCTTGGGTTGTGTTGTGACTAAAGGGACGGTATCCGAGATTGCTATATGGATAATCTTTTTTACCACTTCCCAGTGTTCATCCACAGATAGGTCGTCCCATGCTAAGGGCCAGTCTGCGTCGGACAAGAGCCTCCGCATTTCAGCATAGTCAGCCTTGCTGTAGCACAGACATGGTCGCGTAACATCCCATTGCAAACGCTCACGGAGGACAAGATCGAAACCTATGACTGCATGGTCACTGCTTCCCAGAGGAGTCATGATCTGGACCTTTTCGACGAGTAGCTGGTCACTAGTTAGAATATAATCTAGTTTTGATGACTTTCCACTAGGGCCCCACCTAGTGTCGTCTCCAACATTCTCAGTCAGTCCCGTGTTTCGAATAGTTTGCAGTAGGTTTCGGCCAAATTTTCCCTTAGCACACCCGGAGCCAAGGTTCAGTGATGGGGCATTGAAATCTCCAGCTGTAGTGATTCGGTCGTATCCAAAATCTCGTATGTTGGCGACCATACCACGTTGAAAGCACCGGTTCTCGTCCGATCACCGAAGTTAGTGCGTTGTGGCATAGTGGTTAGGATGCTCGCCAACCATGCACATGTTCCGGGGCTCGATACCCGGCGGACGCACTCCCAAACCTTGCTGAGTCAGAAATAATTCTGGTTAAGAAGTAAGGTTGGGAATGGGGCTAGCAACCCCATCCTGTAAAATAAACACTGCTACAGAAACTTCAAGCCTCTAGCTTGAAGCCCTATGTTCCACTGGGAACGTGAAGGAAAAATTATTATTATCAAATCTCGTATCCCTGTGATAGTGCTGAGCAGTAGCTGATTGCGATCTCCCCCACAGGTGGGAGATCGGTAGATGCCACCCAGTAAGTGCTTGGAGTGCCCTACGGTGAAATGACACCATATGGAGTCTGGCAGTTCAATAGGTGGTGGGTCCGCTTCGCGCACACATTTAAGTTGCCTATCAAAGTATATAGCAACTCCCCCTCCTTCCTTATCATCCCTGTCTCTCCTGACCGGAACCATATCACCTATGCTGATTTCATTGTCGGTGATAGTGGGGTTTAGCCACGTTTCAGTGAGAATGATCATTTTCAGTTGTAGGTGTGCTTGGAGATTTCGGAGTTCACCTACTTTTCCTCTCAGTCCCCCCTTCCCGAAATGGCTATATAGGCTGCTGGCGGTGAGTCTAACAACCTCAGAGTGTTGTGGGGTAGTTGACGTGAAACCCCCTGCTGGTGGGGGACTTGATGTTGGGACTAGTTGGCCGATTCCGATAGAACCGGCCCGTTGTAGTTTTTCCCATGGATTTAGGCAGGACACTTGGGTGACACAGACTGTTATTCTCAGAACTGCATCGCTCTAGTGTCACTAAAGCTTAGGGACGTATTAAAGCCCTAGTTCGCTGCCTCCTTATACTTCGGGGTCTTCTTTGGCAGCATTGGATGTGTCCTCCTATTTTTCCCTTGGTCTCATACCACCGTTGAAGTGCTATGGACAACTGCTCCGGGGAGTTGAATGTGACACTTAGCAGCTTTGGAGTGTTAATCAGTGTTGAATGAGCGAGGGAAGG
Organism: Trichobilharzia regenti; assembly: GCA_944472135.2. Taxonomy (NCBI): domain Eukaryota; kingdom Metazoa; phylum Platyhelminthes; class Trematoda; order Strigeidida; family Schistosomatidae; genus Trichobilharzia; species Trichobilharzia regenti. The sequence continues at coordinate 127,976,734 of OX235262.1, read as the reverse complement.
CAGTCGGGAAATGGAGATGGCTCCAGAAGCGCTAAGGGCCATCTTAGATGACAGCCATCTCCATTGCTCTACGTCGTGCATGTGTTTTTCACAAGCAGTGCCGGTTTCCAGCTCAGGAACACCACGTACCACCATATAGGTGGAAGGCATCAGTTCCGGTGATTCCCTCGCCATATTTCTGACAGCCCATGGTCTATCTTGTCTCACCCTTATGTTAGAACTTCTGTCCAGGGCTAGTACCTGAGCCGTTAATAGTACTTTTCGGCCTCTTCGGCAGAGTCCAGTGTAACCCGTGATGGGGGTGGCTTACCCTGAGGCGTGTGGACACCCCTGTACAGCCTGCACAGTTTTGCTGAAATAATGTTCAGACCTAGTTTGTTGCACAGGTTGGACCACTGTTCCTGATCAAACAGGGCCCGTTGTCCGAGCAAGCTATCCTTGCCCACAGGTACATTTAAGAGGATAAGAGAGTTGGACTGACTAACCCCAGACTTAGGTTTGGCCTTCGGCTTCTTGCATTCCTTTGGATCATCAGCAACATTAGGCTTCATCGGTATCTGGCCAGCCTTTTTTGTGTTGCCAGACTTGCCTTTGGATGCAAGTGGTGCTTTTGTAATTTTGCCTTCCCCTGATGTGGATGCAGCCTTGTGAAAATCGGATTTCCAGTCAGCAGGACTGGTGTTTCCTTCTTACTGTATTTGACAAGTTTTGGCAGTGTGACGTTAGCGGAGGGGAGCTGCATGAGACTGTGTTGGGGCACATGAGCGTGTCGTTTCCGCTATCCTCAGACACGCTTTGTGGGACTATGCCAAGGCGACAAAGTAGGCAAATGTACCAAAACCATGGGCATGGGTTATTTATCATAAACTCGTAGTATGCTTGCGGAACCTCTTTGTCACAACTGCAGTGCACCCATCGTTTGCAAAAATTGCATTCAAATGATGAGTCAGTTTTAGAAACTATGATACTGCACGCCTGACATTCATCTCCTTTCCTTGATGACGCCTTCGAGGTCTTTTGACGTCTTGAACGTTTCCTTTTAGGCTTGCTGTGTTTCACACACTGGCCCACAGTTGATGCAGGTGTAGAATCCTGTCCTTCTGGTATTGCCTGTGCCGTTTTAGTACTAGACTGTGGCAACGCAGGTGTAGTATCAGGACAGACGAAAGCTACATGAGTCTTTAGGATCGGTATGCGGGAAGGGGTTGAAGTCCCTGGGTTTTTTTCCTTCTCTGGCTGAAGCCCTTTTAACTACAGAGTACTGTGTTTTAGTGGCTTTTCTAAGGCTACTTTCGACAACCATATTAACAATCAGTATGACTTGTGCTATAAATGAATCAGAAAGCAACAGTATCTATCCAAAAGAACAAGAATAAGACTGAAAACGTACAAGGCAAGGAAAAGAAAAGGTTTTCAACTTTACCTAGTACTTTCTGGATGATCGGCTTCACAGCAATCACGTGGTAGACCAACAAGTCTTGTTTATCTGAACGAGTGAGGAAGATGCTGCTACAAAGGTAGCACCTGAAGCTTTGGCAGTAGTTCAAGACAGCTGGGTTTACCACACAGAGATTTACCATGTAAGTAGTGGTTGAATTTAATTCACCGCCTAGGAAGATCAGGTTTCCCAAACGGATAATTCACAAAATTGGTTTTTTCACTTGAAATTCCTCGAATTAACCTGTTTTAGCAGATAATTGAAAACTGTGGTTCAAAGACATTTTCTGAACTAATAAATAACTACTACTCGTAAGAGCACTTATTTCAAGTTTTCTCCCTCCACAAAAAGGAGTGATTATTCACGGCGAGGAGTGACACAGGGCTGTCTACTATCGCCAATGATCCTCCTGATTGCAGTAGATTGGATGATGCGACAGACAACGGGAAATGAGGAAACAGGCATAAAACGGACTCACACAAAAAACTCGGAGGATCTGGACTTTGCCGATGATATATGTCTGATTTCCCACAGACTGGAAGATATGCAAGTGAAAAGCAACAAGCTGGCACAAGAAGCATCAAAGATAGGACTTCAGATGAGCATAGAAAGAACAGAGGTGATGAAGATTCCTGGCCAACACCAACAACAACAGACAACAATCAGCCAGCATAAATGGGAGGAACCTGAAAGAAACAACATCCTTCACCTGCCTGCCTACCTGGGAAGCATCGTCTCAACTACAGGCGGACGAAACTGACGAGGATATCAAAGCCAGAATCGGAAAAGCAAGACAAGCTTTCATTACTCTCAAGTCTGTGTAGAGGTCAACAGCACTCAGTATCAAAAATAAGATCCGGATTTTCAACTCCAATGTGGAGTTAGTGCTACTCACTATACGGATCAGAGACTTGGCCAGCGCATCATAAAGAGCATCTCAAACAAACTACAGACCTTCATTAACAGTTGTCTTCGCTCAATACTCAAGATCAGATTGCCGGCCAGAAAAGATCAGCAACAGGGATCTCTGTCAATGAGCGAACCAACCAGGAACCGATTGTGCAACAAATAGGCAGGAAGAAATGGAGGTGGATTGGCCATATTCTGAGGAAACCAACAAGTGACATCACTAGAGAAGCCCTCGAGTGGAACCCGAAGGGAGCAGCGAGTTGGTCACCCAAGGGTGACCTGGAGGAGGTCATGTGAAGAGGAGATGAAAGCATGTGGGCAGACTTGGGGTGGGGTGAAAAAGTTGACAGAAAACCGAAGGCAATGGAGACGTGCAGCTGAAGCCCTATGTTCCCCTAGGAATGAAAGGATATAATAATAATAATTCACAGCAAAATTTTAAACACCACTTGTAAGTTAGTGCACGCTTTTACCCATGGTAGTTGAATGGTCTGTCTGGTGGCTGTATTGGGATATCTTGCAATGGTTATTTTTCAGTCCGACTTAAGATTATAGTGACAGCGATTCTCGTCCTGTTGCTACTCTAAATTCATTTAACATTAATGCAGAGGCGGTCTGCTTAAATCACTGGGTTACCAGAGTTGCCTTTCACCGAGATGCTTAATCTCATCTAGATTTATTATTGTTTTAATCGTCCAGTTATATCAAATGACCTATACATAAACATGCGCGGTGATTTAACTTGCCCCCAAGTAAACGCCGTAAAATTCTTCAACGAAATGAGGACATACTTCAGATTATTACTTTACATGTGAGTCCTGTGTGAAGAAAAAATTACTTTGGAACTGAATACGCTGAAAATTTTTGTACCGTATATTCGCATACTGTCTTAAATTAAGCTTTACCATTATTATCATAATCAGTTGACGTAGCTTTTAATGCTTTCTTAATGGACAGGGAACCAACCTGTCAGTTTGGTATGTTTGGCAGTGAACTGCTCTGTTTGATGCCAATCAGTTGTGTTTAAAGGAATTATCTTCCGTTTGAATTCACGCCGTGTCTCACTAATGCATTCTACAGGAACTGCTATCATGATGGTAGGCTATCTCTAGCTGGGATAATAATGTAGCGGTAAATAATTCCCCAAAATTATTGATCGTAGGAATAGATTATGTCTAAGAGAAGAATTACGTCATGACCATAAGAATCATCAGTGAACATTGGATGCTGACCCTCAGAGTTTAAGTCGACTTGTTTAGCTCAAGGCTTCCCGTCAAGCATCCCCCCATTTGGTACTCCGTCGTGTCACTTTCGTACACGATAACTAGCCAGCTTAGCTACCGCTTCAGTCCGCGATTTGGTTCCGAAATATATCTCGTAGTTTGGACAATCAATTGTGGTGTTTTATTTTGCCTTTGGTACACGAGAAATAAATAATATAGAAGTTGTTGGTATAAGATCTTGAGTTACTATAGTCCATACAATTCGCGAACGTCTATACCGTCAGCCTCTAAAATAGCGTATCAAAACACTTCATCATGGCAAGTGAATATCAGTCGCATTACCTTCAAATACAAATCTATTTATCTCTGGAAATTGAAACACCTTTGGACAGGTGGGCCCTCAAGTCACAAGATCTCAGCAGCGGTATAATGGTGTGATTGTGGATCTCTATACTCTATTCGTACCATTGGTAACATATACACCTTTGAGCAGCCGTAAGAGTCATATTCCCCTTCACCACGTAGGTCAGTGACAAAAACAGTCCGGCCACCGGGTCAAGTGGGTTAGGCTGAAGAGCCAGCAGGTGATGTGGTCAAAGCTAAGGTATGGCAGAATAGATAGCCGCACATTAATCATGAATGTTATATCTAGTTGACGCCAATCGGAAGTGGCCCCGTAGTTGTTTCTCAGAAAAACCAAATTATGTTTTATAATGTGGAAATGAAGTGGACTTAGGACTAGATTTTTTCGTCGAGAGACTTATCTGAATCCTCAAAACAATACGATTCTAATAGTTATAGTGTGCAGTTCCATACTGGAAAATATTTAATATCTAATGCATGCAGCACGCATAACTAAACGTTTTTTATACGAGAAGTGCAAAAAGTTACATGCGAAAACAGAATAAGCAGGACTTTACGCGAGAAAATAGTTCTATGACCTCGTTTGTTAGGCGTAAATTTTGGAATATTTTGCCCGAGCAGGACTCAATAAATATACATCATTCTGAGAAAGCGATATTAATGGACTGAAATTGACTAATTCGCTGCCCTTTCAAAGGGGACTTTGTATTCGCTCCAAAGACAGATTCTCTCGGTGCCTAAGTTATCAAAACATCGTATGAATCACATTTCATCGCTATATCGCGTTTTAATATTGTGGAATGCGTTGATGAAACGAATTCGCAAAATATCTTGACATAATCTGCAAGGATTTTGAATAGTGGAGGGATGGATGTAGTTGCGACGAGATATGAGAGATCTTTGCGTAGTAAAGTAAAAAACATGAGAACGTTAAAGAAGCACAAAATGGAGAATTTGAGCAAATAGAGATTTCAACGGAAGGTGTATGTATTCTGCCAAAATTGTACATGTTTCTACCATATAAACAATCTAATTTCAAATACTGCCATGTTCTGACATCTCATTTGGTGTTTCTGTTGCTTAACAGCTGAAAATCTTGTTGCCCACAGACTTCGAAGACGTAGATGCAAGTAGCTTTCTGCAAAATTACAGAGCGGTAGCCACTATGGTGGCTGTTCAGGATCCGGAAGTAAAGGTATCACTTGTGGAAATACTGCTAAGAGGTGGAGCGAAAGATCCCCTCTAGAGTTCGTGCAAAGGGCTTGCACAGAATTCGTGAGAGAAGTCTGTTTGGACGTCTCTGTTTTTAAACTCTTCCCACTCACAGATTACGTCGAAATTTCAAATCTTAGGAGCTGCTTTAAAGAATAAAAGGTCGATTTGGGGAATTGATGGCTTGTTATTGGCATCTGTTTACAGACGAATTCAGACTGGTCTTGCGAAGCATCAGGGCGCTTAACGAGCAGTATAACGACCGAACTTTAGCAGAGTGGTCCAAACACCGAGGACGTGCTTCAAGTTTATCACGAATGACGTAGCCCTCTTGGTTAATCCTGACACTTCATACATTTTCGCGCATGATTTCACTATACAATATGGCAACCCTAATAGAGAAAAGACCATTCAAATTTTCAGAATATCTGGGGCTGCCTAGGCAGAGAGGGAGAAAAACAGAAGCTGGCTTTTTAACAGAAAAGCGGAATATTGTACTAGATCTCGTAAACTTGGCAATGGAGTCATTCTCCTTGTGTTCATATGCAGCAGGTTTCGTACAATTACTAAGGGATACTAAAGACATATGTCGGAAAGATAGACATCCAAAAACAGCAGAGTGGTTAAGGTCTTGCGCGATAGCCATTCCCCGTTGTAATAATAATGATGTAGATTTTTAAATTAGCCTATAAATTTAAGTGAAAATGCATAGCACTTTTACAGGCACGACCAAGTATGATATAATCTCAAATCGTAGATTGTCCACAAGCTAATAATGTTTCAACAGCTAAATATTTGTTATATATATATATAAATACATTCATTGTCTGAACCAGGCCGCATAATTATTGAACTGTACAGTAGCCCTCCAGTTTGAGCTGGAAAATTGACTTCGTTTCGTTTTCAACCCGTGGTTGTAGGCGTACGATAACCAACCAATGTGGAGGTAAGTACTACATTAATATGAGATTGAAAGCTGTTTTAGAAAAGTAAAAGCGCTAAGGTGAATCATTAAATGTTCTCTCAATAACTTCTGCAACTGAATGCATGCTTAAATAAGAGAAAGGACAATATTTTTCTCTGTACTAGTTCAGGCTGTCTTAACAATAGTAAGCGTAGCTTGGTTCTTGTTGATTTCAGCGTGAAAACCAGCTGAAATTTCAAACGACCAGCCCCTTCAAATCTAAACTATATAAGGTGAAGAAAACTTTTGTGATGTAACTATGCTTTGGAACTAGACTAAGATAGAGATACTAAGATTAGATACTGACATTCATTCGACCTTATGAGCAAGGCGGTATCTGTATTCGAAAGGCTCGTTAGCTTCATCTCAGACATTTTCAACGCTACAGAAACTTTCTGGTTATCTACAAGAGGAGTACACATGTTGAACTATAAAATTTCGCAACCTCAGCGTGGAAGATAAATATATGCGTACCACGGCTTCTAGAAATCCCCGGTTTTTAAAGTCATTTCGTACTATTATCTTCACGCTCGAATGAACGAAATGTTTGAACTTCGTATTCCTTATGACAGCCACTTTATTTCTTTATGATTTCGATGGCAAGATTATCTTTGTTGGAGTGTGGGTGTGGTGGTCTGTAAAGCAGTACTTTCAGGTGTAGAATGCAGCAAGTGACATTACCGATCAAATAAATACTACTGTATCAGTAATTAGCAGATAAGACAGATAATACGCATGGATTACATTTTTTCGACAGCTTGACAAGGCAACATCAGCGAAAATTTCGGGAAACGAATGATAGCTTGCAATTAATAGCGTTCTCTGAGCTGGTTCATTTAGTTCCGGGGCTTTCATCTTCGAAACAATATCCATCGCCTTCTGCATACTTGATGGATGGCAGGTTATCGGTTGATGAATTGGCCACATCAGTTCCTTATTGCTCATCCTTTCTGACCATCTGGCCTCCAATGTCAAGCGAAGGTGGCAGCTATTTAATCAGAGTCTGTGGGTGTCTGTTAATGATGCTTTTGGTGACATGTGTGATAAGTACCTGAAGTATAGAGATGTACTTATTCGGTGTTGGACAACGAAATCTCCGCAACTAAACCAACCAGCTCAGAGAACACTATTAATTGCAAATCATCCACCTGAGCTACAAATCTCCTCCATTATTTCAGAATAATAACGCGTAAAATGACCTTTCTGACACATTTGATTTATTTATGCCATCTTTTTCGCTTTCCGTCACATTGATCAGTCTCCTAATGAGTTTTGAATGGTATCGAAAGTTATCTGAGTACGCCTGCTTGATTATAAGTGAACAAGCAGTGTTCTAGATACTATAAGTAAATATAGAACATCAAGCGGCTCCTTAGTATACCTAATTAATTATCCTATAACATTTATGCATTGAGTGCGCAATACCTATCTCGTTTGCGTAGGTGGTACAGTGGTTAGGGCTCTCGCCGATCATACACATGGTCCGGGGTTCGAGCCCACGCCGGCGCACACCTGATATCTATGGTCGGCCTGCGAAATTTTGGCAACCGATATCCATGCTGAAAATTCCATACTTCTATCAAAAATACGGTGTGGAGTCAAGCTGTAATCAAAAATAAATAAATAAGATAATCACGTGTATAAAATATTTTGCTGACGATTCCTGCATAATGAATTGTTCGAGATTTCTAGCAGCTACCACTTCATTTAGATTCGCGATAAGATAGATTTTTCGACACAAAATTTTACAATTCAGTGGGCCACATAGACATACAGTAATGCCGAGAGAAGAGTAGCTGGTACTGCACAGTTTCTAAATTTTAAGAAGTAGTTTGCACTTAAATGAGAGCTTGGCTTAATGAAATTACCAGAAGCCGTCATATAATTAACATTCTAAATTATGACGTACAAGCAATCCAATCTGCCGGAAACATGTTCCGGAGCTGAAGTCGTTTCAGGAGCATACTAAATTCTTTAAAATTTTTTGCATATTATGAAACAGAGAAGATTCAATTTAAATTACAAAGGCTCAGAGGGTTCAGTGGTGTCCGACGAATTTTTAGTGATGTTTTTCACTTACGGCATAAGGTTTAGTGTTGCTATGGTTAAACAAATTCTGAAAACCATTTTTCCAATCTAAAACTCACGTCTTATTGTGTTCCATGAAAGAAAACAAGTAGAATGTTCTAATGTAAGTACCGATATTTCATGATTTGCTACAAACTATTCTCATATATTTCTTTGTCGATAGTGCTTTAGACAATCGCTGATGTTATCATTTCTGTCCGGAATTCAGCACGCTCTTAAGCGATTATTAACCAGCGAAATTCACCGCAGGAAGACAAAAATTCAGTACACATGAGAATATACACACACATGTTGGCCATGCTGAGAAATCCAAAGCCCTACCTATGCAGTGTCAATAAGCCTGGATGTCAATCACGTCTCAAAAACTGTTAATGCCCAGCTCTCGCTACGCTCGGGCCCACGCTGTTCCTCGAAGATTTCAGAAACGCTTAGTTATAACGGACGAAAAAACCAAAACACCGATTGGCCGCTTGATATTTCTTTATTGTTACACCAACATATAAAAAGAATAACTGAACTAAGGTCTGAAAACAAATATTACAATAATAAATCATAGTATTACTTCTGACGATGTTTCACTCTTCTTTCTGAACAGCGACCGATGAGACGATGACTGTCGTATTGATGCCTCCGCGAAAATTGGGGAAGTCGGTAGTTTATTTAACTTAGCGGTAGTAGGCATTCCCTCCATTTCATCATGATCAACCAAAGACAAATCTGCACTATCATGATCATTATCACAAATATTCAATTTACCGTCAACTTCATCATTTTCAAACTCTTTAATAACAGAAGTAGACAATTTTGGTTCCTCCTCACAAATCATTAAAGGTTTTATATCTTCACTCTGACTAGTTATACTTTGTAAACTTGTAGGGTCAGAACTGCACTCTGAAGCAGTAACTCTATTCTGTGACACTCTATTCAACAATGGCTTACCAGTTGCAACTACAGACTTCTTCACCGCACCGTTATCGTCACACAATTCGGAGTCAGACCTGGAGTTTACATTTAGCTTATCACTGAACTTGCTCACTGGTTCACAGTTCACTTCTGTATGCACCTCTTGCAAACGTGTAAAACACAACCGTGTTTGTCTTGCATCTTGTAACTTATCTGTTGAGGATGTACTACGAAACCTGTTGCACTCACTAGGTCTATATGCATTACTAGACATCATGGAGCCTTCTCGATATCCACCTCTCTGAGGCCTACTCGTCATCAATGACTGCGTTTTACCCTCAGACTGCTCTATTCTAGGGGTGAGATCTAATAGACTGGAAAACTTGCTCATAGATTGATTGACACTATCTTTTACTAGTTTCAGGATATCATCAAACCTTGGCTCGATACCCTCATCCTCCATACGGGAGCTTATCTACACCCACTTCCTTTGCAGTCGAGTAGGTAGACGTCTTGCTATTACTTCTAGTATAAAACTCGAGTTGAGGTCACTCATGCGATTCATCGAAATCATTCCATTCTTGTAAATTAGCAAATTATCTAAAAACCCAGTGAGTGCCTGGGAGTCATCCTGTAATTGACCACCATTACCCTTAACAGCCTCGAATAATTTCCCTGCAATCATCGAAGGTCTTCCAAACCTTTGACGTAATATGCTCATAGCCTCATCGTAGCCCTCTTTTGGCTTCATAAACGTACAGCACTGTATAGCTCTTGCAGCATCTCCAGTGCAATATCTCATCAAATACATTAACTTCAATGCATCATTTAATAAAAAACCACTCAACATGATCTCAAACTCCTTTACAAATTGTAAATAATCGGCCGGGTTTCCATCGAAACACCGTGGTTCTAATTTAGGGAGTTTGATGTTCCTATTATCCCTGAACGGCGAAACAGTAACATCAAACATATCACGCTTAACATCAGACACATCGTTACAATTAACAGACAAGTCACAATGACTTACTTTCCTGTTTGCATCCAAGACACTCTGTCCCTTCTTTGACCCAGGCATTGTTGAACATGAACAAATTCCGAAAACGTTCCAGATATTGCTTGTTCAAAGAGGACTTGACCGGCACCAGGAAGGATGAACGGCGACTATCCAAACTTTCACCAACTGTCTGAATCCGCCAGATCTGTTTCCATCGTCAGAAACTGTCAATCACGTCTCATAAACCGTTAATGCCCAGCTCTCGCTACGCTCGGGCCCACGCTGTTCCTTGAAGTTTTCAGAAACGCTTAGTTATAACGGACGAAAAAACCAAAACACCGATTGGCCGCTTGAGATTTCTTTATTGTTACACCAACATATAAAAATAATAACTGAACTAAGGTCTGTGAACAAATATTACAATAATAAATCACAAGATTACTTCTGATGGTTGTCTCCTGACTTCTTTCTGAACAGCGACCGATGAGACGATGACTGTCGTATTGATGCCTCCGCGAAAATTGGGGAAGTTGATTTTGAGCAAACAACCAAGAATTGATCGTTCAATCTTCAACTCCATTGACACTGGATGTCTAAGAAATAATTAAAATATCCATTTTAAATCTCGCTGGGTTATTCGATGCTAATATTTAGCTCCATCATGCTTCGTTTGTCATTTCGTATGTATAAGTTCGCAGTTATTCTGGTTCTTGATCGCATATTAACTAAAACATTCCCCTGCTGCTGATTACTGCTGATTTACTATTACTTCTTTTAGCGTTTAACTGGACACTGATTGCCGTGGTGAGCTGCTTGCAGATGATATTGCTGAAAAAATCACTGTCACTATACCAACTGGAGTTTTCCCAGCCATTTTTATACCTTTCTGGAGAGCTTACGATATTTGCCATACGTAACGCACCCTTCAGTTATTACGCGTATTTTCCCTAAATTTAGACAATAATGATGCCTAAGATTATATAGTTTTAACTGCTTTTAACTATGTAAAAAGAACTTGCTGACTCCCGTCATGGATAAAATATATTTTGATAAGGTTAAACAGTATTACACGGTAATATTTACTGATGACGTCTTGAGCACAATTTACTGCTCACAATCAAATCGAAATACTCACACAACAACCAAGTGAGAAAGTTGTGTGAATGCCTTGATGTGAATGCGGACAGTAAATTTAGCTCAAAAAGTCATTAGGAAATATTCCTGTGTATTACTGCGCAACCCCGTCTAAATAAATTCTATCCATGGTGGAATTATGCTCTGCCACAGTGCCCAGGGTCTTTCCTTAGGCTTACCGATATAATTCCACTACCTTTTTGTGTGTATATATCCTGTGCAAGTGAATAATTGTAAATATGCTTACTGCATCTGTTTTTTATTTCCTTCGCGTTCCCAGAGGAACATAGGGTCTCAAGCTAGCGGCTTGAATTTTCTGTAGCAGTGTTTAATTTTACGGGATGGGGTCTCTAGTTTCATGCCCAACCTCTCCTCTTTACCAGCATTATTTCTGGTTTAGGGAAGTAAAGGTGTGTGTCGGACAGGGATCAAACCCCGGACCATATGCATGGTCGGCGAGCGTTCTTATCTCTGTGCCACCGACGAATGTGTGTAATTTTATTATATCAACCAGCAAATCACTCAATAAGGACTCCACTTGCCCTTTTCTGTTCTGCAGTGATTTGTCTTCATTTTTCTCACACCACTTTAGTTTCTGAATAATGATAAAAAATTTGGACATTTTGTGGTATATAATGACAAGAGACCTACGAAGAACTACTGGACCGAATCCTTTAACTGCCTGGCAAAATACACACGACCTTCTACGATGTACGCAGGTTGATAGTTGTGAAATATCACTGTTTTACTAGTAAATGGACTATAATCGCTCGTTGGACAGCGCCGACAAATCTGGGAAGATCTGAAAAATTAAAACTCTTTTGAGGTGTTTGTGTTCTCTGAGTTGGGTAATTAATTCGCGAAGCTTTCATCGCCCTACTAGGGAACATCTTCAGCACATACTTCAATTTTGAAGGCTAGAACCTTTAGAACATTCTGACATTCAAGATGTCCTACGAGTTTCTGTGGTGCCCATGGGTTATCTTCTTTGCAAGAAGCTGAGCAGTCTTGTGGACATTGGGAGCAAACGTAGTCTTTAAAGAAGTTTATTTCTGTTTAAATCTTGTCTTTTTTTGTAAGGATCTAGACTCATGCTTAATCCTCGAAATGTCAAAAAATCCAGGAATTGAGTTTTCCATGAAAAGTATAATGTATAGAAGTAGTTAGTACTACAGTGACTAAGTTATATTCTATAAAGCAGAGTGAAATGAGTAGTGGAACAGTCAGTGATAAAGTTATGTAAAATGATCCTTAAAAAACAACTGGTTGGCAGACACTGTTATGTCAAATTTTCATTACCGATATTTATATGGTATTCGTGAGACATTACAAAGTAACTCACTAACTTGTATTATGGAAAAAATACTGCGAAATGTTTTGACATTATACATTTCAGAAAGGAATATGAATATGGGTGGTCACTTATTGAAAGTAGTAGTATCAAACTTCGCTTAATACAGTTATTTAAGAACAAATGAAATTGTCCTGATAGTAATCTTACTGATTCACGGGATCATAATTTCCACCTCCTACATGCTTCAATTGTCATTTTATGTTGTTTAGTTCGTCATTATTCTGGTCCACCACCACCTATGGATTAAAAATTGCCGTAACTATAATTGTTTGTAAGTTTAAATGGACAATTACTGCTGTAGTGAGTCACTGGCAGTTAATATTGCTAATAACACTATTATCGGTGAACCAAATGACGTTTTACAAGACAATTTTATCGCTTTATGAACAGCCCTTCAGACCTATATCAGTAACACAACCATCAAATATGATGCGCAGTTTGGTTAAGTTTCGTCAATGCAGATGGTATTATACGGTGCACATCGATTTTTTCGGCACAAAACCTGCTATGGTCTGACGACTACCCAAAACAGATACCAACACTTCATTCTTATAGTGGCAACAAATTACCAAATACTCATATTGGCTATACCTTCGGGCAGGATTTTCACCAGCGTCAGTTAACAGAAGCACCTGGAATCATGCATATAGCATGCATGATATCAGATCAATTCCTTGCTGGTATACCGAACAGTCTACAGCTAGGGCAAGGCATATTTCCCGGGAGATAGCTGACACAGTGTCGACACCAAACGCGGATACTAATATCTCTAAAATATTAATATCTGATTATCACACAGGTGTCTCTCACTGCATACCATATCCAAACGTAAGCCCATCCCTGACTACCACCTCAAAAATCTACCTGAAGTCTTCCTACGATCCAAAGATATTGGTAAATGAGTCTGATAACATGTATATAGAGGATACTCACGGATTATTTTACCAAGATGTTGTCCGCTCACTGAAACCACATTGCCATTGTTTATCTATTATCCTAGTGAATACGAGATCGGTTCTAAGCAAACAGTTAACACTAAGTACATTAGCTTCTATATGCAAACCGTCATTGATTATGATCACCGAAGCCTGGTGCACAAGTGAAATCTCCAATGACAGCCTAAGGATTGAGAAATACAACCTTTTTCGAGGGGACAGACAGACAGGTCGTGGGGTGGAACACTAATTTACTGTGAACAATCCATGTGTGCAACCCAGTTTAGTAACCCAATTCTGTCACAACTCAATGACTCGATCTGGGTCGAAATAAAAGTTGTCAGAAGTAAACCTATACTTGTGGGTTGTGTGTACCGGCCCCCTTCATCCAGCAGGGAATATGATAATATGCTTAGCAATATCTTTAATGTTACAGCCAATCTTCCTTTCAGTTATAAAATTATCGGAGGTGATTTCGACATGCCAGAAGTATCATGGTCTTCACTCCCAAGAACCCATAGGTATGATAATCTCATGAATTCTATCGTCACAGGAGGGTGGACACAACACATAAATTCACCCACTAGATCCGCAAATAACCTAGAACTTATTTTCACGAACATAACACCATCTACAGTGTATGTGGGACATGAGTTTTCAGGTAGTGGCCACAAAATGGTAGTGTGTTCTTTTGACATCTTCCCTGAAACAAAACGCAGGGATGAAGCTGGCCAGATACCTATGAGATTGTACACACATGCTGACTGGGACTTATATCAGCACCCAATTAGATGTTCTGATTGAGACTCGTAATTTTCAAACGAGTCCTTAGAGGCAATTATTAACAACTTTTATCAGAATATTAACTCAATCCATGACGTCATTGCACCCGAGAAGATTCTTGGCTTCTGCATAAACAGGAAGAAATATATACTATTATTATTCCCCCCAAGCGATTATATTCCGACATCGTTTAGACAAAAGTCTACGAAAGCACTCAGTAAAACACTACAGATATCATGACTTATCGTCATTAATTCCAATTACGTCACTTGAGAAATATAGGCCTCAGAAACAAAAAATCCAGGTCATTCCTGCACCGCATAACCCAGGAGAAATAGCCATATCCATGTAGTTGAGGATTGAATGATCGATTCATGGTTGTTTGCTCACACCCAAATTCCCCATAATTTTCGCGGATGATCAATCTGCCAGTCATCGTCTAATCGGCAGCCGTTCAGAAAGAAGCTAGAAAAACTGTCAGAAACCTTGTCCGTAATACCAATAATGCTGGTTATAGGTTGCTGTTAGAATAAAGAATTCTCGAGTCACCAATCGGTGTTCTGGTTTTCGCGTCCGTTAGGACTAAGCGTTTCTTAAAATCTTTGGGGGACAGCGTGAGGCCCGGTGTAGCAAGGGCTGGGCATTAACGGTTTTTGAGACGTGATTGACACAGCTAAACACGTCGGGCTTCTCATTGATGCGCTGACGTTTTAGGAATTGTTGGAATTACAGAAGTGCGCCTACAACTCTTCTCAGGTTGACGCCCTGTGTTAG
Organism: Trichobilharzia regenti; assembly: GCA_944472135.2. NCBI lineage: Eukaryota > Metazoa > Platyhelminthes > Trematoda > Strigeidida > Schistosomatidae > Trichobilharzia > Trichobilharzia regenti. The sequence goes on along the minus strand of OX235262.1, from coordinate 127,961,657 downwards.
AAAATCGTCGGAGAAGTGATTTGCTGACTTCCTTCTATTAGCTATATCCTCATTGTCATTGTATCGTAAAATATAGATGACCAACAAACACACGACATATCTCATCAACCAAGCGCAGGCGCAGAGTAATTTACACCAAAGATAATAGCATTCAAATAGCAACTTGGAGCTTGAAAGGATTTTATTCATGCAAGTCAATTTAGCAATTACTCTCTCGTACACACTTGGCTTATCCTCACTAAACTCAGCAATATCTTTCGTCCTTTCAAATGCACCAATACTAACATAGTCATTGCACAAGGCACTTGAGCTCGTGGGCGTCTTTTTCGTTGTGGATGAAAACACCAACGACGACTGATTGATACCAGTTGATGAACTTAGAGGTGGATCAGAAGCTGTTGTTGTTCGGTCTTCAGAAATTTGTCTACCTGCAAGACCACCACCACTGCGGTCCTTTACTATTAGCTCCGGTTTCGCACTATCATCTGATGATAGGTGGGCTACACGCTGATCAATTACACTGACGGTCTCACAAGTATCCATACCTTCTGCAACTGCATCTGCATTCAATTCTACTTCACGTTGTAGTTGTACAGAACCTTTGTTCAACTAAGCAATAGTGGGCATATCCCTCATTTCATCATGATCAACCAAAGAAAAATGCGCACTATCATGATCATTATCACGAATATTCAATTTACCATCATCTATCTGGTCGACTTCATCATTTTCAAACTCTTTAATAACAGCAGTAGATGATTTGGGTTCTTCCTCACAAATCCCTAAAGATTTTATACCTTCACTCTGACTAGTAATACCTTGTAAACTTGTGCAGTCAGAACTGAACTCTGAGACTGTAACTCTATTCTGTGACACTCTATTCAACAATGGCTTACCAGGCTTCTTCACCACACCGTTATCGTCACACAATTCGGAGTCAGACCTTGATTTCACATTTGGCTTATCACTGAACTTGCTCACTGATTCACAGTTCATCTTTGTACGCACTTCTTGCGAACGTGAAAAACACAACCGTGTTTGTCTTGCATCTTGTAACTTATCTGTTGAGGATGTACCACGAAACCTGTTACACTCACTAGTTTTATATGCATTACTAGACACCATAGAGCCTTCTCGATATACACCTCTGTGAGACCCTTTCGTCATCAATGATTGAGGTTTGCTCTCAGACTGCTCTATTCTAGGGGTGAGATGCAATAGACTGGCAAATTTGCTCACAGATAGATTGACGCTGTCTTTTACCAGTTTCACAATATCATCGAACTTTGCCTCGATACCTTCATCCTCTATACTGGAGCTTATGGTGCTGAGCTCTCCAGAAAGGTATAAAAAATGGCTGGGAAAACTCCAGTTGGTATAGTGACAGTGATTTTTTCAGCAATATCATCTGCAAGCAGCTCACCACGGCAATCAGTGTCCAGTTAAACGCTAAAAGAAGTAATAGTAAATCAGCAGTAATCAGCAGCAGGGGAATGTTTTAGTTAATATGCGATCAAGAACCAGAATAACTGCGAACTTATACATACGAAATGACAAACGAAGCATGATGGAGCTAAATATTAGCATCGAATAACCCAGCGAGATTTAAAATGGATATTTTAATTATTTCTTAGACATCCAGGTTTATGGACGCTGCATAGGTGGTGGTTTGGATTTCTCAGCATGATCAACATATGTGTGTATATTCACATGTGTACTGAATTTTTGTCTTCCTGCGAATTTAGCTGATTCTATTTTGTTTGATTTTTGATAAGTCCACATTTTGATGTATTTATGCTTCGCAGAATCTATTACTATGTAGATTATATGACTAACTAACTTTTCCTGCTATGCTAATTTTATGTTATATGTATGGCCCAATATTAATGCTTCATGTGGGAGTGTTTATCATGTCTTTTCAACACTTAACATTTATTTTTGTAGTTTATTGTAACTTATACGTTCAGTGGACTCACAGTATCCATGTAGGGTGAAAAGGAATGCGAAGGAGTCAGATGCAGGAGAGCATTCCTTTTTTTAAGCAGTCTGGTGACTGAGAAGCTGATTACCAGAAGTGTGTTTGCACCATGTACATTAGCTGGCAGTCTATTCGAAATGACAGAAGACTTATTTAAGAAGAACTTGTACCCCAAATAATTCTGACAGTGCTCTGCAGCAGCTACGTTGTCATGATTTCTAGGATTGTATTTGATGACACTGGCAAGTTTAGTTATTGGCTTGGAGGAGTGCTTGCCAAATCGTTTAATCCATGACTTTAGCAAGAAAAAACAACTTTGGGGTCGTCAGTGTATAACAGTGGTTCACCTGAGGGGAAGCAGTTTTAAATGCTGTCAGCGCAGACTGTAAATATAAGTGGTCCTTGGGCACTGCCCCGTACAATTCCACTTGTGAAGTGCCTAAGGTGAGACTACACAGATTTCACCTCAGTTATGTGTACCCTGTTGCTTGGAAATGACTTTAACTAGTAATGTAGTGCGAATTCCACATAAGTAGGGCTTCTCAAAGAGTTTACTGTGAGTTACCATGCCAAATCCACTGGACATATCGGAGTAGAGAATAGTGAGTAGTTTAAGTGCTTCGCGACTCTTATTGGCCCAAGTAGTGCGGGCCTATTTGTGAGAAACCCATGTTGGGACCTTGCAGCAAGATCTCTCCTAAGTATATAGTCTGACAATTGATCCTTAACGACTTTCTCCATGATTCGCGCGATAACTGGTGTTGTAATTTTTATTTTTGAATAAGTTGGAAGCATTTATTTGTGAGTGATAGAGTTATTTAGGAATGACGTTGAAGTGACACATCTTGACAACCTTGACCTCAAAATGTATAGCCTCTTGTAGAGGTTTTTATTAATAGGTGCTGTGTCAGATTAATACGACCCGCTGGCAGTGCTGGAATGGTTCTCTATACTTGCTCCATGTGCACATATTTATCATTCTGCCGGTGCCTGTATAATGGAGTCCGCTATGTACAAAATCTTAGTATTTATTATTATAGGGTCTACTCAACACAGAACAATGTGACCACTCGAATTTATTTGGTGATTATGGAATTCGGAAGGACAAGACAAGTAACTTAAAGGAGATTTTAACTCATTTGTGATTTCTGAGGGCTTGGTCATCTGTTGCATGGCATGGACTGACGGATGCTCTCCTGTGTTTTCACCAGATGGCCCGCTGTATTCGCCTACCACCGTGTGCATTAGGTGAAAATTGGTCTTAGAAGATGTAGAGTCTAATAGTCGCACGACGAGATCCGGTGATCTCAAGCAGCCTCAATTCGTTGTGTGAACTCGGTCACATATTCGTATTGTGATTCATGCTGCTAATGATAAGCTCATGTCGCCAACCATATGACTCTTGCTACTCTATTGTTGATGCATATGGCGTCATAATTTTCTTATTTTTTGCAGGATATACTAGGGTGTGGTTCAAAATAAACTTTCAAACCTTGCAACATTCTTCTGTGTTAATGCGTGTTATCAGTCATCCATTTAGTTAATGATTTTTATGGAAAAGTCGGTAAATAAAATAACAGTTTCAGACTAGCATATGTACAGACCTATTTCTAAGTAACCTTTTAGTTTTTTGCAGCAAGCTTCCATGACATGAACGAACTTCCTGAGTTCACCCCTGTCTCATGGATTCCTTAAAGTTCATGCCACTTCTCAATGTTGATGAACAATAGAGGAATGTGCAGTGACATTCCCTAACCTAAATAATCTCATTTTCGCCTGAGGCGACAATCCTTGTCATGGCTTTAACGTTTACTCTTTGAAAGAAGGCCTGAAAATATGATCAGGATCACTTATTCATATTAAATTGGTGCTTTTCAGACTTTTCCAGCTTATTTATATCATCAAACTGTGAAAATTTTGTGGAATTGTCAACTTTACTATACTAATTTGTTGCTCATCTTCCACTTCTTGGTCTGTCTCCCATCACAAATAGCGCTAAATTTCATTGGTTATTAAGCACCCAGATTAAATTACTTACTGCATTGACTGGTTCGTCTTCCACCTTACTAATTACGAATGAATTATGCATGTATATCATTCATTTTCTACCACCCTTGTAATCTTTGTTTGCATAGAGTAGATTGTAATCATCTACACCCGAAGGTACATCAGTTATGGAGGTTGAACACCACGATTCAGTTTTCATTACTGCCGTATGCTGGGCGACTAATGCTAATGTCCTTATTTCAAATGTTTCACTGATAAGGTGACATGGATTAATCGAGAATATCGTAAGTCCTGGAATATTACAGATTGGCTTAAATATTACCAAAACCTAGTTTTATATGTGTGCCAACACCGGTAGAGTCTATAAAAGAAAACATGTTCGGATTGGATGTCCATATATACTGGTTTCAGAATGAAGAAGTAACACTAGGTGTTATGGGTTGCACCAGGTATTCAGGTGACCCAAAATATTTACCGTGTCTCCCTGGATGTACGGGCAGTGTTGGCTGGGGGTGGGTTTAGAGTTACGAAGCATAGCATTGTAAGAATCACATATCACCTTGTTGTTAAGTTTGCAACTAGGTGTCTCATTGTTGTTTCTGTGGCCAGAAAAATATTGTGAAGTTGCTTTCACTGCGAGACTATGTGGTTTTCGAGACATATGTATCTAGAAGGGGAAGTACGCTGAAGAGCACCGACCGTATATGTGTTTTGAGAGGGTTTCTTTGTATCTGGCATGTGTTCGTTGACAAGCTTACTCTCGTACGCTTATTCAATACAATTTAATCCTCGTCATGAATAGACTCAATCCTGGGAAATTTGTTCATCCTGGTGTTTTCACTAAATTCACGCAAACATTACTTAAGACCACTACAAGCAGTATTCGTTATCTTCATACCTTTCCACGGGCCTTTGTCTGTGGGAATCCCGATATCAAGATAGGTTCCTAATTCCATTGGGAGGCACGCACGTTCCACAGTTTGCTCAATCTAACTGTCATTACTAGGTGACTGTTGCGGTACACAATCCACTTTCGGTGAATTAAATCCCGAGGAGGTGACAAAATTATTTTTACGCATTATTTTGCGCTGACACAGTGTTTTTTCTTGAACTATGGTTATAAACTTAGAGCTGATGTTTTGTCTTAGACGATCTTGAAATCTGGTAAACTTACCACCATCAAGAGAGTTAACGAATTTAAAATTTATGAGGCATACTGAGTCGATCTTTTGGGCTCGCCGCTGCTTTTAGTGTTTTAAATACTTGAACAACTTCGGGCTCACTTCCGGTTGGCGTCAACTAGATATAACATTCATAATTACTGTGTGGCTATCTATTCTGTCATACCTGAGCTTTGACCACATCACCTGCTGGCTCTTCAGCCTAACCCACTACGTGGTGAAGGGGAATATGACTCTTACGGCTGCTCAAAGGTGTATATGTTACCAATGGTACGAATAGAGTATAAAGATCCACAATCACACTATTATACCGCTGCTGAGCTCTTGTGACTTGAAAGTTCACCTGTCCGAAGGTTTTCCAATCCTCAGACGTAAATAAATTGAACTTTGAAAGCGAAATGATCGAAATTCAATTGAATAAATGATCTGTTTAATTATCTGCAGTGGCATTATCTTGTTCTTCACAATCTATTTTTGCCTTATTCAATCTCTATGAAAGTTAGCAATAAATATGTATCATAATGAAGTGAGTGCAACTAGAGATGTTACTGTTTTCTCATATTTCTTTGCAGGGGTAAAACAACTGCGAACTGTTAACCCTGAAGAAGATAAGGAGAACTGGCAGGCTTTAAACTCCACTTGGTATTGTCAACTGAAGTTCGGGCTGGGTACATTCCTTGTTCAGCTCACGATTTTTTTCGTAACTTGTCTCTTCTCTGTAATTTAGTGTCGGAGATGTTCAGTCTCGCTGCTAAACATGGATCATACTTTAGACGGTGAACTACCTGTGCTAGCCCGAATGCGATACCTCTTAATAGATTCAAACTGTCACATCATACAAGGCACACATCTTCCAGCCTCACTCTGACTGCGATATCTAGAGGTTGTCCGAAAAACTTCAATGCCGTGCTAGCTCTTCATCCATGCGTCTCCTTCCGATGGTGCGCATCAAACTGCGTATGCTGTGGGATTTTGATAGTTTCATCTTCGCCCAGGTGAACAATGACGTGACCAATGAATTCTTGGATCAATGGCTACAGTGGACGACGCCTTAGTGTGAAGTTTGCGGGCAGACAAGGTGCTGGTGAAATATTTACACAACCTCGTAAAGATTGTTGCGGTACCAACTATAAGCAAATACCAAACGACTGAAAGTTTGCCGCTTCATGCTCGTATGGTAGATGATCCAGCCACATTGCAATTCTGAACAACAGCTCCTTCGATTACCACCAAATAAACTAATAGGCCAAAGGCGAAGAATCCCTCGTTTCACGTTTGCAGGTAAATCATCGACTCTAAATCCTAGCAGCCCCACCTCTTGGACCTTACTAGTGCCGCCACACGGATTTGCGCAACAATCCACGTAAATGTGGATATCAACGAAATATGAATGTCCACTCCTCATGCTGTTGCTGCTGTTGACGTTTCGGCCACAAGGCATGTAGAGTCCTCAAAAATAAACTTATCCAAATTTTACTACTATGTAAGAAATGAAAATATTGTACACTACTTTGTTTTAACCATAAACTCTGTACTTTGACTTTTACCTCGGGTTTTGAATAAATATATAGTTCTGCCTGCGACTCTCCGTCTTCTCCACCATCTCGACTGCCGTCGATCAATTTTAATCACCTGCTTTCTATCTCAAATTTTTTCAGGAGCACCGTAGTTTCTTCCTACGTACTTTGGTCGACCTCCGGCAACGTCAACATTGGAGAATTAGTACTGGAGCAGTCTTCCCGCAGCACCTGGAGTCTATTACGTTTATTGTGGACTTTGGATCTTTGTAAACCCAAGTAACCAAACTTTAATACATTCTTCCCGTAACTAAACTGATTTGGTACTTTATTTTCCATTTGAATTTGGGTAACTAAGCTAACAGAGTAAAAGGTCCACCACAATAATTGGTGAGCCCGATCAGAACACGGATTATTTTGTCATATTCATATTCCTTTTTTGCTATTTTGTATATTTATTGTGATTTTGTGTGTGGTTTATATTTGTATCCTAATTTGCACCAATAACTTCATATTTATAATGTCATCACCTCAGTCCGGTACATCAAACGAGCAGACAACTGATAGCGAGACAAATGCCACAGTAAATGCCATCACTGATTTTCGTTTACCTCACTACGGTTTCGCAGAACCAAGGATTTGGTTTGCGGTAGTTGAACCGTTGCTAGAAGCACGGGGCATTAAGTCCCAAATAGCCAAATATGGTATGGTGCTGGCAGAACTCCCTCCGTCAGTATTGACAGAAATCAGCGATTTCATCGAAGATCCTCCGACGGAACATCAATTCGATAAACTTAAAGCCCTCCTCATACAACGTACCAGTTTGTCGGATGAGGAAAGAATCCGACAATTGCTCACAGGCTGTGAACTAGGCCCACGTAAACCATCCCAGCTGCTCAGGCACATGCGCCAGTTAATCGGACATCATAGAGTAGACGAGGTAGTGCTGAAACAGATGTGGTTGCAACGTTTACCTAGAAATGTCCAGCAAATTTTAATAATCTCAGGAAAGTCGTATAACTTAGACCAACTAAGTGATATGGCAGATAGTATTATGGATGTTTTATCTGATAACACCATAAGTCACGTAGCATCTGATAGTGCCACACCGTGTGTCAATGGAGTTGAAGATTGAACGATCAATTCTTGGTTGTTTGCTCAAAATCAACTTCCTCGATTTTCGCGGAAGCATCAATACGACAGTCATCGTCTCATCGGTCGCTGTTCAGAAAGAAGATTGAATCATCGTCAGAAGTAACATAACGATTTATTATTGTAATATTTGTTTACAGACCTTAGTTTGCTTAGTGATACTTGATTTATATGCTGGTGTAACAATACATAATACTCAAGTCAACAATTGGTGTTTTGGTTTTTTCGTCCGTTGTTACTAGGCGTTTCTGAGAAATCTAGAACAGCGTGGGCCCGAGCGTAGCGAGAGCTGGGCATTAACGGTTTATGAGACTTTGCTGACAGCGTGTCATTCCACACCCACGGCAGACACACCGATACTCGCCGCCATTGCAGACTTAGCGGCAAGGATGGACAAGTTGGAAACTAACAGGTCGGATCGACGAGTCCGAAGGCGGAGCTCACAGAGAAGGTCACCATCACGACGACGATCCTTCTCACGACAGCGTTCTCACACGTCTTCTCGGGATAGTAATATATGCTGGTATCCCTGGAAGTTTGGACGTGATGCCCTGAAATGTGTAAAACCGTGCAGCTTTAGCGAAGCCAACCAGGCTCAGGGAAACGCCTCAGCCAGACAGTGATGGCGACAGCTGTTACTGCCAATCACCCCAGTCGCCTTTTCTATGTGAGGGATTTGACTACCGGCACATTATTCCTGGTAGATACAGGCGCCGAGGTCAGTGTTATTCCCCCCTCACTATCCAGGCGATCAGCCAAAATACCTGGAAAACTTTCACTTCGTGCTGCCAACCAAACCAACATACAGACGTATGGCGAACAGTCAATGATTTTAAACTTAGGACTACGCCGACGTTTCACATGGATCTTCATAGTAGCTGACGTACGTCACGCTATACTAGGTGCAGACTTCCTAAGTCACTTCAATCTGTTAGTTGATATCAGCAAGAAAAAACTGGTTGACAATTGCACCCAACTCAAGATCCACGGTATTACATGTGACTACTCTGTTCATAGCATCTGTATAGAAAAGCCGGAGAGTGAAATGTTCTCTGCTTTATTGCAACGATTTCCTAAAATCCTTAAACCATCATACAACGTCGAAGATATATCTCATACAGTTACGCATAAGATCATCACAACAGGACAACCTGTGAAGGCACGTCCACGACGGTTACCACCCGATAAACTAGCAGCAGCTAAGTCGGAATTCGAACATATGATGCAGCTAGGTATCATACGACCATCTAACAGTCCATGGTCTTCACCTTTGCACATGGTACCTAAAACTAATCATGACTGGCGACCATGTGGAGATTATCGCGCTTTGAATAACGCTACGGTCCCAGACCGTTATCCTATACCTCATCTCCACGACTTCTCCTTGACCTTACATGGAAAGACCATTTTTACTAAAGTTGACTTGGTCAGGGCATATCATCAAATACCAGTCGCTCCAGAAGACATTGCAAAAACAGCAATTATCACGCCTTTTGGATTATTCGAATTCTTGAGAATGCCTTTCGGACTAAAGAATGCTGCTCAAACATTTCAGCGTTTTATGGACCAAGTTACCCAAGGTCTTGATTTCGTCTTTGTATATATCGACGATGTCTTAATTGCCAGCTCATCGATGGAAGAACATATGGAACACTTAAGCTTGTTATTTCAAAGGTTTGAACAATTTGGAGTTGTTATCAATCCAAAGAAATGTATTTTTGGTTCCCCTTCCATTGAATTCTTAGGACATCGAATAACTGCCGAAGGCATCAGACCTACCGAAGATAAGATAAAAACTATTAAGAACTTTCCCGAACCTGATTCCTTAAAGAAACTTAGACGTTTTCTCGGGATGTTCAACTTCTACCGACGTTTTATTCCATCATGTGCCTCCATAGTTCAGCCACTGACCGACCTACTTAGATGCAATTCGAAGAAATTTCAGTGGTCTGAAGAAGCAAAAGCAGCATTTAATAATGCAAAAGATGCCTTATCCAACGTTGTAATGTTATCTCACATCAACCCAGAAGCTTCACTCATTTTATGTACAGATGCATCGCAGGTAGCAGTGGGAGCAGTTTTACAACAAAAGTTCAATAATGACATCACTCCACTTGCTTTCTTCTCCAAGAAATTGGAACCTGCGCAAACTCGTTACAGCACTTTTGGCAGAGAACTGTTAGCCATCTACCTAGCAGTGAAACATTTCAGCTTCTTACTACAAGGTCGACATTTTACTATCTTAACCGACCATAAGCCTCTTTGTTATGCTTTCACCACTTCGTTGGACAGACACTCTCCGAGAGAAGCCAGACAACTGGATTACATCTCACAATTCTCAACAGACATCCAGTTCATCAAAGGAGATTCCAATATCGTAGCCGATTCTTTGTCTCGATGTGACGTTAATCACCTATCTTCGATAGATATTAGCTTAGACAATATTGCCAAGCTGCAGAAAAATGACGCCGAACTCCATACTTGTAGACGAAACTCCTCCCTACAGTTGCAGGATGTACCTATTCCCCTGTCTGATACAACTATCGTCTGCGACGTTTCAACGGGCGTTCATAGACCTTTTGTTCCACTAAGTTGTCGAAAACCTTTGTTTGAACATCTACATTCATTGTCTCATCCTGGAGTGCGTGCTACGGTCAAGTTAATCAGCGAGCGTTTTGTTTGGCCCAAGATGAACTCCGATATTCGGAAATGGGCCCGCCAATGCTTGCAATGTCAAAGATCCAAGGTACATCATCATACCGTCACACCTCCAAAACAGTTCAATTTACCGATAAACGATTTCAACACGTTCATATAGATATTATTGGACCATTACCGCCATCCAGAGGATTTACTCATATACTTACTGCGATTGATCGATTTACCCGATGGGCTATTGCTTGTCCACTCAACGATATATCTGCAGAAAATATCGCTTTGGTTTTCTTAGATCGCTGGGTGTCAAACTACGGAGTACCCACAACTATTACAACAGACCGAGGAGCTCAATTTCAATCAACTCTGTTTCGAGAGTTTACGAGACTCCTTGGAGTGAACCATATCTCCACTACAGCTTATCATCCTGCAGCGAATGGTCTGGTGGAACGTTTCCATCGACAACTGAAAAGCTCGCTTATGGCACAAGCTGACTCATCTAAGTGGAGTGAACACCTACCATTAGTTCTTCTCAGTATCCGATCAACTGTAAAAGAAGATTTGGGATGTACACCAGCTCAACTTGTGTATGGTACTACCCTCACATTGCCTGGTCAGTTAGTTCCGTCTAATGATTCAACTGAAGTAAATATCTCCGACTTCACCAACCGCCTTACCCAGCAATGCTCCAGCTTCGACCAGTAGCCCCTCGCCAATCACTTCAGAAAGCTCAAGTTAATAAGAATCTACTCACTAGCAAATTTGTATTTGTTCGCGTCGATGCCATTAGAAAAGGTTTACAACATCCATATGAAGGTCCTTTTCTAGTACTTAAACGCACCGATAAATACTTCACGCTGAACAAACATGGTAAACCGGAGACTGTTTCTATCGACCGTCTTAAACCAGCGTACACCGACAGCGAATATGAAACACTAGCAACGCCGACACCAATAAACAATCAGAAAGTCAATGCAACTCCAACTCTCCCTCTCTTCACTCTTCCCCCTGTACAGACACGCAGTGGGCGGCAGATCTGTAAACCTGCCCGCTATGTTCATTTATTGACTGACATAAAAAAGTACGTTAACCTTATTTAGACATTCATTTCATTATAACCATAATATTTATTAGTATTATTGTTTGCTGTTCGCTAACTGTACTGCAAGCACACGCATTCACCAAGTATATGTATATATCTATTTATATATGAATTTCACAAATGTTAACGAACATGTCATGGTTTATTATGTACATAAATTTTTTATTTAAAATTATAACAAGTTTTGATTTTTTTAAATTCCTGTATGTGCTTGTATGTGCTAAACTTTATACGACACGGATGCATTCCATACATCCTGATCTAACTTTGTATCCTTATTGTTGTTGTTGTTATTTTTTGTTATCCTTATTGTTGACATTGTCCCTTATTTATATTGCTTATATTCATGTAATCGTCCACGAGGACAGTACTGATGGTCCTCCGGACCTCTAAGAGGGGGAGCCCTGTGGAGTCCTCAAAAATAAACTTATCCAAATTTTACTACTATGTAAAAATGAACATATTGTACACTACTTTGTTTTAACCATAAACTCTGTACTTTGACTTTACCTCGGGTTTTGAATAAATATATAGTTCTGCCTTCGACTCTCCGTCTTCTCCACCATCTCAACTGCCGTCGATCAATTTTAATCACCTGCTTTCTATCTCAAATTTTTGCAGGAGCACCGTAGTTTCTTCCTACGTACTTTGGTCGACCTCCGGCAACGTCAACATTGGAGAATTAGTACTGGAGCAGTCTTCCCGCAGCACCTGGAGTCTATTACGTTTATTGTGGACTTTGGATCTTTGTAAACCCAAGTAACCAAACTTTAATACATTCTTCCCGTAACTAAACTGATTTGGTACTTTATTTTCCATTTGAATTTGGGTAACTAAGCTAACAGAGTAAAAGGCCCACCACAGGTATTACACTGCCATCACAACAAACACTAAAATGTGTGTCAATCACGTCTCATAAACCGTTAATGCCCAGCTCTCGCTACGCTCGAGCCCACGCTGTTCCTTGAAGTTTTCAGAAACGCTTAGTTATAACGGACGAAAAAACCAAAACACCGATTGGCCGCTTGAGATTTCTTTATTGTTACACCAACATATAAAAATAATAACTGAACTAAGGTCTGTGAACAAATATTACAATAATAAATCACAAGATTACTTCTGATGGTTGTCTCCTGACTTCTTTCTGAACAGCGACCGATGAGACGATGACTGTCGTATTGATGCCTCCGCGAAAATTGGGGAAGTTGATTTTGAGCAAACAACCAAGAATTGATCGTTCAATCTTCAACTCCATTGACACTCCCCGGCCCAATAAGGGATACAACCCTTTTTTCTATCATGACCAATACACGTTGACTTGGATGCCATTGCGAGAACCTGGGTCACACGGACAGAGCTGAAATGGAAAACAAACGGAAAAGCCAACACACCACAAGCATACCGACAGCACAATTTCACACATCAATGACGACCTGCGCCTCCAGTTAAAGGCACCCTATTGCAACACAATGCCACTTGCTAGAATGACTCTTGCAGAATGCAACGTGACCATAGCACCACCTCACGATACTCCACGCACATCGTCTTACCTACTCACTTCCAATTACCACTGAAATCGCTTGTCACTCATTCTGCCTCAGTTCTAGTAGCGGTGACGTATCCGAGCCTCAGTCGTTTACACTCTTTCTCCCCGGCGTGTCGGACCGCAGCTAACAATTATCTCCGTGTGCATTTCATTCACAGCAATAGCCTAGCCTCCCCGGCGTATACGACCCATCTGCTGTCCTTAACATCAATCAATTCATTCATGGATGTAGAAGACTCGAAACAACTTCAGAAGTAATCACGACGAAAATTTTAACAAAATTATGCAATAAAAGCAAGGTACGAAAACAACGAGTAAACACAATGAATCCAAAAACACCAACTGATATGACACACCACACATATATACAAACAGTACACACAAACTCGCAGTTCATGTCTTGATGGAATTCCTTTGAAGAATCGCAGGGCTAACACCAGTACGCCTACAAACCTTCACAGGTTGACGATTGTAATTTGTGGAATGTCCGGACACAAACAAGATAATTCAACAATTACAATAATTGGAACTCACACAACTATTTAACACAAACATATGTACAATCACTACATCAAATGTTGTGGATTCTGACACGACAAACTACCCTTGAAGAACTGTAGGACTTACAGCAGTACGCCTACATTCCTTCTCGGGTTGATGATCCAAGTGGAAGTCGTCCGGACACAAACAGAATTACCAACAGCTAGATGAAAGATGATATCAATTCAGTATATACAATATGAACATATGTACAAAATCACACACCGAGCACATTGGGCTGCTCATTGATGCGCTACCCTTTGAAGAATTGTAGGACTTACAGCAGTACGCCTACAACCCTTCTCAGGTTGACGCCCTAGGTTGGAAAATCGTCGCAGAGTTCATTTGCTGACTTCCTCCTATCAGCTATATCTTCAAATCTGAACGGCAACACGCTCATGTCATTGTATCGTAGAATATAGATGACGAACAAACATACGACGTATCTGGTCAACCAAGCGTAGAAACAGAGTAATTTACACCAAAGATAATAACATTCAAATAGTAACTTGAAACTAGAAATGCCGTTATTCGTGCAAGTCAATTTAACAATTACTCTCTCGTTTACACTTGGCTTATCCTCACTAAACTGACCATTGATATTCGTCCTTTCAAACGAACTGATACTAGCATAGTCATCGGACAAGATACTTGAGTTGATCGGTGTCTGTTTCATTGTGGATGACAGCACCGACGACGACTGATTGATGTCAGTTGATGAAGTTAGCGGTGGATCAAAAGCTGTTGTTGCTCGACTTTCAGAAATTTGTCTACCTGCAAGACCGCCACCACTGCTGTCTTTTACTATCAGCTCAGGTTTAGGACTAGCATCTGATGATAGGTGGGCTACATGCTGATCACTCACACTGACGGTCTCACAAGTATGCATGCCTTCTGCAACTGCACCTGAATTTATTTTTACTTCACGTTGTAGTTGTACAGAACCTTTATTTAACTTAGCGGTAGTAGGCATTCCCTCCATTTCATCATGATCAACCAAAGACAAATCTGCACTATCATGATCATTATCACAAATATTCAATTTACCGTCAACTTCATCATTTTCAAACTCTTTAATAACAGAAGTAGACAATTTTGGTTCCTCCTCACAAATCATTAAAGGTTTTATATCTTCACTCTGACTAGTTATACTTTGTAAACTTGTAGGGTCAGAACTGCACTCTGAAGCAGCAACTCTATTCTGTGACACTCTATTCAACAATGGCTTACCAGTTGTAACTACAGACTTCCTGACCGCACCGTTATCGTCACACAATTTGGAGTCAGGCCTGGGGTTTACATTTAGCTTATCACTGAACTTGCTCACTGGTTCACAGTTCACTTCTGTATGCACCTCTTGCAAACGTGTAAAACACAACCGTGCTTGTCTTGCATCTTGTAACTTATCTGTTGAGGATGTACTACGAAACCTGTTGCACTCACTAGGTCTATATGCATTACTGGACATCATGGAGCCTTCTCGATATCCACCTCTCTGAGGCCTACTCGTCATCAATGATTGCATTTTACCCTCAGACTGCTCTATTCTAGGGGTGAGATTCAATATACTGGCAAACTTGCTCATCGATTGATTGACACTATCTTTTACTAGTTTCAGGATATCATCAAATTTTGGATCGATATCCTCTTCCTCCATACGGGAGCTTATCTTCACCCACTTCCTTTGCAGTCGAGTAGGTAGGCGTCTTGCTATTACTTCTAGTATAAAACTCGAGTTGAGGTCACTCATGCAATTCATAGAAATCAAGGTATTCTTATGAGTCATAAGATTATCTAAAAACTCAGTGAGTGCCTGGGAGTCATCCTGTAATTGACCACCATTACCCTTAACAGCCTCGAATAATTTCCCTGCAATCATCGAAGGTCTTCCAAACCTTTGACGTAATATGCTCATAGCCTCATCGTAGCCCTCTTTTGGCTTCATAAACTTACAGCACTGTATAGCTCTTGCAGCATCTCCAGTGCAATATCTCATCAAATACATTAACTTCAATTCATCATTTAATAAAAAACCACTCAACATGATCTCAAACTCCTTTACAAATTGTAAATAATCGGCCGGGTTTCCATCGAAACACCGTGGTTCTAATTTAGGGAGTTTGATGTTCCTATTATCCCTGAACGGCGAAACAGTAACATCAACCATATCACGCTTAACATCAGACACATCGTTACAATTAACAGACAAGTCACAATGACTTACTTTCCTGTTTGCATCCAAGACACTCTGTCCCTTCTTTGACCCAGGCATTGTTGAACTTGACCCAATTCCAAAAAGTTCCAGATATTGCTTGTTCAAAGAGGACTTGACCGGCACCAGGAAGGATGAACGGCGACTATCCAAACTTTCACCAACTGTTTGAATCCGCCAGATCTGTTTCCATCGTCAGAAACTGTCAATCACGTCTCATAAACCGTTAATGCCCAGCTCTCGCTACGCTCGGGCCCACGCTGTTCCTTGAAGTTTTCAGAAACGCTTAGTTATAACGGACGAAAAAACCAAAACACCGATTGGCCGCTTGAGATTTCTTTATTGTTACACCAACATATAAAAATAATAACTGAACTAAGGTCTGTGAACAAATATTACAATAATAAATCACAAGATTACTTCTGATGGTTGTCTCCTGACTTCTTTCTGAACAGCGACCGATGAGACGATGACTGTCGTATTGATGCCTCCGCGAAAATTGGGGAAGTTGATTTTGAGCAAACAACCAAGAATTGATCGTTCAATCTTCAACTCCATTGACACTCCCCGGCCCAAAAGGGATCCAACCCTTTTTTCCATCACGACCAATACACGTTGACTTGGATGCCATTGCGAGAACCTGGGTCACACGGACAGAGCTGAAATGGAAAACAAACAGAAAAGCCAACACACCACAAGCATACCGACAGCACAATCTCACACATCAATGACGACCTGCGCCTCCAGATAAAGGCACCCTATTGCAACACAATCGCCACTTGCTAGAATGACTCTTGCAGAATGCAACGTGACCATAGCACCACCTCACGATACTCTACGCACATCCTCTTATCTACTCACTACCAATTACCACTGAAATCGCTTGTCACTCATTCTGCCTCAGTTCTAGTAGCGGTGACGTATGCGAGCCTCAGTCGTTTACACTCTTTCTCCCCGGCGTGTCGGACCGCAGCTAACAATTATCTCCGTGTGCATTTCATTCTCAGCAATAGCCTAGCCTCCCCGGCGTATACGACCCATCTGCTGTCCTTAACATCAATCAATTCATTCATGGATGTAGAAGACTCGAAACAACTTCAGAAGTAATCACGACGAAAATTTTAACAAAATTATGCAATAAAAACAAGGTACGAAAACAACGAGTAAACACAATGAATCCAAAAACACCAATTGATATGACACACCACACATATATACAAACAGTACACACAAACTCGCAGTTCATGTCTTGATGGAATTCCTTTGAAGAATCGCAGGACTTACACCAGTACGCCTACAAACCTTCACAGGTTGACGATTGTAATTTGTGGAATGTCCGGACACAAACAAGATTAACCAACAATTACAATAATTGGAACTCACACAACTATTTAACACAAACATATGTACAATCACTACATCAAATGTTGTGGATTCTGACACGACAAACTACCCTTGAAGAACTGTAGGACTTACAGCAGTACGCCTACATTCCTTCTCAGGTTGATGATCCAAGTGGAAGTCGTCCGGACACAAACAGAATTACCAACAGCTAGATGACAGATGATATCAATTCAGTATATACAATATGAACATATGTACAAAATCACACACCGAGCACATTGGACTGCTCATTGATGCGCTACCCTTTGAAGAATTGTAGGACTTACAGCAGTACGCCTACAACCCTTCTCAGGTTGACGCCCTAGGTTGGAAAATCGTCGCAGAGTTCATTTGCTGACTTCCTTCTATCAGCTATATCCTCAAATCTGAACGGCAACACGCTCATGTCATTGTATCGTAGAATATAGATGACGAACAAACATACGACGTATCTGGTCAACCAAGCGTAGAAACAGAGTAATTTACACCAAAGATAATAACATTCAAATAGTAACTTGAAACTAGAAATGCCTTTATTCGTGCAAGTCAATTTAACAATTACTCTCTCGTTTACACTTGGCTTATCCTCACTAAACTGACCATTGATATTCGTCCTTTCAAACGAACTGATACTAGCATAGTCATTGGACAAGATACTTGAGTTGATGGGTGTCTGTTTCATTGTGGATGACAGCACCAACGACGACTGATTGATATCAGTTGATGAAGTTAGCGGTGGATCAAAAGCTGTTGTTGCTCGACTTTCAGAAATTTGTCTACCTGCAAGACCACCACCACTGCTGTCTTTTACTATCAGCTCAGGTTTAGCACTAGCATCTGATGATAGGTGGGCTACATGCTGATCACTCACACTGACGGTCTCACAAGTATGCATGCCTTCTGCAACTGCACCTGCATTTATTTCTACTTCACGTTGTAGTTGTACAGAACCTTTATTTAACTTAGCGGTAGTAGGCATATCCCTCATTTCATCATGATCAACCAAAGACAAATCTGCACTATCATGATCATTATCACAAATATTCAATTTACCGTCAACTTCATCATTTTCAAACTCTTTAATAACAGAAGTAGACAATTTTGGTTCCTCCTCACAAATCATTAAAGGTTTTATATCTTCACTCTGACTAGTTATACTTTGTAAACTTGTAGGGTCAGAACTGCACTCTGAAGCAGCAACTCTATTCTGTGACACTCTATTCAACAATGGCTTACCAGTTGTAACTACAGACTTCTTGACCGCACCGTTATCGTCACACAATTTGGAGTCAGGCCTGGGGTTTACATTTAGCTTATCACTGAACTTGCTCACTGGTTCACAGTTCACTTCTGTATGCACCTCTTGCAAACGTGTAAAACACAACCGTGCTTGTCTTGCATCTTGTAACTTATCTGTTGAGGATGTACTACGAAACCTGTTACACTCACTAGGTCTATATGCATTACTGGACATCATGGAGCCTTCTCGATATCCACCTCTCTGAGGCCTACTCGTCATCAATGATTGCATTTTACCCTCAGACTGCTCTATTCTAGGGGTGAGATTCAATATACTGGCAAACTTGCTCATCGATTGATTGACACTATCTTTTACTAGTTTCAGGATATCATCAAATTTTGGATCGATATCCTCTTCCTCCATACGGGAGCTTATCTTCACCCACTTCCTTTGCAGTCGAGTAGGTAGGCGTCTTGCTATTACTTCTAGTATAAAACTCGAGTTGAGGTCACTCATGCAATTCATAGAAATCAAGGTATTCTTATGAGTCATAAGATTATCTAAAAACTCAGTGAGTGCCTGGGAGTCATCCTGTAATTGACCACCATTACCCTTAACAGCCTCGAATAATTTCCCTGCAATCATCGAAGGTCTTCCAAACCTTTGACGTAATATGCTCATAGCCTCATCGTAGCCCTCTTTTGGCTTCATAAACTTACAGCACTGTATAGCTCTTGCAGCATCTCCAGTGCAATATCTCATCAAATACATTAACTTCAATTCATCATTTAATAAAAAACCACTCAACATGATCTCAAACTCCTTTACAAATTGTAAATAATCGGCCGGGTTTCCATCGAAACACCGTGGTTCTAATTTAGGGAGTTTGATGTTCCTATTATCCCTGAACGGCGAAACAGTAACATCAACCATATCATGCTTAACATCAGACACATCGTTACAATTAACAGACAAGTCACAATGACTTACTTTCCTGTTTGCATCCAAGACACTCTGTCCCTTCTTTGACCCAGGCATTGTTGAACTTGACCCAATTCCAAAAAGTTCCAGATATTGCTTGTTCAAAGAGGACTTGACCGGCACCAGGAAGGATGAACGGCGACTATCCAAACTTTCACCAACTGTCTGAATCCGCCAGATCTGTTTCCATCGTCAGAAACTGTCAATCACGTCTCATAAACCGTTAATGCCCAGCTCTCGCTACGCTCGGGCCCACGCTGTTCCTTGAAGTTTTCAGAAACGCTTAGTTATAACGGACGAAAAAACCAAAACACCGATTGGCCGCTTGAGATTTCTTTATTGTTACACCAACATATAAAAATAATAACTGAACTAAGGTCTGTGAACAAATATTACAATAATAAATCACAAGATTACTTCTGATGGTTGTCTCCTGACTTCTTTCTGAACAGCGACCGATGAGACGATGACTGTCGTATTGATGCCTCCGCGAAAATTGGGGAAGTTGATTTTGAGCAAACAACCAAGAATTGATCGTTCAATCTTCAACTCCATTGACAATGTTTCTCCCATTGATTTTTCGTCTGCATCCTCATCTAGTATTATTTGGTTTCCATATTTAGCAGCTTTGGTTGATAAATCACTAGTCCTGAACAACACAAGGCATTTATATCCCTCGCAAATGCATTTTATATTGACCAGCCAGGCGAACGTCCAATACTCGAGCTTTCTACCGTCACTTTGACTGCAATAAATGGAAAGAAATTGGAGCGGTGTGCCACAAGTCCATCTCAGCAAAGTTTGGCAGATCATAGAGGCGTTTGGAGGCTAAGATGTTGACGTAAACGAATGGTTAGAAGTATGCTAACGCACGATACTATATCAACAATTTCCACAGTATTCATTCCGCTTGGACCAAAGACAAGTGAAAACACTAAACTGATCGTACAAAACACGAAGTTTATTTCGGGACAAAATTTTTAGTGTGAGGATGATCACTTAATTAGCTATGAATCATGCACAAATGACCGGACTTAGGGCGACAGCGTGCAAAATAGCATGGATGTTTGACGACGAGCCTTCAGCTAAAAAGGTCGACTTGAACAGTGGTGGTCAGTATCCAGTGTTGAATTATGAATGTTGTGACGTAATAATTTCAGGGAATTATCTGCCACTACAGATAACAAACAGGTATGGCATGAATATCTGTAGTATGAATGAAAATGTACTTCGATATTCCATGCAACATTTGCCATAATTGAAATGTGCTTCTTCACTCGAGAATATAAAGCACATATCATTGGAAGTACACTACTGGAATGGATGAAATTTGGAGTGTCACTGCTGGATTTTCGTCGTTGAACTGCATCAACATTTCATCAGCAATATGAAACCATGCGAACAAAGTATATTACCATCATTTAGGTTATAGATCTTAGCTTCTTTGACAGTTTTTCTCCGGTACGACGACAAAGGAGGATTGATATTAAAAAATCGGGTACAAATACCAACCAGCCAATAGTCAGGAAATCGCCAATTCTACATGAAAAATGAAGCCCAGGCATGGATGACTTAGCTCGTATAGGCACTTCAATAGGTATCGTATCGCAAACATGGGCTGTTGTCAAGACTCAGACAACCAGTATAACCCATACTGTGACTTTCGCACAGAAACCATCGGCTGTTCGCGTTTAGTAAAAGCAACCACTCATGCGGGTTTTCCTGAAAAAAGGTATCACGTACTAAAAGATTCAGAAAAATGCGACTAACGATGAAAACACAAGCAACAAGGTTAGAGATCACAATTAATTAAATCTAGTCAATTCCTCACCAGTATCAGTAAGAAGTTTCCGCATGCTACCATCAGAATCACTCACTTTCACGGCAAACAACCGTGAAAATTCTAAAATTGGCCCAAAAACCACTCATACCACAAGAAGAAGCAACAATTCTCAATTTTCGTCAAGTGAAACTTGGCCCAGAAAATTTGAAACTAGCGCGGCTGAACTCAGTTACGCACCCAAATTGGGAAAACTATGACCGTTGATTTTCGAATCGGCTTCAACATCGCACATGGCGCCTAAATAAAATCAGACTGATTGGCACACTTGCGGTGATCAAACAGCCCTAAAGAAGTGGACTTCTCTAGGTAAATACCCTGTACTCTACATTTAGGACTTCATTAATAGTCAGTAGGGCACCACAACATCTCATAAAATCGTTCAAGTTCGCATATGACACAGTATTCTGGCGGTCGGTGAAGACGTACCTAAAACAGTCATTAGCTAACCATTCGGACTGTATGAGTTTGTGCATACGAAGTTTACTTTTCACAGTGCCTCGCATACTTTTCAAATATGCTTGTGTAGCGATAAATAATTTCCCAAAATTATTGACCAAAGCGATCATCATCGAATACTGGATGCTGACCCTCACTGTTTGAGTCGACTTGTTTAGCTGAAGACTTCCGGTCAAGCACCCATGTCGTTTAGTACTCCGTCGTGTCACGTTCATGCACAATCCCCAGCCAGTTAAGTAATCCTCTATCACTCAGATTTGGTGCCAAAATATATCTCGTAGTTTGGACGATCAACTCTGGTCTTTTGCTTTGTCTTTGGTCCACGAGGAAGGAATATTATAGAAGTTGTTGGTATAAGATCTTGAGTTTGTATACTCCGCACAATTCGCGAACGTCAATACCATCAGCCTCTAAACTTTGATGACTTTTGCGTGAACAGCTATTTGCCAAGGCGTAGACAGATGACCTCATCACCAGATATCTCGTAAAATTCCCGGAACATTGACGACAGTTGAATGCCATTATTGTGGTGACATAGGAGAAGAATATCACATGTTGTCCTTCTCCATGGGTGTTACCCACTATCGTGGAGAGAAAATGACTCAATTCGTCTAGATACTGATTGCAACGGGACGAACATCAGCATCAAATGTAATTGTTTCCACTCCCTCAAAATGATACTATTTTATATGTTTTAAGTACAGCCCTGTTTGTCTCGGCATGAAAACTCACCACCGGGTACTAGCAGATTGAATGTGAACCGTCACAGGATTGCCTTCGTCAAAGGGGTTGTTTAAATGCTAAATGGAGCCATTCATGCCGTGTGACCCACCGGCTATATGCAAACAGTTGATGCTGCTGAGATCAGATGTCTTAATGTTTCATGTACCTCGAAGAGTCGCTGGAAGAACTTGTACGCTATCCTTCACTGTCTAGAGAGAGAAATCAAATAAAAACCAATTTCCTTACAGCGAAGTAATTTCCGCTGGCCAACTTCTGACACCATAAGACATTCAAACAGTTACGAGTAAGACAGCAATTTTGTTAACTAGAGCTCCACCTAAATTAATCAGTGGTCTCAGGAGCTTCTTTGGATTAGGGTTATACGATAAAGAAGTTACACTTGCGCCATTAACAGCAACCATACGCCGACTTATTGAGAGAGGAGGGAATGCGTATGGCCGATAGGGTTTCGAAAAGTAATCTGACGAACTAAATAAACACTCCATCGCAGTGTTTCATGGCGCATTACTGACAGATGGCATGTTCATTCCTGGACACCTGTGATAGTGAGAATAGAAACGGAATAGCCAACCTCTAAAACATCTTGAGAATCTTACATACTTATCTTAGCGAACATATCGTACGACCAAGGCGAACGATGCATTTTTGTAATAACAACCTGTTGTGATAAGCGGTGTCAAGAGATAAGGTTGTGGCAACAATATGCAACTGCCGTTACTAGAACTTTTCTTACTCATTGGATTTCCAGGTCAATTCGGCATGTTTGGTTACATGCATGAATAGAATAGAGTTATGAGTATATGAGAATTTTATATATTCCGTGAGCTTACCAGACATTAAATTTTTTTCTCTTCACCTTCTACTTGATATTATCTTTTCATAATCAGTTACAAGGCATTTTTCCCCACACAGATTCCAAATTAGACATTATTTCGAGCATTTATTTTCATGTTACACAACCCTTATCTCTAGGCATGTATACTTCTTAATTATTACGGCTTTTCAAGTTTTGGTTTGTAGGGATTTGGTTGGTAACAGGATTTACGTCATGAGCTGACATTAGTTAGAGAACCATTGGGAAACCTGGGAGTACTGGACAACTGTTTCGTCCTAGTTTGGGACTCTATTTGGTGGTAAATTGCAACTTATCGCCATATCTATACATAGGTATAGTTTCCGACTTCACCAAGCCAAATTGCACTCTTTAGTAGAAAGATATGACGTCAAAATAACGGTGAATAACCAATAAGTGCTATATAATGAAAAGTTTATTTGCAAGACTGAGGAATGCAAACTTTGAATTACTCCCAAAAAAAGGATTTCATACAGAAGTAGCACAGCTACATCTGAATTTCTCAAGATCCTGCGAAATTGTATCTTATGCATGCCGAGAAACATGTGTACAGGTGACAGAAGTAATTAGCAAGTGGACTGTCAGTAGACCTGGAGATACTAGACCACGGAAATTATCACATCGGCAACCAAACACCATAGATAGTACATAGAATTACAAAAGTGAACAACTAAGTATTACTGAGTTGTAATTTGGAATTAAGTACATTATAGTGCCTTTTCTTCGACTAAATTAAGTCAGATCAAAATGCTAAATATTTATATACTAGGTTAAAGGATAAACAGTGATTTGTTCAACACACCTCAAGGATTGGCATCCAAAATGTCCTGTAAATTAGAATGAATATTTACCAGTGCACTTTCAAACTTTGCAAACGAACTTCCTCAACCATGACTGGACTGAATACACAAAAAGTAATAGGAGACTTCATTATGTATAATTAATTATGAGATATTCCAACCACGACAGTCTCATGCAACAACTCAGTATGTGGTGAGAGCAGGCTGCTAGCCAATTGGTAGACATTAATTTACGTCAATGTTTGATTCAACAGCCAATCATAACGTGGGCAAACACGATTCGCAGATATATGGCTAAACATTCCGAGAAACCAATCACAAGCAGTACATAGTGACCTTGAGCAAGAAACAACCAATCAGAAGACTGTGTTTGTCTGCTTGAATAAGCTATGATAATGTCCATGAAATATATATAAGTACGTTCTGATTTCCTTAATAAACGATCTGTTGCCTGGCCCTTGTCTTCTGTTGTTACAAGTATATTATCCGAGTGAGATTTATGTCCTGATAACAGTAAGCGTTGCTTCTTAAATATGATAAACACAGTAAACACTCATTTATATAAAAAACTCACGTATGCATAGTTATTCACCCAGAACGAAAGATTTGATTTAATTATATGATGATATGTCACATGTTGGTACCAAGCAAAGAATTAGGTCAAGTTCAGGCGAGTAATATAACTTAGTCAATTAGAATATAGAAAAAGATTTTGTAAAGACTAACACACTGAAAACAATGGTCTTGCTATCATACTTAATATTCTTTTGTTTAATCAAGAAAAAATAGTAATCAACATTAATGTCAATGAGCTGGAATGTGTAGCACATACAACTGCTGCATGGAAAACAGTTTCAAGTAACAACCATGTTTATTCATCACGCTTGTCACTATTACGTATAGTTCGTGAGAAATAGGTCTAGGCTTTCAATTATGAGTAAAGAGAGTGTAAACAGTAGGGAAATTATCTTTTCAATAAGGTGATCGATAACTACCCCACTGAAATAACCATAATGATAATTATGCGTTACACGAAGCTAAGTTCTTATACATCTCAGAAAAAAAATACTTATCTGCTCACAGGAATATTTAATTACAAGACTACACAATTATATCAGTTGAGCAGAGATTACCGAATTTTTGTTTTCAAAGTCCACTTTTCCAGAAAAATTGCATGGATGTACACCACAATCAACACTCACCGAGTGTAAACTCAAAAGATTAGAAATTTCTTTGTCATTGAAAATAAACTTAAACAAATACTGTGTACTTAAAGGTATACAACGCAAAACATGCAAACATATTATGGTACATTATAATGTGAATATATGCGTCGGTGGCACAGCAGTTAGGACGCCCGCCGACCATGAACATGGTCCGGGGTTCGATCCCCCGCAAAAGAACGCACTCCTTTACCTCGCTAAGCCAGACATAATGCTGGTGAAGAGGAAAGATTGGCCATGAGGCTGGCGACCCCATCCTGTAAAACTAAACACTGTTACAGAAACTTCATGTCACTTGCTTGAGGCCCTATGTTCCACTGAGAACGTGAAGGAAAAAAAATTATCACAATGTGAATATG
Source organism: Trichobilharzia regenti (assembly GCA_944472135.2). Taxonomy (NCBI): domain Eukaryota; kingdom Metazoa; phylum Platyhelminthes; class Trematoda; order Strigeidida; family Schistosomatidae; genus Trichobilharzia; species Trichobilharzia regenti. Next base: position 127,935,885 of record OX235262.1, on the reverse strand, counting down.
GTGACTAATGTTATTTTATGATTATTGCTCCACTCTCTACTTGAATAAAGTAGAAAACAACTGACGATGCTTAATTCTTCAAAGTATCGAACATTTTTAAAGCTGGTTGTCTACTTTTTTTAAATGGACATCGCTACATACATCAGAAACAAAAACACTGTGAAGCCATCAACGTAAAAATTATACTGGGTCTGATTCCGAACAACAAGAAGAAGAAAAGTGATACTGAAGAGAAGGAAAAAACCCGCAGTTACACTAACCACATTTCAGTTGAAAACAAACATCCAATTAAAAAAATTGATAAAAGGTTTCAACAGATGAATTTCAATTTTAGGATCTTCTGTCTTCTACCTAATTTCATTAACTGGATGCACTTCACGCTAAGAGTTGTACGGTTTAATAATGGCAACACTTAAAACCTTTCTATAAAAAAGTCCAACCAAGTCTAATGTTGAAAACATTCATTTCCCGATAGGAATTTAAAACAAACAATAAAGCAGGATTTAATGAATTCATCAAATTTCGGTAGAACTCGTCATCTGAATACTCTACATACACGGATATATATATATATTTTTGAAATTACATTGGCAGATATAAGACTGATAAGTAAACAAATTACATCTTAATTTTGATCTCTCATACTCTCTCTCTCTCCCCTTATCTATTTGAACATGACCTGGAAAACATTCGCACCTGTCTTTCTGCATGAATCATTCAATGTAGTCTGTTTACTTATCAGTCTTATATCTCCCAATATAATTTGACAAGTCTAATGTACCGAATCGAAATAAAATTAGAATACCAATAATGAATTGAACAAGTAAAGGTATTAGTTTCAAGCAAATTATAATTTAATATACTATACACTGAATAGGAAATTCAGATCAAGAATGTTCATTCAAGTAACAAAAAGGCGAATGAAATTATTATTCGTAGTACTTCTTCCATACAACCTAGAGAATACATAGTATAATAATAATGGATATTAAAAGAAAGATAAAACTGACTTCAAACGAATTTTTTTTTAAGAAAGCAACTGAGTGAATAACTTTGTGAAAGGAAACGAAGTACAAGAAGGTAAACATGTACAATTAATATGAATAAAAGATGCGGCGCATATATTATTATAGCGTTTTTTTAAAATGTGAATAATGATAAAAGTATAACAAAGGAACTGAAATAAGGTACAGTAGTAGTGGTGGTGGTCATTTTGATGAAAAACAAGTAAAAATTTATAACAGTTGATATACTACTGAAGAAAGAACAAAATAAGAGAGAAATTCTACGCGGTAGCTTTGGTTTGTTTGTTAACAAATAAAAATGTGCATATATTATATAGTTTGATTTTGAAACTAGAGGAATAATAGAAGTGCAAAAACTATTAGTTTACTGGCATATTATAAACGTCAGCACGGAGAAATCATCATAGGACAATACAAAAGTTTTAAAAGGGAGAGAGAAACAAACAGAATGATGTTGTAAAGAACTTGTGAAAGAAGATGCACTTCAGAAGAGGTTTGAAAAACACAAAAAAGTCATATTGCACTTGTGTAGTAATGATAATTGAAATTGAAATTAACTAACTGAATTTAATGAGGTGGGAATATTTTCTGTATCCTAAGCACGTCATGAAACTTTGATTTGGAACTCTAAATAATTACAATACTGAAGAGTCCCGAATATGCGAAGCATACACACATACAGATGCATAAATATACGTTGAACGATGTAAAAAGCGATCAATGAGAGCCTTGATTGATAACAAAATGAAAAACAAAACGATTGAGAGCTTATAGGCTTTCAGATGTGAACAAAAGTGGAAGTGATAAAAACTATTGATCAAAGATTTGCGAAATGAACGCCTTCACGTCACACCATCGCGTCTGCAACGAGAATTTCTCTAAAATTCAAAAAAGCAACATATATATATATACCATTAAACTAAAATACCAATTATGCTTAATAATAATAATAATAACTTTTCCTTCACGTGCCCAGTGGAACACAAGGGGCTTCAAGCTACTGGCTTGAATTTTCTGTAGCAGTGTTTATTTTTACAGGATAGGGTTGCTAGCCTCATGCCCAACCTTTCCTCTTTACCAGCATTATTTCTGGCCTAGAGAGGTAAAGGTGTGCGTCGGCGAGGATCGAACCCCGGACCATGTGCATGGTCGGCGAGCGTCCTAACCGCTATGCCAGCTCAATCATGCTTACTAGTATAAAATCACTGAAATTTATTATCGTGAAACTCATTAGATTTGAAGCCATTTCCCGTGAACATGTAACAGTGGATAATATCTTAACACCTACTTTTTGTTTGAAAACCAAACATCGACTTTAGTATTTATGTATCGTTCATGATGGAACTTCTTTTAAGATGTACACTTAGTACTCACTTCCATGACAACTTACACATACTAAACACCATTTATTAGATGGCGTTGTACATCACGACGAGTTTGCAGAAGTTGGAATTCGTGGACTAAATGGTCCATGAGCTTGCCTAGTTACCTGAAGGTCATGGAGTTTAAACCTCGGTGGTGCATATGTACCGGTGAGGAAACCCAAAATAAGACGAAACAGCTATCCCGTACGCCCTGGTTCTCAATGATTTTCTAACTGATAAAAATCCTTGATCAGATTTGAAATAAATTATATCCTTACAAACCGACTTTTGAAAAAATACTATCACAATAGTCATTAGATGTAAATATTCGCTACTCCATCGAAAGAGAATATTGCTACATTGACAATGGTTTGGTATGACAACAGTGAGTGGTGAAGGTTGCGTTTGTGTGCTATTCACGAGTAGATTGTAAAATGGTTTTATCATATATCATAAATCTCGAACTTTAGTCTTAAGAAAATAATATTCTACTATTAACACAAAAAAGAATTCAATGAATTTTGGATTCCTAGTGGAAACAAATGTAAATGAAGTTACACCTCAGTATAAGTGGTGAGTGTAACTTACAAAGAATTAACAGAAGTACTCCTAATGTTAAGCTAAAGAGATGTTGGCAAAAGAGAGAATATATCGGCTACAGGAATTTGCTAGGAGATAAGTTCCCCCAAACGGATATCTTTAAGTAGATATAAACATTACACCCTACACGAATAACTGATGATGGAGAAAAGCATTCCACACAAATACTCTACCATTACGTCCATTATTAATACAAAATAAGGAAAAAAATCAACATCTATTAAAATAAGTACACTATGAATATATATATATATATATATATATATATATATATATAGTGAGAGCTGGCTGTTAGCCAAAATTGGTGGACAGTAATTTACATCAATGTTTATGACCCCAATATTGGTCGTGAGAAAAATGAGAACAAAGACTTTGCGTAGGCAGATACAGTTAACATATAGATGATCTGACATTCAAGAAACAGTCACAAAGAGACGCAAGATTACTTTCTGTGAGAAACCACCAATCAGAAGACTGTGTTTGTTTGCTTGAATAAGCTATAATAATGTACATGAAAATATATAAATACTTGTTGATTTCCTTAATAAATGATCTGCTGCCTGGCCCTTGTCTTGTTATATATATATATATATATATATATATATATACCGAACGTCTCATTTATTTATAAGGGAATAATAGGATTGAATCAGCTGCATTTAAACACAAAGTAACTAGAACCAAAACAGTAATCGAATTGATTTTAGTGTTTTTGGGTCACTCAACTCCCTACATTTTAGTAAGAAATCAATATTGGTCTGAATATGCCTACGTTTAGACTAAACAAAATTCGCTTGTAAACTAATTAAGTTTTAAATTACTCTTATAGAAAAGTAGTCCTTATTCTAACGCCATTTTACAATGTACTAATTTACTCATATAATAATTATGTACCTTGTTTCTGTCAGATGGAGGACCTGAAAGTCTAGCACCACTACCATTGGATGACATACTTCCATGTTGTGGACTTGTGCCAGAATAGTAAGTTACAGGAAGTGTAGATGATCGAGCTGTTGGCAGATCAATTTGTGAAAAGTTCTGTGGAGATGAATGTCTCTGATTATGAATAGGCGTGGAATAAGGATGTTGATGATTTGGACCGGATAAAAGGGAGTTGGATGGAGGTTGAACTGGGCTAGTATGATAACCTTGATGGGGTGGAACGGAGCGAAAGTCACAGGTTTGTTTCTGATAATGAGCCACTTCCATTTCTTCCAATCGTTGAGTAAGTGCTAGTTTTTGCTGAATAGCTAAGCGTAATAAGGTGTTTACGGTTCTTTTTTCTTCTTCAGCCACCTACAGTTGAAAAAAACGAAATGTACACAAGTATTTTAAATCAGCTGTATATTAAAAGTAGTAATGATAATGGAATGTGCATCTGTGTGTGGTGAAAGTACGATACATCGTCACCTATTGAGAAATCAGAACTACTAACAATAACAAGTTAAATTTTACGACTAGATATCAACTTTTGCATTCCAATGATGCTGATTAGAAAAGTAACCTGCCTGAACCATTTACTCAGATAATACATTTGTGTATTTTTGTCAACAAATATTCAATGATGGGGTGTTAACATATCACACAGCTCTGAAAAGTATTCCCCCTTGAAATAATCCACAGTTATTTCTAATTGTAACAGAGTTTTATGTTGAGATGAATTAATTTACTTTTGGAAAATGAATTTTACTACAGGGAATACAAATATAATATCTGCAGTCTTCTGTGAACTTCACCCTTAAAACTCACTAGTTTCAATCAAGTCCCAATGTTTAATACACATCTTCATCAACTTTAATATAAACAACTTGGCAATATATATATAGCTGACAACCACCTAATACATACACCCTTACCGGGTAAAATGAGTAACATTATTATTCGCTAGTGATTAAGTGTAGTATATTAGAAAGATAAACTTTCTGGGTACAAGGCGAGCTAGCTCGTAGACCATTGAGCCTCTGGGACCCAATCCAATGGCCAGTCCATGAATTCTAACTTCTGCCAATTCACGACATAGTGTGACCATTTCGCAATGTCTTCTTCGATAAGTTACTGGCCTCATCTTCAACCTACTGTACCCCACTGGTCACGGCTTCCCACTAGAACCTCATGTCACTGCCTGAATAGGGCCAGTCGCTAGTAATCATCAGATTAATTTTCAGGTATTGGTTGTATAGCGATTTTGGATGGAGAATTTCATCATGAGCCATTGGATAGGGTCCCAGTGGCTCAATGGTCTACGAGCTCGCCTTGTAACCAGACGGTCCTGGCTTTGAACCCCGGTGAGAGTGTGCTAGTGAAGAGTCCCAAACTAGGACGAAACAGTTGTCCAGTACCCCCAGGTTTTCCAATGTTTTCCTAACTGATGTCAGCTCATGATGAAATTCTCCATCCAGCCAAACAAAATCCCTAAAAAACCAATACTTGAAAACAGATAAACTCATTTAATAAAAGACATAAAAAGGGAAGAATAAGCATTTCAATAGTAAAATGTAGTAGCAACAACAAGGATGAATAAATCAAACTATTGAGCGTAAAACTTGGACGTATTTATATGGCTTAAAACACCTTTTCCTTACCATTATTAACCTGTATAGTAAGAAGAGACACTACTGAGATAAGTAATGCTAACTGATATCAAGCAATAAAATGAAACGGAATACTATAAAACGGCTTAAGAGATTAACTATGAGGAAATATAAAAAATATAACACTACATGAAACTGTTTACTATCATTGCACAATATCACCTGCTAAACTTATAAGTAAAAATAATAATAATAATATCTCTTCAAAGTTTGAGGAAAATAACCAAATTCTCTCTTACACTTAGTTTCCTTTGCATTTCATCCATTTGTGTCATGTATTCATCATAACGTTGAGCGAAAACAGCGCGTAACGATGCATAGACAGCAGCATCCTCTTTAAGTGTTTTTAATTCATTACGAAGTTGTTGCATTGTTGATGTCACGTTGATTTTCTCTTTTTCATATTTTTGTTTTAAATTAGCTAAAGCAGTTTCCGCTGTAGTCTTATTCGTTTTCAACATATTACGTAGTGCATGCACTTGTTCACGTTTTGTTTCCAATAAACTTTTTAAACGTAAGTTTTGTTGTTGAGTTTCTTCAATATCTAAACTACTGCGTCCAGAAACCTATGTAAAAGATTGAAACACATATATATAACAAAAGGGTCAACATTTACAGAAAAGAGGGATTACCAAAATACTAAAGTACAATTCACTTTAATTCCTAGTTATATTTACGAACGATCGATAGACTGTGAATAATGATAGCCTCAAAAACAAACCTTCATAAGGAAAAGTAATTGATAGTGCAGTCAAAACTAAATAAAATGAAGGTTAATCATGGCATTTTAAGAAAATTTTCTTATCGATGAAGTCATCAACTAGGCTGTACATTTGTGAATTTACATTACATGTGTGAGAAAGTTTCCAGAATTAGTTCCTGTCAAAGGCCAGACTGATAAAATTACGAAGTGTAATAAACAGAAGATAGGTAGGTAGTGGCACTATTCTAGAAGTATTTCAGGCCAAAGGTCAAACTAAACATTACAACGTGTAATAATCAGGAAAACCGGGTAGATAAGACAAAATAGGATTATAATTACTAGAACATTATACAGGCAAGTAGATGGAGTAGCAATCGATTCTCCTCTAGGATCCCTCCTGACCGACTGCTTTATGGCTAGATTAGAAAACAACTTATCATCAACTATTGACGGCCTCCGTCTCGACAAGAGATACCTCGAGGATACTTTTATTATTTATGATGAGAACTGCGATCTGAAAAACCTACTTCAAATCTTCAATAAAATGCCCACCCGAACATCGACTTCACTCTGAAAGTTGAGTCACACTTAAAGTATCATTTTCTCGATGTTCTGTCTGTCTGTCTGTTTTCGACATAGAACTTTGCACAAATGTGCGGAAGTTCAAGTCGCCACATTCCGTGTAGCACGCGAAGCAAGAGAAGAAAGTACAAGAAAAGCATAATAGAAACAGTGAGCAGAGGTGTGAGACAAAGGAGTAATAAAGAAATACAAAACAGTTTCATTGAAGATCATAAGTCACAGGGAGTGGATGCATCTGCGCCACTGAGAACGATTTTGAGCCATGTCACCAATTGTTTCCAACCATAGATTTTTACCGTCCCGAGGACCCCAGCCTGGAAGTCTACACCTTTCTACGTGGCTTAGACCAACTGTTGTGGATTTCATTGACTGATGCCAAGTTTTTGTTTGACCGCCGCTAGCTTTTTTCCAGCCTGACCCTATATCCGCTAACATTGCTCGTCGAGGGAGGCGATGGCTTGGCATACGTAACACATGTCCTAACCATCTCAGTCTTTGTAGCTTCACGACTTCGTCGATTGATTTCCCCTGTTTACCTAGAACTCTACGCCTAACCTCCATGTTGCTCACCTTATTATGCCACTTTACACGGGAAATAGAACGCAGGCACCTATGATCAAAGACAGCTAGTCTTTTCATGTCTTCCACTCTCAGTGGCCAGGTCTCACAACCATAAAGGAGGACGGAGCGGACTGATGAGCAGTACACCCGCCCTTTGGTCGATAGTCGAACATCTCGTCTACGCCAGAGTCGGCGTAAACTAACAAATGCGAAACGAGCCCCTTGTATTCGTGCTGAGATTTCGTCAGAGATCAGCCCGTTGGGGCTGATGGTACTTCCCAAATAAGTGAAGCGGTCAACGTGCTCTACCACTTCACTTCCTATTTTTAAACTAGGCGTCGATGTAGTCCAGTCCTGTAACATCATCTTGCATTTGGCGGGAGCGAATCGCATGCCAAACATTCGTAGATTGCGGCTCAAGGTGTTTAGAAGACTCTGCATTTCGTCAGCGTCTTCGCCTAGAAGGACTATATCGTCTGCATATTCCAAGTCAACGAGATTATTCCCCGGTAGCAAGTCAATCCCTGAGTCGCTGAAGTCACCTAGGGTTAAGTCCATTAACACATCTATGATGAAGTTGAATAGAAAAGGAGATAATGGGCATCCTTGACGGACACCACTGGTCGTCATCAGTTCAGATGACAGCTCGCCGTAAGCCCTCACCTGGCTGTATGAGTACGAGTAGAGTGCCTTAATCAGTGCAATATATTTTCTTGGAATTCCCTTTACAGCCAAGCATCTCCAGAGAACTTCCCGATCGACAGAGTCGAATGCTGCCTTTAGGTCAAGAAATATAATGACTGTTGGACGCCGGTAGGAATGCCTATGTTCTAGAATCTGTCGGAGGGTGAAGATATGATCAATACACCCTCTTCCTGGTCTAAAGCCTGCCTGGCTCTCTCGTGTTTGTGCTTCCCGAGCACCACTCAGTCTACGCATGATTATTGAGCCTAAGACTTTAGATACTATATTAGTCAAGCTAATCCCTCTGTGATTATCACAGGAAGACTTGTCTCCCTTCTTGTATATGGGGATAATCAGTGACTTACACCAACCCGATGGGACTTCTTCTGATTCCCAAACGCTGCCTAGTACCTCAGTTAATCTGGACAGTAAGCTGTCTCCACCGTACTTAAATACCTCTGGCGTCATTCCATCAGGTCCCGCTGCTTTGCCTAGTTTCAGATTGGTGACAGCTTTAGTAACCTCAGTTAGTGACGGAGGACCTGTGTCTATATCCCATTCAGGGAGGTGTTGGATGCTCGGAAGGTTGAGCGTGGCTGTGGGCAAATTAAACTGCTCCTCATAATGCTCTTTCCAACGATCCAGTCGTCTATCCTGTGAGCTAATTATAGTGCCATTTTTTTCCGAGATGGTCTGTCTAATGATTTGTCTTCTCCCACCCGTTTCCCTGATGAGTCCAAAGAGTTGCCTGGTGTTGCCTATCCTCAAAGCTTTCTCCATCTCTTTGGCTTTTGTCGCCCACCACTGTTCACGGTCCTTGCGGAGACTTTTCGTAAGTTTCCTCTTGTGCAGCTTTCGCTCCTCATTGAATTCGGAGCTCGCCGGAATAAGTCTTCTAGCATCTATCAGTTCGGATGAGGCGGTGGAGATCCAGTGGTTTTTACTCACCTTTGGGTTTACCTTATTCACAGCTTTTACAGCTGTATCTATGGCTGCCTGGATATTTTTCCAAGCTTCTTCAGGGTGAGCACAGCTGTCGAACACAGATATGTGTTTAGCTAGTTCTTCCTGAAATACGGATTTAGTTTCCTGATCGAGCTGGGGACGTGATGGTTTTACCGCCAGCTGTTTCCTACGTCCGTTCAGTCGTAAGCACACCCGAGCGCGGACCAGTGCATGGTCGGTATCTACGCACGTGTTCCAGAAGGAGCGACAATCTCCTACCGACCCACGCCAACGATAGCTTATTGCTATGTGGTCTATTTGTGTCCAGCGTTGGTTTGATGAAGGGGGTCTCCAAGTCAAACAGTGTCTTTCCTTGTGTTTAAAGTTAGTGCTTACAAGAAACAAATGATTATCAGAGCAGAACTGTAGGAGACGGTCACCGTTGTCGGTTCGCTGGCACGGAGCTCCATAGGTGCCACCGACATCCTTCTCAGATTGACACAATTTCCCTACTTGAGCATTAAAGTCACCAGCTAGAACGACTATGTCTGAGCGTTTAGCCTTTCCACCAAACTAGACAGCTTTTGGTAGAACTCATCCTTCGTTTCATCTGAACTGCAGTCAGTGGGGGCGTAGGTGGAGATGTTCAGCTACGAAGGAATGCTGACAACTCGCTAAGAAGATCCACCTACAAAAATCTCACATGGAACAGACAGTTTATCAACTTTAAAAGTTGTGTGCCTCTAAGCAGAAAAAGAAACCTAATATACTCTCTTTCCTTGAGCGTCCGGAAGATTTGCACTGAAGAGTCAATGGATGAGAAATTACAAAATATCCGAGGGACCTTCATAGAAAATGGATTCTCAGCCAGATTCATAGACAAGAATCTAAAACCAAGGAAAACACCTGAAAAGGTCCAAGTCGCCCCCAATAAGACGCTGATATTTAATCCAGAATTTAAAAGTGATACCGAAACTGAAATCCTCCACAGAAGGCTTTCGAAGTCTCTCGGTAAAACATACTTCGCCACTGCCAGTCTACCAATAACATTCTCCTGCAAGAAACTATTCACCCAACACGTGAAAGACAAGCTGTTGCATTGGTCTACTTCAACATGCATATACAAGTTAACTTGCTCGTATGAAGCTGAGTACATTGACCGTACACCATGAATCGACTTGTAAAACGCGCGCAGGAACACTACCCAGCATGGCTAGTAAAGTGAGAACGCAAAGGGATATGCAGTTCTGTAGCAGAATATCTGGTGAATTCTAGACATCCAACCCCATATGAAAGTCCTTCAAAGCCATATATAATATCTGATCCAACCTATTAAAGGGAGTGAAATCAAGACATCTAGGAATAGCTGAGGCACTAACGATTCAAAAACTCAAGTCTATTCTATGTGTCCAGAAGAAATACGTCCAACCGTTGTCCCTACCGTGGCCATCACGAAATGTCAGTCTCACCAATAATGATTATCCTATTACCTTTCTTGTCCAACCTTCCCGTTTATTTGTTATATTTACCTTTAAAATGCCTACCTGTATTATTAGATTTGGTTACTGTTTTTGTTTTCATACGTCCGCACCCTCTTACCCATTTCGTTAACACTACATCCTTAACCCGTATTTATACAAAGTGACTAGTTTTCTAGTAATTATAATCCTATTTTGTCTTTTCTACCCAATCTCCCTGATTATTACACATTGTAATTTTTAGTTTGACCTTTGGCCTGAAATATTTCTAAAATAGTGTCACTAACATCCTATCTTCTTTTTATTACACTTAGTAATTCTATTAATCTGACCTTTGACCGAAAATAATTAATTCTGGGACTTCCTCACACATGTTCGAAATGTATTGCACAAATGCATCAAAGTTTTCAAATAAGCTCTGTCTTCTAAAAATGTCATACAAATTTATTTAAGGGAATAACTGTTTTAAACTTTTACTATCATTAACTCTACTACAACTGTCACTACGGGAGCAATTTACGGCATTTAACACTTTTCATTGTCCCACAAACCATCTCCATTAGTCAAAATGTCGTGTTTATATTTACAGCCAGTCAGTCATCGCCTTCCTCGACGGGCAATGTTAGCTAACACAGGGTCAGGCTGGAAAAGAGCTAGCGGTGTTCAAACCAAAGCATAGCACCAGTCAATGAAATCCACAACAGTTAGTCTAAGCCACATAGGAAGGTGTAAACTTCCTGGTTGAGGTCCTCGGGACGGTAAAAACCAATGGTTGGAAACAATTGGTGACATGGCTCAAAATCGTTCTCAATGGTGCAGATGCATCCACTCCTTCTGACTTATGATTTCCAATGAAACTGTATGGTTCTTTGTTACTATTATTCCTTTGTCTCACACCTCTGTTTACTACCTCTATTATGCATTTCTTCTACTTTCTTCTCTTGCTTTGTGTGTTACATGGAGTGTGGCGACTTGAACTGCTGCACATATGTGCAAAGTTCTATGTCGAAAACAGACAGCCATTGCAATAAATAGTTGAAAACAGTACTGTTCGTGTATACTTCATTTCAAAATAAGTTTCGTCAACCTCAGATATGACTATATATCTGTTATGAATAACTTCTTTCCTATAAGAGTGAAAGCTTATACTGATGAAGGCTTATCACCATATTTCTTGCATCTCAACTAAGTACTAAACATAGTCTGTAACAGATTGTTTAACAAATAAGAGTTAGTGCTTGATTGTACCGTAACAAAACAATTATTAGAAATTAACGTGAAACTTTAAGCACACCACAACCAAGTATTTAATAACATTGTAACAAAACGTCACATTCCTATGACGTATTAAAATCGACTGAAATTGTCTTGTAATCTAACTACCAAGTCATTATAAATTTATCTAACTGAACAAGGAGAAAGAAATACACGTTAAATAAAGCAAAATAACAACTGACTTTACCTGATTCGACATCTGAGAATACTTCTCATTAAATGTGTTAACTAGATGACGCAACTGAGTGACGACAGTGAGATGTAAATCAGCTTCTTCTGATAATCCCTCAAAATCGGATCCAGGAGTAATTTCGGATGTCTTAGTAGTTGGGCATTCTTGGGTTAATTGTTCATCAGTAGGTTCATCTGTTGTCACTAGATCAGAACCCACTGAATTATCAGATGAATCTCTATCCACTCGAAGAGGTATGCTGAAACGATCCGCCACATAAACCACCTATTTGCATAGAAACAACAATAAAAACAAGCTCACTTCGAATAATATACACAGTAGGTGTCTAAATTCAAAGCAATACTTTGCTGTGGCATAAGCCGATCAGCCACTCAATTCAAAAGCCAATGAACATTACACCTCGGAAAAACTTAGATTACATTTTTCTGTTTATCCAAAATTAGTAAATAAGTAAAACCACATTACTATAATACAATTTTTCTACTGCATAGAAACAATGACTGCTTTCTACGTGTTTAAAATGATGTTATTTAGTATCGACCATAAAAAATAGTTGTAATGTTTAATATATATATATCATTACCTAAGTTAATGACTGTTTCAGTTAATAGCTACACAATTTATTTGAATCATAAACACATGAATAAAACCTTTTTTTTAATTGACTACTCTTTTCGGTAAATGAGGTATTTGTCTATTATTTACACAACTCTACCATACTAGCCAACATTAGTTCATCAGTTCCCCCTGTTTCAGTATTCCCATTTCATTAGTCCTGTCATTTGTGAATATCATTCCATAAGGATCATAGAACAATTGACAACAAACCTCTTATTTACCTTTTACATGATCATCATATTTTGCGGTCTTTGGAGTATGAAGAACATAACTGCACTCGATAATGAAGCCTCATAGGATACAGTAACATTACTGTGATGTGTTCTATGTTCAAAACACCTACACAACATTTTGAACATACGTTAAGAACCAATCAGCAGTCTATGAGTTCACTCCACTGCATGATACCACGTTTGAGAGTAATTAATTTTCAAATAAAGGGATGCATGTTATGCTTAGATATAAAGCACATGGGACATGACTATACGGTCATAAAACACTTATCTAGTGAAAAGCACAGGACGCACATATAATCTAGGCTACTGAAATTGTGGAGTTTAAAAGAATTCGCTTCTGAGAACCATAAAAACAAAGTACTGACACTGTGCGGTAATTTTACTTTGACACCTTCAAAATTGTTAGGTTATGGGGAAATATTCAGCACAGCTCTCTTGTATTCAACGATAAATACCACACTAAAGACGAAGAATGCGACAACTTGCTGGTTACAATTTTTTAAGGTGACTTCAAACGAGAAATATGACTGGGATGCAATTAAAGGAAGTGAAACCAGCTACTTCATCTCAGTCAACGAAGCTCATAAGCAAAAAGATTCAAACAGATCCTAGGCACTCGTTGAATCAATTGTGACAGATCATCTAAAGGAGGATGAGGTCAATTAAAAACGACCACACCGGTTACAATTTTTCATGGCATACATCTTTCCATCTTTAATTGTTACTAAATGTATACAAGAGGATGATTTTACGTAAAAAAAAAAGACTAAAATATGGGTTTTAATTGCAACAGATAAACATCATGACAGCCTGCCATTCAACTGTCACTTCTTTTTAATGACCGTGACTGCCACGTGATCATTGATTATTCTTATGTAGACGCCCACTATATGTCTGGTATTTTTATCTTCTTATATACTTGTAATTATGACTCACTGAACACTTTGTTCCGCACGTCAATACTATTTGGCATGTTGCTTGACGGATAGTTCTTTTCATTTATTGCCGTTATGTAACTGTACTATTTTTATAATTCATGTGTATTAGCTATAGTAAAGCATAGACCCTGTTTTGTCAGCAAAGACCTTGGGGACCAATATTTCTTTAGGTAAATTGAATTCTGCAGTGGAAACAATAATCTAACTTCACAGACCATCTCAAATAAGTTCAGAACAGGAAAACTTTGCTTAGTATTGTTAAAAGTTGTCAATCAATACGTTAATCTCTTCACGCACCTTTTATGACGGGGAGTTTAGTACGTACTTCATACCTCAGGCTTTTACAAAATCAGTCTAATTCGAATCACATAGAAAGCAAGAAATTATAAGTAATGAATACACAAATACGCCCTCAACAAAGTAGTTGCACATAATGACTTAGGTGGTATTACGGATAGTTTAGATTAGCACATGTTGCTATGGTGTCGACATATGAGTAGAAATCTCATTCCATCACTGGATAAATTTCATCAATGTGTAGATCTATTCTCTAACTTTGCTGGTGCATAAATCACTGTATACCATTTTCTAAACCGCATTTATTTTTCTAACGATGAATACAATAATCTAGAAAACAGAATACATTAATTCATTTGCAGTGAGAAAATATATTCAAATGCTACTGAAATCCAGCCAATGTCGTGAGCGTGTGTGACGGATAAAACCTCAAATTGTATATCGAAAGCCGTTACTGTCATGTTCTACTTATCAAAGATTGGACTTAAAACACTTCTCTGCGTATTTCAGTCCTTTACCTAGAGGTTGACCATTGCCAAATCTGCAGGACTGTTCGCATGGAGTGGTGACACCATGTAGGCATCTCCAAGGCCTCTGATAAGTGAAAGTTGCTTTCAGTGAGTCATGCAACGTTAGGACACTGTCTTTTTTGACTTGGTCAGATGTAAGATATATTTTACGGTTTGTTGGTCACTAAAAATGGTTGACAAGAGGGTGAAAGTAGTCAGCCCATAACATGATGCGACATACTGAAGAATAGTTATTCCAAATTTGTAACCACAGTAAGCGCTTATAACTGGCGCTCTGAAACTTTTATGTCAGGAGAGACGCCATAAGACACAGTGATTCAAGATATTAACAAAAGTGTTTCAACTAGAACCAATGGTCACAAGATTAAAGTCTATTTTTTCTCCTGAAAGAATGAAGTGTAACGAAAGTCCCGCCGAATAGAATTTGTGATGATACCTATGCGGTTATTTTTACCTTTTAATTATCACCTTTTCTTTATTAACCAGTGGTTACACTAAGCGCACGTTTGACAAATGTGTACTTGAATAAAATAAATAATTTCTGACAACTTCAACAAACACTTAACTTTGATATAAATCCATTCCTGTACACGACCTTATCAGCCTTTTTTGGTGGTTTTGAGAACTTAGGAACAAGACATGTTCTTGGTATTTTCCCGTAAATCGAGTAATAGATACTTAAGTATTAACTGTCTTAATTTCGAATACGGACCAAGGCATCTACTTTAAAGCTCAACTCAGCTCAAATGAGTTGGAAATTAAGTCAGAAATAGGAACGTAGGTGGTGCTAGCCGAATGCCTGTTCACATGTTTGTGAAAGCAGTAATATTCCATGTGGCATGAAACCCAGGTTGAAGAGACCTACTTAAATTTTCAAGTAGTAAATATGGGAGATGTAATCTTGTCCCAGACAATTTTAGAATACCGTAATTCTTGTGCGTTCACAGTAGTTTTATCTCGTTATTCGTATTATACTAAACTAGAAAAATGAATGATATGACTGCAAATTATAAATTCCATATCACCATAGTGAAATGAAATGAGTGTTCCAAAAGAAAGTGAATATAACAACATCTATCATACAGTATGCGTCTAGTGACAAATCTCAACCTATACTGATGGTAGCTACGAGCAGTATAAGTAGGAAATGAAGTAATCCATATTACTGCAACCTATGCTTTGAAATACATAACGCTTTAATTCATAGTTAATATAACCACTAATACTTATAACTTATATTCAGCAACTGCATGATATTATATTATCCAGTTAATTAGACTAAATACGATTAAAATGTAATTAACCTGTATCTGTGTTGGTGAACCCCAGCTCTATTCATTATTGATAAATACAGAGAATTCTTGACTTAGCATGCACATAAAAAAGCGTTTATAAGTTACAAATCGTCGTTGTATGGATTCTGAGACGTTTCAGCTGTTTAAATGGGCAAGATGTAACTCAACTGCCTAGTACACATAGACTAGACTGAGTTACAATCAATGCGCCAAGACCTACAGTAGCACCTGGTAGACCACAAAGTGAAGCAGGATTCGACCCAACGGCATGATTGACAGTTCTGCTACAAGCAATGAGCCACTTTCTTGCAATTAATGTACCACCCATCAAGTGTTTGTGAGTAATTTAATTAACAAACAGCTGATCAATTAGGTTTGGTTAAACATTTTATTTTTGAGATAGGATTGCTTAGCTCGCTTGATGGTTGAGAAAAGTGGTGTTTTGCTTTCCGAAGTTCTCAGCAGTTTGTCTTAAACAGTATATGAAACTGACGAGACTTTGTAAACACAACTGTAGTAACATTTACTTAGATCTAAACATAATTACGTGTTTAAAGAATGATAGCTGCACAATTACTTCTGTTCAAGTAAGGTATAGAATATAAATTACCTTAGTCATTGCTCTAACATAATTTCATCTCTATTTACCCTCGAGTTGCTCAGATGTCAGACGCTCAACTAACTCAGCGTGCCAACCCACAGAATGTGTATATGACATGCAGAGAAATCTTTGGTACAATTAAGCAACAACATTTATCAAGTAGAGTATACGATAGAGTTGGGGAAAAATGTAAGAATAGAATCTGGACACTGGTAGGATGTACTTCCACCATGGAATAATTCTACCAGACAAAAGCAGGAATTAGAGTGGCATTCACATCTAAAAACTCACTCAGCGACAAGTTCTATAGGGCCTACTGACACAGCTAAACAATATAACTTTATCTAGAAAATACCCTGCAGTGACTGTGTGATTAATTACATAGGTCAGACCAGTACAGTAGGTTATGTTATCGGAACATAGTTTAGATAAGTGCATGACGACTGACCCCATGAAGATAAATAATTTGCAGAAAATCTCAGAAATAGCAATGGATGCACAATCACAAAATAGGTTGGAGCAAAACTACGATTCTGAAAATTAGTGTACTTAGGTGTAGGGTGAGATTAATCAGTGAATCTTTGGTCACCAAATCTATATCCAACACCAGCAATAGGAGTGCTTTGGTATTAGTATCAGAGAAATGGAAAACCAAAAGATAAGCGATAGTGGAGCTACATAAATCAAGACTGGAAGTTTCGTGAGGACCTTCATACGATTATGAGCAATGAAATGTGCGAAAAACGTCACTGGTAAGAAAATGATACTGCATTACTTAGTTTTTATGAAATGAGACTACTCTCTGATGGAATTCGTAATGAATAACAGTATCTAGTACTCTGAAAAGTTTATGACAAATTATGTATTAGGAAATTCACTAGGATAGTAGGGTTATGTCCAAAAATCGCTACCAGAAGTGTAACGTTTTCAGCTGTCAGGGTGAATAAAATGCACAACCATAAATAGATGGCGGTATCTGATTTCACTAATATGAAGGCAGATGAGATCCCCCACTTTAGTCAGGGGAATCTAGCTTATCAATGCAAAGTGCTATATCGAAAACAGACAGACAGGCAGCTTATCAATGCCTAACACTATCACTACAATAATATATAATCCAAACACTTGGAAACGTCTAGGGGACTAAAGTAACTAAATCAGCGTTATGAATACCAAAACCATAGCATCAAGTACTTACCTGTTTGTGCGGCAACACTTTGATGACTGAGCAAACAAACCCATATATTCCAACAAGGATAGTTAAGCACTGTTTATAGGTATCAGTGATGGAACAGACCTTATTATAATTTGTACAAGAAACTGCTTCACTTGCGGAAAGTTTCGTTTGTAATGTTTTTACTTCATCGCTGCGCTGTTCCAGAATACCCTGCAATCGAACCAATTCTTGTTTTAAACCTTCTTCTGAAGCTAGTTCAGGTCTAGATTCTAGTTTTTCCCGTTCATGATACCGCCAGAGGTCATGCTGCATACTGGCTATTTGACGCAACGCTACTGAATATCGATTCTCATTTAACCGCAGGGCTTTACGTAGACGTTTTAGATCAGTTTGGGAAGTTCCATTAGGATCTTCATTTTCGTCAACGTGGGATGATATTGAGATGCAAGATTCGCCCATTGCATTCCTAGAGTTTGCAGTTGTTTGCACTTCTAATTCCATTTCTTTTGTTTCAAACTCGGAATCTGCTTCTGACTTGACGGACATAATTGCATCTAACTGAGCCAACAAGCCATTGATTCGCTCTTGTTTATTCGAAACTTCACTTGTGGCTAATTCAAGAGACCGCTGTGTGGTCTCAAGAGTTCGCGTTAGTTCATTTTTCTCAGCTTCCATATGAGCTAATTCTGCCTGATATTTAGCTACTTCTGTGGTTCTTAATTCAGTTAGTAAGTCGTTTGGTGAAGGAATCTTGGGGTCAATTTTGTCTCCTTCTTGAGGCTTACCATCACTAACAGGAAACTCCGAGTTTGATAAACTGGCATCTAGTACGGTAATAACAAAGGAAGTATCATAAGTGTTATTATGGGGTGGAACCATTCATCTTGATAAAAATTTAGTTTAAATAGTCAAAAAGGGGTATTCTAGGGGTTGAAAAATATTTTAAATGCAAATTACGTGACATTATTCACAATCTTATTGCTCAACAGTCGTGCCGTTTATATACCAACATACATCGAACCAAGTGAGCCAATATGAACCAATGAACAGTTTTCTCCGTTATATTTATTTTAACCCACTATGACCCTAACAGTGTCAGACTCCAATAACTGTCCTAATCTCCTGAGTAAAACCTTACATCAACACAGCTGGGTGCCTAGTTGTATGCTAAATTAAAGATGCAATGAAAGTACCAGTGATCGAAATAGTATAACTTTATAGTAACCACTTTCCTTTTATTTTAGAAAATAAATGCCACAGCTCTACGTACATGCATTTCTAAAACTACAATGTATTTCTCTACTACAAAGAGTATGAATGGACAACTATATGTAACAAGGTAACTAAAGTTGTAGTGATCGGCTGGAGACACTGCGTGAAACAGCTAAATTAAGAATTACGTATTTAGGTAACTACTCCTACGTTAACTCTTATGCGCACAAAGAAGTCATATACACGGAACATTATCCCAATGATATAAACTCTGGAACATTAAACATCATACTACATGGCAGAACACAATTCAGCTGACTACGGAAAAAAATTCATACGAAAAATTAGGACAGAAGCAGTGAATTCCTGACAAACGAAACTAAAGAAATACCACCAGAGTTCATTATATTAATATTGATACGTAGGACAAATGCAGACAAAGCACACATGATGAAGCTGAGTCTATATATATATATATATATATATATATACTTTACTCGAGTCTACAATGGTAATTGAAATAACTATACTAGATATTAATTCACCCAGCTTTAAAGTGATTAGAATGTTCAAAACATATTTACAAATCTAAATATTGAATAATAAGTCAGGCTCCACTCACAGAAAATAACTTTTAGCAATGACTCTTATTTGCCAAACAACCACAAAAAACTATACGAAAATTAACTTCATCGATTAAATGACATCAAAACAATATCCTTTTTTAAGGGAAAACTCGCCTGGCTTTTGGCAATCAGAATTTTCAGGCAGTTGGCCAAGTTTACTAACATGACCCAGGCTACTTAAATTGCGCAGATCGCTAAGGTGACTTATAGAATCAGATATAATCCGACTGTCTAATTCTTTACGAAGGTTATGTCGCTGATCGCGTTCAATCTGCAGTGACTCCAAAGCGTCTTCCAATGACTTTTCTGTCATACGCTTCAATCTAGTTATCTCTTCTAACTGCACGTGTATGACATCATTTTCTTCTTGAAGTCGTTTGAGTTCGTGTCTTACACTTTCGAATTCAACCTAAAATCAAAGATTTAGTAGAAATGAATAGTACCTGACTAGTTTTGAGAGAAAGTATTGTTTTCTGTAGCTCCAAATTTTCAGCCTCCAGATCATCATATTCATTCAAAATCTGCACCTCTTTTGCTTTAGCATCTTTAATTTCGCCTTTTAAATTCCTGGATTGTTTTTCCATATCTTCAATCGATGATTGCTGGTCCAAAATCTTTCGATGCAGTGCATCATTTTCTGCCATTTGTCGTTCATATTTGAGCTTGACATCTTTTAATTCGACTTCCAAGTCATGCACCTGGTTCCGCAAACCACGTTCCCTATTAGCTGACTCAGACACTAAATCATCTTCTTCTTGAAAACCAGCAATACTAATCCTGCGTTGTATGAGGTTTTGCTCTTCCAAACTCTAAAATTTACTATAATCTGAAAGTTACACATCACATACCTTTCGGGCAATTTTAAGTTCTCGTTCCAGTTCTTCACATTTTCTATTTAGCTCCTCAAGTCGAGTTTGTAATTGATGATTTGATTCTAAGAGCTTTAAGCCATATTCAGCTGCTGCATGTCTTTCTTGAATGGAAACCTGTAGTTCAGACTTCAGTTGTCTATTTTCCTCCTCTAAATTCGGTTCACCATCTTCCGCCATCCCCCAGCCAAATTGTTACGCCAAAAACCAGAAGAAGCGCTATATTTTCAGAGGTTCGCCTTTACAAATCCCACAGTTCATTTGATTTCAGTATCTTTAGAACTGAAGTATGCACGGTGCATACGCATTTTTTGAGTCACATAAGATACTAAATTATTTGACGACAAGTAAATACACGAAAAAAGCGTTTTTAACAAGCAGTATTATAAGAAGGATTTTAAAATGCATACAGGTATTACGTAGACAAGAGATATTATCACGTTGAAATAATATGGCTAGGACTGTAACACACCGATAATTTGTATCCAGAACTTTCAGAATGAACTCCACTTAAGTATTGTAAAATAATATAATTATTCCGATGAGGCTAGTTGGACTTAGCCGACATACCGGTTGAAATTTTCCTAAGAAGACAATTTTGTAATAAGTTCTAGTAAAATTGTGTAATGTATTCTCTGGACTGATAGGAATCCTCATTTCCTGACATGTCGTATTGGTGTCCGCGTCGTGAGATTCAACTGCGGTGCATACTCAGCATATTTGTTGCAATGATTAGTGTCTCACGCGGACTTTGTCAAAATATCGCTATAATGGCCATAATGGGATGGTTAGAGGGAAATTTCACCTACACAAATAACCTAATCCCTGTAGAAGCCGCAGCTTTCGGCATAGAATAGCTTAATGAAAATTAAGCGTTTCACCATACAAACACAGCATTTTTATATGAAGACCAATACTATATGAAAAGAGAATGCTATCAGAACATGGAAACCACCTATAAATGCTTACAGAACATTCTGTAGGAACCTAAAGATAGCTATCCACATAATATGTATGTTTGTTGTTGAAAGCTGGCGCACACCTGATATCTATGGTCGGCCTGCGAAATTTGGGCTACCGATATCCACGCTGAAAATTCCACACTTGTACCAAAAATACAGTGTGGAATCAAGCTGTAAATCAAAAATTAAAAAAATAAATATTTTGCTGTGTATATATGGATCGATATTCTATTATAATTGACAATATGTCTTTGTCTGTCCACTAACTAAACAAACATGTCTGACCTTGTTGTCACATGACATTACAACCAATCATGTTAAGACTGTCTATTGATTCGTTCATTTTTGAACATTCGCTCATACACTTGCGTGACATTGATTTTCCTTGTTAAGAAAATACAAGTATCATCGTGAACCTGGTGGTTTTCTGATTTCCGCCTTCTTCTGTCAGAACTATTAATAACCCGACCAGTGCATAACGCCTAAATTTTGATGTATATTTGTCTTTCACTTTATATGTGTTTGGGCAGGTATTATCGTAGGTTGAACGGTTATCCTTAGGTGGATTTAATATGTATTTGCGCCGATTGGTGCAGTGTGACATTCAATTTATAAAGAATACTTCTATCAACATTGTGTCATTTTCTCCTTAGCTGACTGCTAGCATAACATATGTATGTGGCTCCCGTGATTTTTTGCAAGTGCAGTGCATTCTAGAAGGCAATCAATCTGAAGCGGTAGGTAATTCTCCAGAATTACTGACCACGGAATTCATCACTGACTACTTGCAATGACACAATCGAAGTAGATCAAGAAATAACAGAAGCAATAGCAGCCTGCTCCTCCTAAATCTTTACACAGGATTCATTACTCTGGCTGCATCAGAGGAACACGCGATAGACTCTGTTGACATCAATCGAAACATCGTGCTCAACTGCGTGAAGAAACCAGACAAGGGGAAATCGACGTATTCAAGGCCATTCAGGGGGTTATCAGCTAAAATAGCCAGCCCACTGACCATGATTTTCAAGCTATCGCTCCTAAATGGTGGGCTACAATGGGACTGGAAAGACGCCGTATTAACCCTAGCTCGAACGATTTCCATGTCCGATGAGCATTGTAATATTCAACCAATAATTCCCGAATTAGCACGCGCACCAAAATATATAATACGAAGTTTGCGGTTTGTGTGATTTCCTTTGAAGTGGAAACTTCATTCACACTTGTTTATTGGACACAGGAGAACTTTGCAGTGCTTAGTATTTCGTAATATCGTATTTTTAGTCCAATGAGCAGTATAACGACGGTGATTATGTGTCTAGAGTGATAACAGAGATGGTCTAGGTCTTGTATTTGTGAAACACAAAGTTTGGAGACCCTAAAATATTGATATTTGTCATTAGTTATAGGAGCACAGAGCGAGATTACTTCATCATGTGGTGCATTACGGGAGACTCATCGACTGAAATTATTCCGCGTGCTCAAGGTCATCAGAAGAGTTGGACACCTGAAAGTCACTTTCGTCCATTTTGGTTGGCCAAGTCGGATTGAAGCTCCATAGACTTCCGTTTACAGATTGGCTTTTATGTTTATCCTGCAGTTATTCACAACCTATTATTATTTATTATTATTGTTCCCTTGGGTTTCTAGTGGAACATAGGGCTTCAACTGCACGTCTCCATTTTCTTTTGTCTTCTGCCGGTACTATTCGCCTGCATCCATGTTAGTCCATGCTGTCTCGATTCCTCTTCACACGATTTCCTCCATGTCACCCTTGAACGTCCCACACGCCGCTTCCCTTTCGGGTTCCACTCGAGGGCTTGACGCGCGATGTCACCCAGCGGTCTCCTCAGCGAGTGTCCGATCCATCTCCACTTTCTCCTGCATATTTGTTGGGCGATTGGTTCTTGCTTTGTTTGTTCCCATAATTCCTTGTTGGTGATTCTTTCCGGCCCGGCCATCTGATCTTCAGTATAGAGCGAAGACAGTTGTTGATAAAGGTCTGCAACAGGCTGTTGGAAATATTCTTTGTGACCCACCCGCCAAGTTTCTGATCCGTATAGAAGAACTGACTGACTTGACGTTTGTATTGAAAATCCGAAATTTTGTTGTTGATGGTGGCTGAGGAAGATTTCCAGATTGATTTCAGGTTGATGAATGTGTTTCTCGCCTTCCCGATTCTCGCTCGATTTGACATCCTCGTCCGTTCCGACTTCCTGTAGTTGAGACAATGCTCCCTAGATAAGTGAATGAAGTAACCTCTTTCAAATCCCTCCCGTTGATGGTGATTGACGTTGGATGTTGTTGCTGTTGTTGGTTGGTTATTTTCATAACCTCCGTCTTGTCTATGTTTACCTGGAGTCCTGTCTTCGCCGCTGCTTCTTCGACCAGTTTGTCGGTTTTCGCTTGTAAGTCTTCGATTTTGTGTGACATCAAACATAAATCATCCACACGCGAAATCCAGGTCTTCTAGGTTCTTCACGTCGGTCCAGGATATTCCTGTCTTCTCGTTTCCCACTGTCTGACGCATAATCCAGTCAGTCCACCACAATTAGGAATATCATTGGTGATAATAAGCACCCTTGTCTGACTCCTGTGTTTACTCCAAACGCCTCGCTGAGTTTTCCGTTGTGGATCACTTGACATGTGCCGTTGTCGTACAGCTGTTGAATAAGGTTGATGAATATTTGGGGTACGCCATAGTACTCGAGTAATTTCCAAATTACTTCGCGATCAACGCTGTCGAAGGCCTTCTCAAAGTCTATAAAGTTGAGGTAGAGGTTTGATTGCCATTCCATGCTTTGTTCGATGATGATGCGTAGAGTTGCAATTTGGTCAGTACATGATTTGCCTTTCCTGAATCCAGCTTGTTCTGGTCGGAGTTCTGTCTCCAGTGCGTCCTTTAATCTCTCCAGGATGATGCGACTCAGGATTTTACTTGGCGTCGATAGGAGCATGATTCCTCGCCAGTTCTTGCAGAGTGAGGCCTAAGTCGCCCTTCTTTGGTAGTTTCACGAGGTAACCTTTCCTCCAGTCAGTAGGCACCTTTCCCTCCTTCCAGACCTTTTGCAATAATGGAGTCAGCATGTCTGCTGTAGTCTCTGGGTCTGCTTTCAGTGCTTCAGGGGGTATTCCATCTGGTCCGGCTGCTTTTCCAGCTTTCAGAAGTTTGATTGCGTTCAAGACTTCAGCTCTCGTTGGAGGATTGGTGTCAACTTGCAGTTGTGTGCGCGCTGTTGTTGGTATTTCTGGACGGGTTGCAGGTGATGGTCGGTTCAAGAGTCCTTTGAAGTGATCCGCCCATTGTTTAATCTGTTTTTCTTCCTTGGTAATCGGGTTCCCTTGGCTGTCTTTTATAGGTTTCGCTTGTGTTGGTCTCTTCCCGGATAGAGATTTGGTTATCTGATATAGTGTCCTCAGGTCCCTTTTGCCTGCTGCCTTTTCAGCTTCAGTAGCTAGATTGTCGTAGAATCGTCTTTTGTCCTTCCTAGCACTTTTCTTCACTTCTTTGTCCAATGCTTTGTAAGTTGAGCTCATCGTCTCCTTCTCCTGTCCGTCCTTGCATTGAATCATTTTCTCTTTCACCATTCTCCTCTCTTCTATTAATTTCCAAGTGTCCGTTGAGAGCCATTCCTTGTCTTGTCTCTTCTTTCTTCCTAGAACCGTTGAACACGTTTCGTTGAGAATCGCCTTCAGAGACTTCCAATGTTCTTCCACGCATGATTCTTCAGTGATGTCGCGTAGTGTTTCCTGCTTTGCTCTGACAGTTGCAGTGAAGGTGTCTTTTGTGGTTGTGTCCTTCAGTAATTGAGTGTTGAACTTGCATTGTGGCCTATCCCCAGCTATCCTCGAGGCTTTTAGTTTCACCTTGAAAGTCCCTTGTACTAGATAGTGGTCTGAACCCACATCTGCTCCTCTCCTTGACCTTGTGTCCAGTAGGCTCCGTCTCCACTTTCTTGAAATTGAGATGAAGTCTATTTGGTTCTTGGTGTTTCCATCTGGTGAAATCCATGTCGTCTTGTGTATATCCTTGTGTTTGAACACACTACCGCCAATCACCAAATCATTGAAGGCGCAGAAGTCTGAGAAGAGTTCACCATTGTCGTTCATTTCGCCGAGGGCCTCACGACCCATGGTGAGTTCTCTTCCTGTGTTGTCTCCTCCCAGCTTCGCATTCATGTCGCCCATCAGGATTTTGATATCGCCATTTGGGACGTTGTCCATTATTGCTTGTAGTTGTCTGTAGAACGCCTCCTTCTTCTCTTGTTCTGAGACGTTTGTAGGCGCATAGCATTGAATGACTGTAACTTTCCTTCCTTTTGAGTTGAACCTGGCTGTCATTATCCTGGAGGAGATTGGTTCCCACTGCATGAGAGCTTTGGTTGCTGTTGGTGACATCATGATGGCCACTCCCTCGGTGTGCTCATGGTTGTCCTCTGGGTGGCCGGAATAGATTACTGTCTCTCCAGTAGGTAGTTGGCACCTTCCAGTTCCGTTCCATCTGCTCTCGCAGATTCCCAACACTTCTATTCTGTACCTTCTCATTTCAGCGGCTATCTGGGCAGCCTTTCCAGTTTCGTACATTGTGCGAACATTCCAGGTACCCATCCTTACTTTTGCTTTCATCGAAAGAAGGCACATCGGCTGACTGGCTTCCCGAAGGCTTTCACCAGCCTGCGTCATTTCACTTCCCCGATTCCAGCGAAAAGTAAGGCTATTGCTCATATTTTTAGAATTTTTAATATATTTATTCGTTGAAGTTTCTGTAGCGATTTGGTTGTTTTACGAGGGTGGAGTTGCTAGCACCACGCCCCAACCCTCCCTCTTTACCCGGGCTTGGGACCGGCGAGAAAACTAGTAAGCTAGTAGCCTAGCAAGCTAGTATCTGGCGAGGTTATTCACAACCTATGCTGATCCATATTGTTCGCAAATTTTGCGCTTCACATCATTTTTATTCCCGCTGCTGTTAAAATTAGTTATTTCGTTTGTTTCGAAAGGTTTTGCCACCAGGTCAGTTCATTTATTTCATTGTGATTGTTTCATATGTTGCATTCATGCTTGGTTGAGATGTTCCAATTGTTCTTCAGCTTTCATTGAAATAGTAGTGTGTGAATGTTCGTGAAATTATATATATGAACATGTTTGGGTGGTAGAAAATTTGTTTGCATTTCATTTGTTCGTTTCCGTTATTGTTACTGTCTCAGTTGGTTGCCTAACATGTAGAAATCTGGAAAAAACAATGTCTTTCACGTACATGTTGGCATCCCGCAACAATCTACTAGTAAATCCTGTCAAGAGAGCTCGGTCGGAGTTGAAATTAGCAAAGCTTTCCAAGAGGATAATAGACTTTGGAAGTTCAGAACCTGGTTTTAGGTTGAAAAAGGTTTTAAGCATTTCGAGAAGGCGAGTATACCATCAGAGCGTCAGTCAGTCACGTCTTATAAACCGTCAATGCCCAGCTCTTGCTACGCTCGTGCCCACGCTGTTCCTTGCAGTTTTTCAGAAACGCTTAATAGTAACGGACGCGAAAACCAAAACACCGATTGGCCGCTTGGGAATTCTTTATTGTAACACCAACATATAAAAAATATTTCTATTAAGGTCTGTAGACAAATATTACAATAATAAGTCACGAGATTACTTCTGATGGTTTGCTAGTGACTTCTTTCTGAACAGCGACCGATGAGACGATGACTGTCGTATTGATGCCTCCGCGAAAATTGGGAAAGTTAATTTTGAGCAAACAACCAAGAATTGATCGTTCAATCTTCAACTCCATTGACACTCCCCGGCCCAATAACGGATCCAACCGTTTTTTCCTTCACGACCAATACACGTTGACTTGGATGCGATTGCGAGAAGCTGGGTCACACGGACAGAGCTGAAATGGAAAACAAACAGAAAAGCCAACACACCACAAGCATACCCACAGCTCAATCTCACACATCAATGACGACCTGCGCGTCCAGACAGAGACCACGCGATACTCTACGCACATCCTCTTAATTACCCACTACCAATTACCACTGAAATCGCTTGTCACTCATTCTGCCTCAGTTCTAGTAGCGGTGACGCATGCGAGCCTCAGTCGTGTACACTCTTTCTCCCCGGCGTGTCAGATCGCAGCTAACAATTATCTCCGTGTGCATTTCATTCTCAGCATTAGCCTAGCCTCCCCGGCGTATACGACCCATCTGCTGTCTCCAACATCAATCAATTCATTCATGGACGTAGAAGACTCGAAACAACTTCAGAAGTAATCACGGCGAAAATTTTAACAAAATTACGCAATAACAACAAGATACGAAAACAACAAGTAAACACAATGAATCCAAAATACACCAATTGATACAACACACCACACATATATACAAACAGTACAAACAACCTCGCCGATCATGTCTTGATTGAATTCCTTTGAAGAATTGCAGGACTTACACCAGTACGCCTACAAACCTTCACAGGTTGACGATTGTAAGTTGTGGAATGTCCGGACACAAACAAGATTAACCAACAATTACAATAATTGGAACTCACACAACTATTTAACACAAACATATGTACAATCACTACATCAAATGTTGTGGATTCTGACACGACAAACTACCCTTGAAGAACTGTAGGACTTACAGCAGTACGCCTACATTCCCTCTCAGGTTGATGATACAAGTGGAAGTCGTCCGGACACAAACAGAATTACCAACAGATAGATGAAAGATGATATCAATTCAGTATATACAACATGAACATATGTACAAAATCACACACCAAGCACATTGGACTGCTCATTGATGCGCTCCCCTTTGAAGAATTGCAGGACTTACAGCAGTACGCCTACAACCCTTCTCAGGTTGACGCTCTAAGTTGGAAAATCGTCGAAGAGTTCATTTGCTAACTTCCTTCTATCAGCTATATCCTCAAATCTGAACGGCAACACGCCCATGTCATTGTATCGTAGAATATAGATGAAGAACAAACACACGACATACTTAATCGACCAAGTGTAGAAACAGAGTAATTTACACCAAAGATAATAGCATGCAATTAGCAACTTGAAACTAGAAATGCCTTTATCCATACAAGTCAATTTAACAATTACTCTCTCCTTTACACTTGGCTTATCCTCTCTAAACTGACCATTGATATTCGTCCTTTCAAACGAACTGATACTACCATAGTCATTGCACAAGATACTTGAGTTGATGGGCGTCTGTTTCATTTTGGATGACAGCACCAACGACGACTGATTGATATCAGTTGATGAAATTAGCAGTGGATCAAAAGCTGTTGTTGCTCGACTTTCAGAAAGTTGTCTACCTGCAAGACCACCACCACTGCTGTCTTTTACTATCAGCTCAGGTTTAGCACTAGCATCTGATGATAGGTGGGCTACACGCTGATCAATTACACTGACGGTCTCACAAGTATGCATACCTTCTGGAACTGCATCTGCGTTCAATTCTACTTCACGTTGTAGTTGTACAGAACCTTTATTTAACTTAGCAGTAGTAGGCATATCCTCCATTTCATCATGATCAACCAAAGACAAATCTGCACTATCATGATCATTATCACAAATATTCAATTTACCGTCAACTTCATCATTTTCAAACTCTTTAATAACAGAAGTAGACAATTTTGGTTCCTCCTCACAAATCATTAAAGGTTTTACATCTTCACTCTGACTAGTTATACTTTGTAAACTTTTGGAGTCAGAACTCCACTCTGAAGCAGTAACTCTATTCTGTGACACTCTATTCAGCAACGGCTTACCAGTTGCAACTACAGACTTCTTCACCGCACCGTTATCGTCACACAATTCAGAGTCAGGCCTGGAGTTTACATTTAGCTTATCACTGAACTTGCTCACCGGTTCACATTTCACTTCTGTATGCACCTCTTGCACACGTGTCAAGCACAACCGTGTTTGTCTTGCATCTTGTAACCTATCAGTTGAGGATGTACTACGAAACCTGTTACACTCACTAGGTCTATATGCATTACTATACATCATGGAGTCTTCTCGATATCCACCTCTCTGAGGCCTACTCGTCATCAATGATTGCATTTTGATCTCAGACTGCTCTATTATAGGGGTGAGGTGTAATAGACTGGCGAACTTGCTCATAGATTGATTGACACTAGTATTTACCAGTTTCAGGATATCATCAAACTTTGGCTCGATACCCTCATCCTCCATACGGGAGCTTATCTTCACCCACTTCCTTTGCAGTCGAGTAGGTAGACGTCTTGCTATTACCTCTAGTATAAAACTCGAGTTGAGGTCACTCATTCGATTCATCGAAATCATTCCATTCTTGTAAATTAGCAAATTATCTAAAAACTCAGTGAGTGCCTGGGAGTCGTCCTGTAATTGACCACCATTACCCTTAACAGCCTCGAATAATTTTCCTGCAATCATCGAGGGTCTTCCAAACCTTTGACATAGTATGTTCTTAGCCTCGTAGTAGCCCTCTATTGGCTTCATAAACTTACAGCACTGTATGGCTCTTGAAGCATCTCCAGTGCAATATCTCATCAAATACATCAATTTCAATTCATCATTTAATAAAATCCACTCAACATGATCTCAAACTCCTTTACAAATTGTAAATAATCAGCCGGGTTTCCATCAAAACATCGTGGTTCAAATCTAGGGAGTTTGATGCTCCTATTATCCCTGAACGGCGAAACAGTAACATCAACCATGTCATGCTTAACATCAGACACATCGTTACAATTAACAGACAAGTCACCATGACTTACTTTCCTGTTTGAATCCAAGACACTCTGTCCCTTCTTTGACCCAGGCATTGTTGAACTTGGCGCAATTCCAAAAATGTTCCAGATACTGCTTGTTCAAAGAGGACTTGACCGGCACCAGGAAAATGAACGGCGACTATCCAAACTTTCACCAACTGTTTCAATCCGCCAGATATGTTTCCATCGTCAGAAACTGTCAGCAAAGTCTCATAAACCGTTAATGCCCAGCTCTCGCTACGCTCGGGCCCACGCTGTTCTTAGAAGATTTCTCAGAAACGCTTAGTTATAACGGACGCAAAAACCAAAACACCGATCTGCCGTTTGATATTTCTGTTTATTGTTACACCAACATATAAAAGGAATAAGCGAACTAAGCAAACTAAGGTCTGTAAACAAATATTACAATAATAAATCGTTGTTACTTCTGACGATGTTTCAGTCTTCTTTCTGAACAGCGACCGATGAGACGATGACTGCCGTATTGATGCCTCCGCGAAAATCGAGGAAGTTGATTTTGAGCAAACAACCAAGAATTGATCGTTCAATCTTCAACTCCATTGACAATTCTATTCTGTGACACTTTATTCAACAACGGCTTACCAGTTGCAACTACAGACTTCTTCACCGCACCGTTATCGTCACACAATTCAGAGTCAGGCCTGGAGTTTACATTTAGCTTATCACTGAACTTGCTCACCGGTTCACATTTCACTTCTGTATGCACCTCTTGCACACGTGTCAAGCACAACCGTGTTTGTCTTGCATCTTGTAACCTATCAGTTGAGGATGTACTACGAAACCTGTTACACTCACTAGGTCTATATGCATTACTATACATCATGGAGTCTTCTCGATATCCACCTCTCTGAGGCCTACTCGTCATCAATGATTGCATTTTGATCTCAGACTGCTCTATTATAGGGGTGAGGTGTAATAGACTGGCGAACTTGCTCATAGATTGATTGACACTAGTATTTACCAGTTTCAGGATATCATCAAACTTTGGCTCGATACCCTCATCCTCCATACGGGAGCTTATCTTCACCCACTTCCTTTGCAGTCGAGTAGGTAGACGTCTTGCTATTACCTCTAGTATAAAACTCGAGTTGAGGTCACTCATTCGATTCATCGAAATCATTCCATTCTTGTAAATTAGCAAATTATCTAAAAACTCAGTGAGTGCCTGGGAGTCGTCCTGTAATTGACCACCATTACCCTTAACAGCCTCGAATAATTTTCCTGCAATCATCGAGGGTCTTCCAAACCTTTGACATAGTATGTTCTTAGCCTCGTAGTAGCCCTCTATTGGCTTCATAAACTTACAGCACTGTATGGCTCTTGAAGCATCTCCAGTGCAATATCTCATCAAATACATCAATTTCAATTCATCATTTAATAAAATCCACTCAACATGATCTCAAACTCCTTTACAAATTGTAAATAATCAGCCGGGTTTCCATCAAAACATCGTGGTTCAAATCTAGGGAGTTTGATGCTCCTATTATCCCTGAACGGCGAAACAGTAACATTAATATAAGAATAAAACTTGTGCACTGTGGTAAAGTGTAATTCCATTATGCGTAAATTTTGTTTTGATAAAGTCTCACAGTGTTATACAGTAATGTTTACAGTAAACATTACTGTATAACACTGTGAGACTTTATCAAAACAAAATTTACGCATAATGAAACAGTAACATCAACCATGTCATGCTTAACATCAGACACATCGTTACAATTAACAGACAAGTCACCATGACTTACTTTCCTGTTTGAATCCAAGACACTCTGTCCCTTCTTTGACCCAGGCATTGTTGAACTTGGCGCAATTCCAAAAATGTTCCAGATATTGCTTGTTCAAAGAGGACTTGACCGGCACCAGGAAAATGAACGGTGACTATCCAAACTTTCACCAACTGTTTCAATCCGCCAGATATGTTTCTACCATCAGAAACTGTCAGTCACGTCTTATAAACCGTCAATGTCCAGCTCTTGCTACGCTCGTGCCCACGCTGTTCCTTGCAGTTTTTCAGAAACGCTTAATAGTAACGGACGCGAAAACCAAAACACCGATTGGCCGCTTGGGAATTCTTTATTGTAACACCAACATATAAAAAATATTTCTATTAAGGTCTGTAGACAAATATTACAATAATAAGTCACGAGATTACTTCTGATGGTTTGCTAGTGACTTCTTTCTGAACAGCGACCGATGAGACGATGACTGTCGTATTGATGCCTCCGCGAAAATTGAGGAAGTTGATTTTGAGCAAACAACCAAGAATTGATCGTTCAATCTTCATCTCCATTGACAGCGTCTATTTACATTTAACAAACACACGATATTTTGATTTGACACTAGTAACTAATGTGGTGTGTCTAGTCCTCTTATCGGTGCAGACTGAATTCTATCAGTCAGAGACATGAGTTCCTTCAAGGCTGCAGATACGCCCTGCTGACGAGTACCAACTAGCACGAAAACTAGTTTCAGGACTTCCTGTGACCGATTGCCTTCATCCATCCAATATCATCAAACACCCGATATATTGTAAGAAAATCTAAATTTTACAAGCTTCAGCCACAGGAGTTGCGTGAAACTGTTGTGCGCGTATGTATTTCTATGAACAAAAAGAAACTGGAAAGCAATCACAAACCTCAACAGCGTAAGCAGTACATATGTTTGTTAATGCCCAGTGTACAAGATCTAAATACATAAACTAGCATTGTCTGTAGTAAAGTCAGTATTAACAGGCGTTCTGTTTGTTGCAAAAAGATTTAAAAAGCAGATAACATACGATGATCTGGAGGATGAACGTGCTATCTTAGTTGGAGGTAAAACTTTGAATAGCAATAATGACGTTTCAGTTTGTGGTCTAAAGTCGGTGCTTTTTCGAATTTACAACAAGCTGAGAACCTGATTATTATTCGTAGTGAAGACATGGTCTGAATAAAAATGTCTTGTTTCGATTTAAATGATGAAATTCTTACTTTCCGGATGTTTGTGATTTCTCCGTGGCTATAAATACGGAATTCCATGATTTTTAAGGAAACTTTAAATAAATTTTCCATGAACCAGTAGTCTTCTTTTTCTTGGCGAAACATCTGTAGATACGACTAGACGATTAGGTGGCAAAGTAGAATGTTCTGTGATTGAGAATCATAGTCGTTGTGTTTGGAACTAATATCGCGCTTCTAACTGTTGTAAACCTATGGATGCAGCTTTTTTCACAGAAATCATAAGCACGCTCTCCTCTGTAAGTTCATTCTTTATTTTTAAGTGAGTGCAAATAGTTAATCACTTGAGGTGATAGGATATATACTTCTAAAGATTGAGATATATTTGCTTTTTTCAACTGAAGGGCTATCCTTTTACCAGGAAAGTTCTCCGGATGTCAGCTTTTACTTTGTAGTTCAAAGATAATATTAATTTGCTCACTGAAGCAGTAGCTCTAGGAAATTACCCTCAACGGAAACTATTTGAAGGTAGCTACTCAGCATAAGGTAATGCGTCATTGAAGCAGACAGTGTAAGTTCATTCTGTCTTAATATATTAAACTTTGTATAAATACTCAAATTGCCGTTCTCGCCTATTAGTTGGACCTATAATTCATGAATGTACCATACAAGGTTTTTTATTTGCACACCTAGCTCATATACAAATCACGTATCAAAAACCGTTAATGCCCAGCTCTCGCTACGCCGGGCCTCTCGCCGTCCCTCAAAGCCTTTCAGAAACGCTTAGTACTAACGGACGCAAAAATCGAAACACCGATTGGCGACTAGAAAATTCTTTATTCTGACACCAACATATGAGCAGCATAATCAACTAAGGCCTATGAACAAATATTACAATAATAAATCACAATATTACTTCTGACGGTATTCGATCTTCATTCTGAACAGCGACCAATGAGACGATGACTGGTGTATTGATGCCTCCGCGAAAATATAGGGAAGTTGGGTTTGAGCAAACAACAATGAATTGATCGTTCAACCTTCAACTACATTGACACTCCTCGGCAAAATAGCGATCCATCCTTTTTTCCATTACGACCAATACACGTTGACTTGGATTTCATTGCGAGAACCTGGGTCACACGGACAGAGCTGAAATAGAAAACAGAAAAGCCAACACACCACAAGCATACCCAAAGCACAATCTCACACATCAATGACGACCTGCGCCTTCCAGTTAAAGGCACCGACTCCACATCTTGCAAAACAATCGCCACTTGCTAGAATGACTCTTGCAGAATGCGACGTGACCATAGCAGCACCTCACGATACTCTACGCACATCCTCTTATCTACTCACTACCAATTATCACTGCAATCGCTTGTCACTCATTCTGCCTCAGTTCTAGTAGCGGTGATGTATGCGAGCCTCAGTCGTCTACACTCCCACTCCCCGGCGTGTGGGACCTCAGCTAACAATTATCTCCGTGTGCATTTTATTCTCAGCAAAAGCCTAGCCTCCCCGGCGTATACGACCCATCTGCTGTCCTTAACATCAATCAATTCATTCATGGATGTAGAAGGCTCGAAACAACTTCAGAAGTAATCACGACGAAAATTTTAACAAAATTACGCAATAACAACAAGGTACGAAAACAACGACTGAACACAATGAATCCAAAATACACCAATTCATACGATACACCACACATATATACAAACTGTACACACAAACTCGCAGATCGTGTCTCGATGTAATTCCTTTGAAGAATCGCAGGACTAATACCAGTACGCCTGCAACCCTTCTCAGGTTGACGATTGTAAGTTGTGGAATGTCCGGACACAAACAAGATTAATCAACAATTATAATAATTGGAACTCACACAATTATTTAACACAAACATATGTACAATCAATACATCAAATGTTGTGGATTCTGCCATGATGAACTACCCTTGAAGAACTGAAGGACTTACACCAGTACGCCTACAACCCTTCTCAGGTTGACGCTCTAGGTTGGAAAATCGTCGAAGAGTTCATTTGCTGACTTCCCTCTATCAGCTATATCCTCAAATCTGAACGGCAACACGCTCATGTCATTGTATCGTAGAATATAGATGAAGAACAAACACACGACATACTTAATCGACCAAGTGTAGAAACAGAGTAATTTACACCAAAGATAATAGCATGCAATTAGCAACTTGAAACTAGAAATGCCTTTATCCATACAAGTCAATTTAACAATTACTCTCTCCTTTACACTTGGCTTATCCTCTCTAAACTGACCATTGATATTCGTCCTTTCAAACGAACTGATACTACCATAGTCATTGCACAAGATACTTGAGTTGATGGGCGTCTGTTTCATTTTGGATGACAGCACCAACGACGACTGATTGATATCAGTTGATGAAATTAGCAGTGGATCAAAAGCTGTTGTTGCTCGACTTTCAGAAAGTTGTCTACCTGCAAGACCACTACCACTGCCGTCTTTTACTATCAGATCAGGCTTAGCACTAGCATCTGATGATAGGTGGGCTACACGCTGATCAATTACACTGACGGTCTCACAAGTATCCATACCTTCTGCAACTGCATCTGCGTTCAATTCTCCTTCACGATGTCGTTGTACAGAACCTTTGTTCAACTTAGCAGTAGTACCAATAATAATTTCTGTAACAGAAACCAGCCATTTTTACAGGCATGTACATATGTACACTTATTAAAACTTATAGAATTTATAATTTGATTTGCTAATTTAGAAATAAGTTGAATACTGGTGAATGTGAGAGAAACATTTAAAACGAAGTGTACAAATAAGGAAATAGATATAGCGTCAAATCTAAACTATGACTGAAAAAAAATACATGTCAATTTCACGCGGGAATCATAAATGATTGCGTTAGTTGGGAAGGTAAGTAGCATATCTGTACAGGTGCTGACGTGATACATAAGAGATGCAGAATAAACAATAATTATCAGTAAATCATTCAGAAAGTGTTTCAAAGTCTATTGAACTTTAAATTCACCTGTAAGTACACTATATTTGTGACATTTCCAGTTGTTTATAAGACCCACTTTGAACTTGTCAGCAGATTTTATAATATCGGTGATTCCGTTATTCACCAGATGAGCTAGCAATATCACGAATAAGTAGAGAATCGCAGCGCTGTATCAGTACCTTCGTTGAAAGCAGTATCTTTGAAAAGAGAAGAAGACACAAGAAAACCGGCAGACAGGGGCAGAAGTATGTAAAAGGTGTTAATAATTCAAAATATATAACAGGCATAGCGTTCATCATTCTTCTATTGTTTTTTCTAAGAAATATTATTTCCCCGATATTCTACAGCCTTTTCTGCGAACAATTATTTTAAAGTGAAAGACAGGTGATAACATCACATTTTTATGTAGGTTGTAAAGGAGTTAAACACGAAAGTCAGAGTGCGTGAGCTATGTAAGTGAAAAGCGAGGGCCTAATAATATCTGTTTTTCCGAAGTATACAGTTAGGTGTTTTTCTGATGTAGCGGACTCATACCATTTACTTTCATTCCGGAGTTTGTATCTAAACTTTGGCTTTAGGTAATTTTCAACTTCTATTTCTTTTTTATCATTATTTTTGTTTTTACTTCTTTATTTATTCTCATTTCGCAGAAGCAATTCGAACTCAGGAGCCTTAGCAATACAGTGCTGTCCCACAGATAAGGGTGGTTCTCATTATGTCCCCACCATCATATCCGCTGACTAGCAATCACCACCCTCCCAC
Organism: Trichobilharzia regenti; assembly: GCA_944472135.2. Lineage (NCBI taxonomy): Eukaryota > Metazoa > Platyhelminthes > Trematoda > Strigeidida > Schistosomatidae > Trichobilharzia > Trichobilharzia regenti. Next base: position 127,899,040 of record OX235262.1, on the reverse strand, counting down.
CGTTTTTGTGCAAGCCCCTGGCGGAATGCTTCATATTTTTAAATTATTATTTTATTTTTTTAAATTTCTGTTGCAATATGCCACAAACTTTTTTCCAAACATTCATTCGTCCACTCACTCAAATTCATGGTATGAATGACTACTTTCAGAAGAACATCATGTATGTTTCGTCTGTTACAGCATTTTGGAGAAGAAAATGTAAGGAAAATAGACTATCGGAGTCTACATTTTAGATATAAGCAAATGTAGGTTAGAAAATCAGGGAATAATCGTGCAGCATTGAGCAAATAAGTAGTAGAAAGTTACGATATGTTGTTCTGGAAAATTTGAATACACAGGATTATAGTTATAGAATAGTAGGATAAGATTCATTTTAGATATAAACAAATGTGGTTTAGAAAATCAGGGAAGAGTCGTGCAGCTGAGGGTAAAGCGGATGCTCCAAGTCAGACAAAATCCCTCTAGCAAATTTATTGCACGAAGTCGAGTTCCTATCGACAACGACGTTAACTACGTGGTCCACTGGGACACCACTCACCCTACTGACAGTCTTCAGTATTCTACGAATTGTGACATAGTCCTTTTTAAGCAAACCAGGAAAGAATAAGCAGGGGTGAACAATAAAGAAGAATAGGTAGGATCCAGGAGTCTATGAACTGTAAGAAGAGGGGTTGAGTTATACCCGAGTGCCCTAACTTCTTAATGTAAAATGTCAGGCGGAATATTTTACTGGAGATCGCTAAGACATGGGAAGACCAGGAGAAATCAGAAGAGAGAATGAGTCCAAGATACTTAATTTCTGATTTGATTCCTATATCACTATCGTCAATTTTACAACTGTCATGAGAATCGATGACTTCTTTTAACTGTCTTTTACATCTTAAGCTGAAATCAACAGTTTGACATTTAGAAGGATTCAATTTAAGACCGTTAGACTCAGACCATTTGCTGACTCCCGATAGAAAGCTATTTATTTTAGTACAATCTAGCTGGGAGTTAACAGCCATTGAAACTGTTAAATCATCAGCGTACTTCACAAAGTTTACTTCATCAGAGTAAGGCAAGTCATGTAAGAAGAAAGAAAAAAGAAAAGGAGAAAGGACAGCGCCTTGAGGGACACCAGCTTCAGTAGGCAATGAAGTGGAAGACTTCCCTTTATATACGGTGTACTGCTTTCTTTCTGAGAAATAGGAATGTAACCAGTTAACAGCCCAAAATTCTGTTTGACTTGCAGCAAGTTTATTTAATAAGATGTCCCTAGGGACCGAGTCAAAGCAGATGTATAGTCTAGGAAGGTACAACGAACAAATTTAGCCCCCTTGTCTACACTGGAAGTAATGTTATGATATAAGACAGCAGCCGCATCTAAAGTGCTTCTACTGTGCTTGTAGGCAAATTGTTTAGGGTCATTTAAGGATTTAAGTTAAGGTACAAGACTAAGTAAACGTAATTTCTCCATAGTTTTCAAAAAAGGAGAGGTAATAGCAATGGGTCTAAATTTGACACATGCTCCAGTAGAAGATTTAGGTATGGGTACAACTTTAAAGTCCTTCCAAATGGCAGGTACAATATTATCGGAAAAAGATTTGTTAAATAGATCCGTGAGAGGGTGACACAGAATATCAGAACATTTTTTAAAATAATACTAGGTACATAATCGGGACCTAAGCTCTGGGAAGGGTTTAGAGACTTGAGGCACTTTTGAACATCATTTGTGTTAAAACCTGAAGAGGGGCTATTATTAACACAAGTGATGCTGGGAAGCATGGCATTTGAGGGAGAGTAAATAAAAAATTTGTTAAGAGTACATACATCAAAAGAATATGGAATATTGTTTATCTGCTTACCACCAGTGATTTCCTTAAATAGTTTCCACATACTAGAAGGATTTTTGCAGGATATGAATTTCTGGTTATATGTTACATTCAACCTCTGCATTTCAGACTTAATTAAGAAGTTAGTTCTTTTTACACCACTTTTATCTTTCGTCTCATACAGTTTTTCCTTCTCTCTACGAAGCTTTTTAAGTTGAGGCGAGGAGAAACTGTCAAATTTAGTGTTTCTCTTGGACAACAGATTTCAAAACAGAATTTCAGATAGGATGTAATATAAAAGATATTGTCATCAAGTGAATCATCATTGAACAAATCCCATCTTGTGTCAATGAGCATGTTTCTAAGATGATGTATGTTCTCATCTGAGTAGCATCTGTGAACAACTTTCTTAGAAAAGCTTGGGAAGGCTTTAGTGTGTAACTTTCCGTAAGTTTTGGGTAAGACTCGTACAATACAATGATAAGAATTGAAGAGTGGAGCTCTTTTACGAGCTACGCATATTACAGAATCATTTATAAATACTGAATCAAGTGAAGTATTTTGTCGGGTTGGGAAATTAACAATATTTTCATGGCCCAGAAATGTAATAAAATTGCAGTCACAGGAGACGAAATCGCCAGTCAATATAGATAAGGAGTTAACAAACGAAGCAGCAGCAAAAATAGTGAATTCATCAGCGAAGATAGATATTCTGAGGGACGGCAACAAGGTGTGATGTAGACATTTGTGACAAAAGGCAGTGCGTAGAGTATCGTGAGGTGCTGCTATGGTCACGTCGCATTCTGCAAGAGTCATTCTAGCAAGTGGCGATTGTTTTGCAAGATGTGGAGTCGGTGCCTTTAACTGGAAGGCGCAGGTCGTCATTGATGTGTGAGATTGTGCTGTGAGTATGCTTGTGGTGTGTTGGCTTTTCTGTTTTCTATTTCAGCTCTGTCCGTGTGACCCAGGTTCTCGCAATGAAATCCAAGTCAACGTGTATTGGTCGTAATGGAAAAAAGGATGGATCGCTATTTTGCCGAGGAGTGTCAATGTAGTTGAAGGTTGAACGATCAATTCATTGTTGTTTGCTCAAACCCAACTTCCCTATATTTTCGCGGAGGCATCAATACACCAGTCATCGTCTCATTGGTCGCTGTTCAGAATGAAGATCAAATACCGTCAGAAGTAATATTGTGATTTATTATTGTAATATTTGTTCATAGGCCTTAGTTGATTATGCTGCTCATATGTTGGTGTCAGAATAAAGAATTTTCTAGTCGCCAATCGGTGTTTCGATTTTTGCGTCCGTTAGTACTAAGCGTTTCTGAAAGGCTTTGAGGGACGGCGAGAGGCCCGGCGTAGCGAGAGCTGGGCATTAACCAAACGAAGCAGCAACAAAAACAGTGAATTCATCAGCGAAGATAGATAGTTCTGAGGGACCGCAACAAGGTGTGATGTAGATATTTGTGACAAAAATGAAGTTATACTTAGATAAGTGTTTGGGTCGACATTTTACAGTTATACAATCAATATTGTCATTTGAGAATTTGAAACAGACGTTGTTGGCAGTAGACCACTGAGAGTTTATAAAAGTGGCAACACCACCACCTCTCTTCTTCTTTGAGCTGCATCGGTCTTGTCTGCAGATTGTAAAACCAGTTAAGGAGACTAAATTATCGTCATATGAATCATGGAACCAAGTTTCTTGAAGAGTAATTCCACCAGTATTACAACATACATTTGAGTATAATAGAGAATGCATATGGTTAATCTTGTTCGATAATGACCTGCAATTTGTGCTCACAATCACAGCAACAGTCATCTGATGCATTGTAGTACACTTTAATCAACTTTGCCACCCACTGTCAATGTGGTTGAAGATTGAACGATCAATTCATGGTTGTTTGCTCAAAACCGACTTCCCCAATTTTCGTGGAGGCATCAATACGACAGTCATCGCCTCATCGGTCGCTGTCCAGAAAGAAGTCAGCAGTAAACCGTCAGAAGTAATATTGTGATTTATTATTGTAATATTTGTTCACAGACCTTAGTTGTAACAGTGTTTATATGTCGGTGTTACAATAAAGAATCCTCGAGTCGCCAATTGGTGTTTTGGTTTTTGCGTCCGTTATTACTAAGCGTTTCTGAGAAACTTCAAGGAACAGCGTCAGTCCCAGCGTAGCAAGAACTGGGCATTAACGGTTTACGAGACGTGGCTGACACCCACTATGGTGCTTTTTCTTAAGGTCATTATATACTCGTAAATCAACAGGTTGAAATCATTTTAAATAATCGCGTGTGTACTTATTGCGACTTGGATACGTAATTGAATAAATAAAACAAAGTAAATCCGAGGAAATGGATGCAATATGTAACATGGAAATTTTTGGTAGCCCAAGATTTAAGCAGGCCGCCTATTCATGACTTAAGTTACAGTCTCATAACAGTACAGTATATCTGCATTCCACTGACTAAGCTTAATATGCACTAATCCGAATTCAATTAATACGAAAGCTCGTAGTATAGGGACGCATTGTATAGGCAAATGAGCAGTAGAAATCGAGCCTATATTAGGCATTTTCTTGATTTACAAAAGAAATTTTTGATGAAGGGTATTGGTGTTAGTTTGACCGATTGACATTTCCGCTGATTTCATATTCTAAAACCTCCATATATCTAAAATATGAAGCACAGCATGAAGTTATGAATGATAACTTCATATATTAGTATACAATCTGAGTACACTGATTCTGTTATTACTAAGCAAAATTCCCATGCAAATAAAAGCGTTCGTAGTCCACAGCTGGTTTTGTATTGACGCTGTGTGCATAAATAGACTTTATGGGCAAATTTCAAGACAATATCTGAAACATCCATGCTCTTGAGGCATCATTCTCTCACCAAGGTTATTTGCAAACCAACTTCGCTCTATATATCTTTACATTAAAGGAAGTATTGCAAATCTGTAACTTAGAAATTATTCAACAATCTCAGTGATGTATAGTGTACATAGTTTTGTGAATCCCACCGAAACTACATTCTCACATTTAGGGAACAAACGCCATCAAATATAAGCTGAACATGCCTCAACTCTAAACGGCTATTCATAGTGTTAAAAACATAGAGGAACACTTATTGCAAGATACACAGACCTGTTGTGTTGATGAGGATAACAATGCCATATAAGGCAACCTAGACATTCAATCGTGACACTACATCTGTACTGCTTTATGTAAATGGAAAATTCAGCAGAAATTCATCTCCACTGTTGGTGATGAAAACTTTTGCAGCATTAAGTTTACGGTGTCAGTGAGAAAGGTATAACAGGCAGTAAATTGATAGTAATAGAACTGATTGGATTCAGTTCTCATAATCAACACAATCCATGTGTACAATGAGACTATACACTAAATTAATGCACTAAGTGTGAGTTTCAGAGGTTGAAGTTATGGACGTTTGCGGATATTACGAAGTATACTAGCGCAAGTTTTAATATCCACAAATTCCGTAGCATTCGTTCCGTGTAGGCAAAAGGCAAAGCGAAACACCAGAATACACCAAATTACGAGTTATATTTCGGAACCAAATTGGAGTGCTAGACGACTGTTTAGCTAGCTAAGGGTCGTGCACGGAGGAACGAACGTGGCACGACGGAGTATCAAATGGCGTGGATACTTGACCAGAAGCCTTTAGCTAAACGAGTTGTCTTAAACAGTGACGGTCAGCATCCGATGATCAGTTATGAATGCTGTGGTCAGTAATTCTGGAGAATTACCTACCGCTTCAGATTGATTGCCTTCTAGAATGCATGGCACTTGCAAAAATCACAGGAACCACATACATTTGTTATCCTAGCAGTCAGCTAAGGAGACAATGACACAATATTGATAGAAGTATTCTTTATAAATTGAATGTCACACTGCACCAATCGGCGCAAATACATATTAAATCCACCTAAAGATAACCCTTCAACTTACGATAATTCCTGTCCAAACACATATAACGTGAAAGTCACATATACATGATAACTTAGATTCCTACAGAAGGTTCTGTAAGCATTTATAGGTGATTTCCATGTCCTGATAGCCTTCTCTTGTCAAATAGTATTGTTCTTCACATAAAAATGGGCTGTATTGATATGGTGAAGCGCTAAATCTTCACTAAGCGATATTATGCCGAAAGCTGCGACTTCTACAGGAAGTAAATTATTTTTGTAGGTGAAATTTCCCTTTAACTATCCCATTATGGTCATTATAGCGATATTTTGACAAAGTTCGCTTGAAACACTAACCATTGCAATCAATACGCTGAGTATGCACCGCAGTTGAATAGCATGACGCGACACCAATACGACATGTCAGGAAATGAGAGTTCCTATCAATCCAGAGAATACACCACACAATTTTACTAGAAGTTATTGACAAAATAGACTGCCGACCGAAGTTTCCAACCACATGTGCGTCGGTGGCACAGTGGTTAGGACTCTCGCCGACCATGCACATGGTCCGGGATTCTGTCTCCGACCGACACACCCATTATCTATGGTTGGCCTTCAAAATTTGGGCTACCGATATCGCATGCTGAAAATTCCATACTTGTACTGAAAAATACGGTATGGCATCAATCTTAATAAAAAAATATGAACGAAGAATATTGGGCTACCTCAAAGGCCTATCTTTGGATGAACGCTGGGAAGTGGTAAAAAAGATTATTCATATAGGAATCTCGGATACCGTCCCTTTAGTCACAACACAGCCCAAGAGAAAGACGTCGTGGTTGAAGAGAGGCACGCAACGTATTCTGCAAGCAAAGCGGAAGGCTTGGTTTACGTGGTGTGTATCTAAGAGTCAGACCGACCATGATGCATACCTCGAACTCAGGAACCGGTGTAATGCAAGAGTCAGGAGGGACAGAAGGTCATTCCAGGCTAACCTTGCTAGAAAACTCCTATCAAACCCTAAAAACTTGTACCGATTCATGGCGGAAAGAAAACCGACAAACCAAGGGGCATGTGCCTTAGTAGGCCCAAACGGTCAATATCTCACTAGTCTGGATATGGCTGAAACATTCAGTTCAGCCTTCGCTAAACAGCTAAACAGCAATGTGGATATTACAGTTACGGACCAAAATGGCGGCACCACTATTTCAGGGGAGGAAGACCTAGCGACTACTCCCCAAATAAACCCCTAAATAGTACTAAGGAAGCTACAGAGACTCATACCTGGGAAGTCCCCAGGTTGTGATGACATCAGGCCATCTGTTCTGAAACAGTGCGCCGAGGCTCTATGTAGACCCCTGTGCGACTTGTTCCAACACTCAATGGATTCGGGGACACTGCCTAGGGAGTGGAAAAGAGCCATCCTTTCCCCAATCTTCAAGGGTGGGGACAGGCAAAACGCTGCTGGCTATAGACCAGTAGCTCTACTCCCAGTGGTATCAAAAGTGCTGGAGAGTATTATTGACGACCACATCAGGGAATATTTCGATAGGACTAATATACTACATGAAGCTTAACATGGTTTCAGAAAAGGCAGATCCTGCGTTACTAACCTACTGTCAGCTTGAGACGACTGGACATCATGCTGGGATATGAATGTACCGGTCCATGTGGTCTTCCTAGACTTTGAGAAGGCATTTGACACTGTTCACCATGACCATCATCAGCCAGATAATCATAAGATAGGGGAAAAAGAAGTAAATAAATTAAATACTAAACCCGGAGCAAGAAAGCTCTTTGATAAGAAAGAGACGAAAGCACCTGTAGGCCTTCTTTGTAAGAGAAAGTCAAATATGGTAGACGAAGCTCCTAGGGGTAGGCCTAATTGGTGCCAAGTGGAAAGCCAATTTTATCGAATCCCTAATTCTAGACAAACAGCACAGCAAAGTAGTAGGTATTGTTCTGCACATCCACTACGTAAACCCCTTGTCAACCAGCCCACTTCTAATATTCTGTCTACTGAAAGTTATAGAAAATACCCCAAACATCGGCCACAGACCACATTTAGCAAGCCAACAGAACCCATTCATATATCTTATGTGTCTAGTGGGGAGCATGTGCCGATTTCTGCACAAAACTTGCCATGGTCTGATGAATACCAGAAACAGATACCAACACTTCATTCTTATACTGGCAACAAATTACCGAATACACATATCGGTTATACCTTAGGGCAGGATTTTCACCAGCGTCAGTTAACAGAAACACCTGGAATCATGCATATAGCACGCATGATATCGGATCAATTCCTTGCTGGCATAGCGAACAGTCTACAGCTAGGGCAAGGCATATTTCCCGGGAGATAGCTGACACAGTGTCGACACCAAACGCGGATACTAATATCTCTAAAATATTAATATCTGATTATCACACAGGTGTCTCTCACTGCATACCATATCCAAACGTAAGCCCATCCCTGACTACCACCTCAAAAATCTACCTGAAGTCTTCCTACGATCCAAAGATATTGGTAAATGAGTCTGATAACATGTATATAGAGGATACTCACGGATTATTTTACCAAGATGTTGTCCGCTCACTGAAACCACATAGCCAGTGTTTATCTATTATCCTAGTAAATACGAGATCAGTTCTAAGCAAACATTTAGCACTAAGTACAATAGCTTCTATATGCAGACCGTCATTGATTATGATCACCGAAGCCTGGTGCACAAGTGAAATCTCCAATGACAGCCTAAGGATTGATAAATACAACCTTTTTCGCGGGGACAGACGGACAGGTCGTGGGGGTGGAACACTAATTTACTGTGAACAATCCATGTGTGCAACCCAGTTTAGTAACCCAATTCTGTCACAACTCAATGACTCGATCTGGGTCGAAATAAAAGTTGTCAGAAGTAAACCTATACTTGTGGGTTGTGTGTACCGGCCCCCTTCATCCAGCAGGGAATATGATAATATGCTTAGCAATATCTTTAATGTTACAGCCAATCTTCCTTTCAGTTATAAAATTATCGGAGGCGATTTCAACTTGCCAGAAGTATCATGGTCTTCACTCCGAGGACCCCAAAGGTACGATAATCTCATAAATTCCATCGTCACAGGAGGGTGGACACAACACATAAATTCACCCACTAGATCCGCAAATATCCTAGACCTTATTTTCACGAACAACATAACGCCATCTACCGTACATGTTGGACATGAATTTCCAGGTAGTGACCATAGAATAGTAGTTTGTTCTTTTGACATCTTTCCTGAAACAAAACGCAGAGATGAAGCTGGCCAGATACCTATGAGATTGTACACACATGCTGACTGGGACTTGTATCAGCACCTAATTAGATGTTCTAATTGGGACTCGTACTTTTCGAACCAGTCCTTAGATGCAATTCTTAACAACTTCTATCAGAATATTAACTCAATTCACGACGTCATTGCACCCGAGAAGATTCTTAACTTCAGATTCCCCCAAAGTGATTATATTCCGACATCGTTTAGAAGAAGTCTACGTAAGCACTCAATAAAATACTACAGATATCATGACTTATCGTCATTAATTGCCATAACGTCCCTTCTCAGTAGAATTGAAGAGTTGAGAAATATAGGCCTCAGAAACAAAGAAATGCAGGCCATTCATGCACCGCATAACTCAGGAGAAATAGCCAAACTTTTTAAAAGTAGGTTGATGAACTCCAAAACACCCTATCCGAAAATAATATACTTAGACGGCATTGCTTACGAAAATAATGAGGCGATATGTGAACTGTTTAGCAAGCACTTCGCCAGATTATACACCTTAGAGAACGATGAAGTCGTGGATTTCCCACGTAAAACAGACGAATGTTTAAGTGACATAATTTTCACCACACATGAGATCGATAAAGCTGTCGCAAATCTTAAGCTTAGTAACACTACTGGCCCAGACGGTATATCTTCCGTTCTGCTGAAAAAAGGTGGTAATGACATGAGTTTACTCTTACTCAAGTTATACTCAATTTCATTAAGCGATGGGACATACCCTAACTGCTGGAAGAAGTCTTATATTGTACCTATCCATAAATACGGGCCTATAGCTGATATCAACAACTACCGCCCCATCAACATCACGTCTGTAGTTTCACGTGTAATGGAAAAGATAGTTAAGACTCAAATCATTCAGTACTTGCTGTCAAATGACCTACTATCCCCATCCCAATACGGTTTCTTAAGTAGAAGGTCGTGCATTACTTGCCACTTAGATTATTTTGACTACATCACACAAAGCATTGATAATGGGCGTTCGGTAACAACATTGTTTCTTGACGTTAGCAAGGCCTTCGATAAAGTCCCACATATCAGACTCCTAACAAAACTCCAATCCTACGGAATAACCGGAAATCTTCACAAATGGATAAGTTCTTTTCTCACAGAAAGAGAGCAATTAGTCAAAATCAACCACCAGTTGTCTTCCTCAAAGCCGATAACCAGTGGTGTAATACAAGGTAGTGTTCTTGGCCCTATTCTATTCCTCTTATTTATAAATGACATAGTCTCTGTAATCAAGTATGGCAAGCCATACCTTTTTGCAGATGATCTCAAGATAGTATATGATTATGGGTACGGTGATATGAGCGTCGAAAGCAAGATCCAACAAGACTTAAATGATCTAGGCGATTGGAGCGAAAAGTGGCAACTGACTTTCAACCCAGACAAGTGCGGTATAACCCACCTTGGACGCTGGAAACCGATAATGTGCCTATATATGTACGGGAAGCTCCTCTCAAAACTGAACACAGTCACAGACCTCGGGATAACATACTCAGATTTATCCTTTTCCGATCACGCAAATAAGGTTGTATCTGACTGTAAACGACTTACTGGCTTTGTACTGCGTAACTTCTACACCCAAGAAGCAAGATTAGCTATATATAGGACATGTATCCGTCCCAAACTTGAATATTGTGCTCTCCTATTTAGTAACCTCAGGACTGTAGACAGAAAAAAAATCGAAAGTGTCCAGAGATTCCTCACGAAACGCATAATAGGGTTCGACCAACAAGTGGAATATGTTGACAGGTGTGTACGTCTGAAATTAGAGCCTCTGTGGTTAAGGAGAGTGAAGTGCAACCTATTTCTACTCTTCAAAGTCATTAGGAAACACTGCTACAGTAACTCATCCATAACTTGGGAAAATATTAAATCATATCAGCTGCGAAACCACGACTACCTTGTCAAGGTGGCTACCCACAGAAAATCCATTAGGGCAAACTTTTTCACCATAAAATATTGCACTCTTTGGAACCAACTACCACCTGAAATAAGATGTTGTGAAAACCCTGATGGGTTCAAACGGAGCCTAGAAAGACACTTTAACATGTCCACCCTAGCTCGTCTAAAAGACCACAACTGTTGGTAGAACGGAAATTGAAGGCCAGTCCAGTCTTCAGTATAGTCACATACGTATATCTCGACTCTAATACTCACGCAGCGAACGTTAACTAATTTACTGATTTCTATTCTCTATAATTTTCACTAAGTTGTGTTGGTAAAAGTAACACTGGAAATAATTGTAATAGCATCCACACCTTTTAACGTTTTACATATGTATATACTAATATAATAATACTTATTAATCATGCATGTTCAACTCTTAAATTAGATGGATATTAAAATACTTAAAATATTTATGCATCAAATGTTCTCTTGCTTTACCACGCTTGTTTCCCTTATAACACTCAATTATTGAACCTAGTGTAATATTTGATATACGAACTATATTATTGATTATACTCTTATCATATATGGTTTGATTTACTCTACGGCTCCCTGTAGACTAACCACCATTCTTCAGTATACACACACTGCAGTATTGTTAAAAAACGCCAAAATTTCGTTGGTTCTGTGTTAATATCTTTTTATAATATGTCTAGACACGTTACTTTGCAATGTCAGATGTTTACTATATATAAGACTGTCATGAAAATTTAGTACACTAAGTCCTGCCAACCGACCTTACCTTCAGTCCATACTACCTAAATTGAACCTTAACTATAGTATTCTGCTAAATCTTGCTCCACTATTCACAACACCTATTCGTTTCACTCTTTAAGGTTTTAACTTCTTATAAAGTAATCTGTTCATCAGGATGCATGCACACATATATAATATGTTCGTAAAGATGTACGTGGAGACCTATTGGAAGCACTCATTAAGAAAGCTAGGGAGATGGAATATGGGGTACGAACATGTCTGGTACCAAGCAATATATTTGCGGTAGCCATAATAATCATAGTCTCAGAGCCTAACATCAAAAAAGGAGGGAGGGTGGCGTTAGCTGATCAGTAGATATGGTGGTGGTCACTAAGGTGAATCGCCCCATTCTGCAGGAACAGCAATATACAAATTAAAGGCTCGAGATATTTCTGATTTTTATGAGGGCTTAGATCTTTATCTTGAAAAAGATAATAGTGAACGCCTTGACAGATAATGCTTCTACCTTTAAATATATACCATTCGCTCAGCCTATTGTTGAGATGCGACCACGTGGGATCTGCACAGATTTATGGGGCATCTTATAAATTAACTTGCTATCCATTGTCAGATCTTTAAATACCACTTCACAATATCTTGTCTCACTTATTTTCTAATAACGTCTTTACTTGATTCTCATTATATTCCATTAAACCTAACATTTTATAGCTCTTTATGAATTTGATTCGACTTATTCTATTCCTATTCTCTGGAGGGTACGGTTGTGCACCAAATAGAAAAAAAGACATGAAATAAAAAAAACTGGCTTGAAAATAATTGTATTAAAGCCAAAAGTGGACATCATGATAGTATAAAATATATTGGTTTCATTATACATTGCAAATGAACGTTGTCGGCCTAAGGATTAATTACTTCCCCATTCTGTTTTCTATATAAATGTGTTTATTAATGATATATTTCACTCACTTAATCTATTACACTTTAATGTTTCACCTCAGCACTTTAATTTTTCTAAAACAGCTTCCAATTCCTTGTAAACGTTGTACTTACCTCAATATTGGTTGGTTATCGTATGCCTACAACCACGGGATGAAAACGAAACGAAGTCGATTTTCCCGCTCAACCTGGAGGACAACTGTACAATTCAATAACTATACGGCCTGGTTCAGACAATGTGTAATTATATATATATCAAATATTAAACTGTTGAAACATTATTAACTTGTAGACAATTTAAGATTTGACATTATATCATCCTTGATCGTGCCTGTAAAAATGGCATGCATTTTCATGTAAATTTATGTTTATATGAAAATAAATTATTATTATTATTAATTATTATTATAAAATAAGCCAGGCAGGTATAGGTGAGCCAATTCTGTCATGGTTAAAGGGACTGCCTAGCCGACAGGCAATTTTGCACTAAGGTTAACCGGTTCCGATAATCTTGGCACAGCTCGCCATCGGGAGTGTCGCAGGGTTCTATCCTAGGACCACTGATGTTTTTGATTTTCATCAATGATCTACCACGCCGTCTGAGCTGCCCGACTCTCCTATGCGCTGACGACGTAAAAATATGGCGGGCGATAAAGTGTCCGGAGGACTCAGGCTGCAGGAAGATCTAAACCTTCTAGAAGACTGGGCGGTGGCCAGTGGCATGACTTTCAACCTGAAAAAGTGCAAAGTAGTGAAGTTGCGCACCTGTAGACTGCAGAATGCAAGTTACACCCTGTGCAATGAAAGCTTGTCCTGCACAACGTCGGAATGCGACTTAGGTCTAGTTCTAACGGAAAAAATGGACACAAGCCTAAATTACACGGGGAAGGTAGCGAGGGCATGTGCGGTCATACAATTTACGCATAGGCAGTTAGGTGCACTCACTTCTGGGCTCTTTCTAAGGTTGTACAAAACATACGTCAGGCCACACCTTGAGGTGCATAATGTTATTGCATCCCCAATGCTGAGAAGAGACGCCAACCTATTGGAAAGAGGCCAAGGAGGGGCAACAAAAGGAGTGGTTGGTCTCCGAAACAAAACGTATGATGAAAGGCTGAAGAAATTAGGCCTGTTCACACTTGGTTACCTTCGGCTTAGGGGGATTTGATTACTGCCTACAAAGTAACAAATGACTAGAATCACCCAAACAAAGGTGTTCTGCCATTGAGTAGGTATAGGCTCCCACGTGGAAATCCCAGAAGGATAGCTCACCAGAGGGCAAGGTCCCGGGTGCGCTCCCACTTCTTTTCACTGCGGGTTTGCCGTCCCTGGAATTCCTTTCCGGCAGATGTAGCTATGGCACCGTCTTTGGACGCCTTTAAGCGAGGGCTGGACAACCATGCAGCGATACAAGGACTGCATCCAAATGGCCTATCTCCTTAAAATCGCATATACCAATCAGGGGTAGATAATTAAACTCGTCGTTTTACTTCTTTACATTCTCTCCCGCCTTACTCTCCTGACAACTTATTAATATTGTAATTACTATTATTATTATTACTATTACCGATATATATATTATTCTTCAAACCTAATGAGCTGACTGTTGTTACGTTTCCTATTTTTGTTTCTGTCTCTTAGTCTGAATAGCTTCACTAATTAGATCTATTATTAGTAATATTATTACCATCTCTTTTCTCTTGTTGACGATACCGAAGGACTAACTGGCGAAAGGATCAACTCCAATCACAGTAGTAACAGTCTTAACATACCTCATACTACAAACCACATATAATTAATCCCAGCACTACTCCCTTTGGAGTCAACCAAAGCTACGACAGTCGAGTGGCGGGACAAGCTACGCAGAAGTTTACCAAAGATCAGGAACCTATACCTTACAATCAAGAAGCGAGCACAAAGAAATCAAATTGGTTTATACTAGCTCGTAAAAACGATATTGGATATATAGGATATTAGATAGGTTTTTGTTTGGCGTTTTTTTAAAAGTGTACTGTTCGTTGCAGTAATTGTTGTTTTCGGTGAGTCGAATAATTAATGTAACAAGGTGATACAATTTTTATTCGAGAATCATGCAATTATATTTACTAAATAACGGTGCTGAATACTAATTTGATGGAACTAATCAGGTCAGTATACCGACGGGAAACCTGAAAGGCGCATAGTAGATTGCTTGCGGCAGACTTCAGGTGCATTGCAGAATGGTCGGGGCAGGCTTAGGGGCATTGTCCCACGCTAGTCTGTGCGGCTGAAAACATATATATATATATTATATGTATATACAGTAGTCGAGGTTGTATACACGAATGTTGTGTTGGTTTTACCTTGAAAGCGTGATACTCATGGGCTTTAATGTTTTGTAAAGTGTTTCTTAGATCAGCGGCTAGACTTCTGTTATGATTGGGATCAGTAAAGTTTGCGAACTCCATGAGGCTGTCACCTTTTTCAGGCACATTGCAGGACGTGGGACAAGGCCCCTAAGCCTACCCAAACGTTCTGCAGTGCTTCTGAAGTCAATGATGACTGGGTTATGTTTGACAGTTTCGTCATGGGCTAGTGATCGTCGCTTTATTCTTTATAACGTATAATTTATTGACAAATTTACTAGCTTTTACCTACATTTCAATCTGGTTTGTCTCTCAATGTCATTTAGTGACTGCTATGCTGTATCTCCAACAACATAAGGGAAGTGTAACTTAAATAGGTGGTTTCATATTGTAAGGATAGAAGGCTCTTTTTGCCTATGTTAATCTTTGTGATATATATCTCTGCAGAGATCTGAATTCTTTTTGACGGCGTTCACCGAGGGAGCTGTTAAAACTGAATCAGGTAAGGATCTCCAGTTGTTGACCACACTGTAGGAGAATCTAAATCCCACACGTATTTTATTCGACCTCGGTTTGAGCACCTTCTTGTGGTGAAGTCGTAAATGTGTCCTAGAGGGGAGGAAAAACTTGAAAGGTCAATACTTAAATCACCTTGTAATATACAGTATGTCAAAATTAAGTCGCCTCTACCTTCGGTATGATAATAGGAAGAGATTTAGATGTTCCATCCTCTTATCATAAGGAAGGTGTAAGATGTCACCAACTAATTTGTTTCCTACACGCTGTACTCTTTCCAGGATATGTGCATCGTTTTGAAGCATGGACTCACAGGTTGTATGCAGTATTCTAGATAAGGTCTCAAATATTTTGCATAGAGTACTTGGAACATACACTCCTCTAATCGTTTGAAACCCCTTCGAAGTTCCTATAACATTCGAAAAGCCGTAAATGCGGCTCCATTACAACTCGCCGTTGTTTTAAGTCATGGCTTATAGTAATTCCCAAGTACTTTTGTTCCTTAACATCTGATAGTTCCTTGCCCCCCCCCAGGGATTACGACGTGTACGACCTCTAACTTAGGTCCATTACCGCGCTTATCTTGGAATCAATTTCCAGACTCCACAGGTTAGTCCATTCAGCTAATTTATCTAGATCGTTCTGTGGTACCAACCTATCATTATTATTATATTCAGCTTTTGATATCTTGACTCAAGAGCTGAGCTTCAAAGAAAGCGTAAGCATTTAGCAAAACACTGATTTGTAACAGCATCCTCACGTGAGATCCTCTCTGTATTGTATTAAGTATATTGTCAAAATTGGAGACTGCTATTCCCTGTGTTTTAGACATTATTATTGGTATTATTATATCCTTTCATTCCTAGAGGAACATAGGGCTTCAGCTGCACGTCTCCATTGTCTTCGGTTTTCTGTCAACTTTTTCACCCCACCCCAAGTCTGCCCACATGCTTTCATCTCCTCTTCACATGACCTCCTCCAGGTCACCCTTGGATGACCAACTCGCTGCTTCCCTTCGGGTTCCAGTCGAGGGCTTCTCTAGTGATGTCACTTGTTGGTTTCCTCAGAATATGGCCAATCCACCTCCATTTCTTCCTGCCTATTTGTTGCACAATCGGTTCCTGGTTGGTTCGCTCATTGACAGAGATCCCTGTTGCTGATCTTTTCTGGCCGGCAATCTGATCTTGAGTATTGAGCGAAGACAACTGTTAATGAAGGTCTGTAGTTTGTTTGAGATGCTCTTTATGATGCGCTGGCCAAGTCTCTGATCCGTATAGTAGCACTGACTTCACATGAGAGCTGAAGATCCGGATCTTATTTTTAATGCTGAGTGCTGTTGACCTCCACACAGACTTGAGAGTAATGAAAGCTTGTCTTGCTTTTCTGATTCTTGCTTTGATATCCTCGTCAGTTCCGTCCGCCTGTAGTTGAGACGATGCTTCCCAGGTAGGCAGGCAGGTGAAGGATGTTGTTTCTTTCAGGTTCCTTCCATTTATGCTGGCTGATTGTTGCTGTTGGTGCTGGCCAGGAATCTTCATCACCTCTGTTTTCTCTGTTCATCTGAAGGAAGTCCTAACTCCTCTGCATGCTTCTTGTGCCAGCTTGTTGCTTTTCACTTGCATATCTTCCAATTTGTGGGAAATCAGACATATATCATCGGCAAAGTCCAGATCCTCCAAGTTTTTTGTGTGAGTCCATTTTACGCCTGTTTCCTCATTTCCCGTTGTCTGTCGCATTATCCAATCTACTGCAATCAGGAAGATCATTGGCAATAGTAGACAGCCTTGTCTTACTCACCCGTTGACAATTTGGTGAGTCGTGTTTTAGACATATTATGTTAATAATGTGATGGGTTTTCTCAAAAGTTTGCCTCCAATCTTTACATTGATCTGTCCCGAACTTCTTAACTAGCTTGACACTCAAGTAAGTGAAAGGTTATTTATGGGAAAGAGATAAAACTGAAAAACTGAAGTTTTGACTGCTTGAAAAATGTTCTTTTCCTCATGGACACAAAAATTCCGTAGTCGAACTGCGTTACTACGCCATGAGAGTACCATTTGGTGCCTAAATGTTAAGCCAGCCTTTTCACTTGGGCATTCGGAAATCTACGTCCTATTTCTAACTTGTAGAGCCGGTGACCACACTTTGACATCCACTCCCACAGTGTAGACGTAAAAGTATTGTAAAATGGAATATTTTGGTGATAAGTAGTCTTAGGTCCTGGTGTGTTTAGTAAATACTATGGAGAAATAAAAAGATGGACAAATATGGAATGCTGCAATCTACGATACTAACCGTAGGATAGGGTTTCTGGAGAACATAGTCAACCGATAGTGTTTATTTCTCTTACTGGGGAATTTATCTTAGAAAGCACTATTCATACTAATCTACGGGTGGTTTATGTGCAGGTATCTCCATTGACCTATATGTATTTTATGGATAATTATTGCGATAACTCCCTTTCTATTTTAACACAGACTCATTCAAATTCCCTTGAAGGGATGCTGCATAAAATATTACTTAAAGCCAGCCTGGTTAGGATGTTTAGAAATTTTTCGCTATTTCTATCTATACACTAAGTAAGAGATAGAAACTTTTTTGCATGAAAGAGAAGTGACTCTTCATATTAAGAATGCTTTATGAATGTACTTGTTTGACCTAATGCTTCTTTATTGTAATTGAGTGGTTCTTTATTTATGATGAGTTGTTGGGCGTCATCTCCCCCCTTAACTTGTCGAATTTCTTGATCGTAAGACCTAGGAGATACGAAAATCCAGAGTTTTCCCCTTCTGTACATAGTGATAAATGTGTTCTTGAATTAGGCAAGAGGTGTCTGGAATACATACATTTACTATTATGCTCTTTATAGAAGTGTCCACAAATTCCACCATAGGATTTTGTAGTTCTCCAAATCTGAATGCCAGCGACTCCATATTGATACTAGCTGTTAGTCTTTAATGTCTTAATCTCAGAGAATCTTGCATGGAAGCTTCCTCCAATGATTGAAATTTGCTTATCAACCTATATATATTACAGTACGAATTGATATGGAATCAGAGACGTTTCCTTTTATTCTACAGTTCGCAGTTATCAGTAAAATTCAGGGGTGTATTTGTCTCTGTTTGAGACTCGCTAACATGACTGGTTGATTTAGTGTGATAATGTCTCCTCTCAGACTAAAACCCATCATAAACTATAAGTTAGCTATGATGCAATAGGCTTTGGTTGTCATTCCTTAACGATTTATTTTCTGCTTGTTTTTACTGAAGCGGAATAATCTGCTTCTGTTAGTGAGTATGACAAAACTTGTATCCTGCATTCTATTACTAGCCACCATCTTTGTGGCATTTGTTTTAAATGTTCAAACGCCAACAGAGGCCGACTATTTCGCCTAGGAAAATAGACAACTTGGAACCACAATGAATAGAAGCAGCATTAGTCGCGTGTATGCCTTGTTCTAGTTTCATTATTTTGTATTAAATTATTGTTGTGGGTTGTTTTTGTAACCAACTAATTCAGTTTCACCCGGTTTTCATTCAGTTGCTGATTCTGTTAAACACATGGAAGTTTTTCTAATGTGGCTCTCCTTTGCTGCACTACCAGCACTTAGTTGAGTAATTACCTCACTAGTGAACTTTTTTGTCTGTAGTTTTGCGTTAGCTTCATAAAGTTTACTTTTGCTTTATTTCATGCCCATTCAGAAACAACTGTGGTGTGCAAAATTAATTCTACACCTATCACTGGCTCCTTTATAGCTCAGCAAATTAAGATCTTGAACACCATTGGAAAATTAGCAGTCTTAATGTTCCTGCACAATTTTTAGTTTTGTAAGGCGGATGAAATAGTAATGCGATTTATTTTTGGAATATGGCTTGATTACCTTACCAACCTGTAGTCCAGTGGTAGGAAGAGATTATGGAATCGGTTAGAAAGATGATGGTGACACACTCCTTAAAGGACATCTTCAAATTCGTGAATAAGATTAACGTGTCTGGGAAGGTTACGGCTTTCCTCTGATAAACAGTATGCTCTGCAAATTTACTTAGTAAAATAACTGAAGTATTTTAATACCCACTAAATATATGCAAGAACGTCCAATTCCTGTTTGATGGTGAAATATATCGACAGGAAGACAGAGCAGCTCTGGGTTCTCCCTTTGGTCAACTACTTATTGCTTCATGGAACACCTAGAATCGAGTACTCTACAAGCAGTTATAAGTCAGTTCAAAGTCCATAGACGTTATACGGATGATATTTTCGTCATTACTGATAGCAGTTTTGATCGGAATAGAATCCTTGAAGTATTTAATAACAGTCAGTAATCAGTCAGTTGTACTCTAGAAGTAGAATTAGAAGGGAAGCATCCCTCTTGATGTTTAGCTTTCAAGGAGTAATGGTTGATCAATGCAGAAATCAACTCACTAGAAACCAAAATGGAACGGCAGCTGACTAACTGCTATAGCTTTGTCCTACTAAGTAGGAAAAGAAAACCCATTAAATCTGTCACAAGAAACAGTCGAATTTGAACGGAAAAAACACCAATTAGAGAACTGGAGTCTTTCTATAACACTAATCCGAAGTGGTTATCCACGAGCATTCATTAATAAATATATAGGACCAGATGAAAAGTTCACAAAAGGCAGAGGTACCAACGAAATTGTTAGTTATACACCTCTAGTTCAAAGGTGACTCATGGAATTCTTCGAAGCAAATTGTTGAGAGCTATTCGAAAAACATTTTTTTCCGCATCTTTACATCTCACATTCTCCATGCAACCTTTTATTCATCTTAACGTTAAAGACAAGGTCCCATTGTTAGCAACATGCATGTGCATGTATCGATTCACTTGCTACTGTGGATCTAAATACATAGGCTGTATCAGTAGGATGCTGTCTAAACGTGCACAAGAACATCTCGCATTACAATCGTCGAAAGGAAAAAAGTTAGGCCAACATATAGTTCAGTTATTGAGCATTCATTCCACATCAATAGAAAATTCATCCAAAATGATAATTTATTGTTCATAATCATATTAATGCCTAATGTGATTACGAGTAATAAATTGTTCTCCAAACGTCATCAGTAAAGAATACTGTATCACTGCTTTTATCAAATAGGATTATACTATGATGGAATTCATACGATGATAAAGAATCCTTGATGTTGCCAATAATTATGTCTTTTGAATTTTTTCTGACTTAATAATCTCAGCGTTAATACTTCCCTGAAGAAGCTACCTATCTTTAATCACAAGTGTTTGTATTCCGTCTCCCATGTAGACGTATAATATGACGAGTAACATTGAAGTGTAGCGCGTTAGGTGAAGAGGATAAGAGAATCGAAGTAGCTCCACAACCTCATTGACTGAGATGGCTAGGATATCTGCTAAGCATACCAAACAAACGCCTTCATCACCAAGCAATGTTAGCTGACGTAGGATTAAGTTGCAAAAGAGTTTCGGGTGGTCAGGTCAAAACCTGACATCAGTTTATGAAGTCTTTTACTGTTGGTTTCAGCTATGAAGAGAGGTGTACACTGCGGTTGGGGTGCTTGGGGCACTAAAAATCCGCCGTTGAAAACGGTTTGTAACATACCTCAAAATTGTTTTCAATGACAGATGGGTTTACTCTTTACTAACTTCTAGACGCATCAGATAGTATTTATTCTCCACGTACTTATTCTTTCCCCTGTATATATCCGTTCATTACAGTCATTGTGAATTTGTATTTTCCAATACCTTTGTGTGGCATACGGAGTGTGGCGATTTGAATTGTTGTAATTTCGTGCAAATTTCTACTTTGGGAACTCAGTCAATCAACCCCCTGGGTGTAAAAGTCTCATATACCTTACCATAACGATATTCCTGTTGTTGACAGACAATCAGATAATGTATATTTTACATTCTTCTTCTGACTGTAGGTTGGTAACTGATACACACCCTAGTACTACATCTAAGGGTTTTCTTAAGGTTAACTGCTATTTTTCTATATAACTTGCACATTGAAATAAAAAAAACCCAGGATATTATCAAATATATGCATTCTCAAGCCAATTTATTTTGATCTAGACGCTTTTAAAATGCCGCCTTCTGAATTCTTTAGGAGAAAACCTAAGAATGTTTAGCATGCACACCACTTGTGTCAAATGTAAGGTGATGCCATGGGATTCATCTGCACGGACTTTTACTTTAAGAATAGAGAATGTAGTGGGGAATTGTATTTGTTTTAAGTGGACAGGCTGCTGACTAAGTCTCAACACAGACATTAAATGTCTGGTTTAGTATTTGTCAGCTGGTATCATTTTTATTGTCGGCAAGATATGTGGCTATCCATGTAATGGTTTATGTGCTTCCTACTAGTTTATTTTGTCATAGTGTACGGTTGTGAGACATAGCTACTTGTATCAGAATATACAAGAAGACTAGCTTTTTGACCATAGGTTCTTTCATTCAGTTGATTATGGTAGACAGGATAGCTTGATAAGTAGTGTTACGATTCAGTGATGTTGGGTTATGAAGGTCACTTAATCAATGAGTCTATGAGTGTGTATTAATTGATGAGGATGATGTGGGTAAAGGAGAATGATCCTCGGAGAGGCTTCGTTTGCTCTTGGAAGTGCGTGGGCGGTTGTTACTTCCCGGCTGCACACACCGTGGAAATTGGTTGATTCTTCGGGTACCTGAAAGAGAAAGAGGGTTAGTGTTGCATGACTGCAGAGCCCTGGGGACAACTGGTTTAGGCCGGTCGCACACGGCCTGTATGAACTGGTTACTTGGTTTGGCTCCGTATTAGTAAACTTACCGCCGGTTACGGAACACCGTAGGGTAAATCGGGATATACAACTGTTGAGGTCGAACTTCTCTAACCCCCTCTCTTCAGAGTAGAAAGACAGCACAGCTGGCATGCTGGTCATCTGAGGGAAACACCTTACTACTGTTACATCCCTGCTCCCCAACAATACGACTTCACCCACAGACACCCAGATGAATGTAAAAAAATTCTTATACTATTCCGGTAAATGGTTTTAGTCTAACCGCTATCCTAACAGCCTTCCTGGCATGGTAGGACCTGCAGGAACAATAGTTCCAGTCAGAGCAGCTTGTTGAGTCATTGTGATGCGCAAGTCCTAACAACACGTCAAGGTAGCAGCTATCGGTCGGGTTACTAATTGAAGTACTTCCAAAATAGGGGTTGTCACACTCTGGTGGATTATGAATCGAAGCAATAGAAGTCTAATTGTGTGCCCTCTTCTCCAGATACGCCTTGCTGACTGACTGGTGAGTGCCAACTAGCACGAAACCTATGTGGCCGATTGCCCCCAACCATCTAATATCAAGTTTTTAAATATTCGTTTTTATTCTTCTAAACTGTTAAATAACTTTTTCACTTTTCAGGATAAAATTTAAAGGTTTCTTTATCACATGGAAAAATAACGATGATGAAATTCATTACTTACTTTCTTGCTCAAATTGGTAAGTCATAAACATTTCCGTTCTAATTATAAATTTAGGTCCTAATTCAGAATATACTTGGACTCGTCTAATCTATAGTGCACTTAAAGCCCCTACATATCACTTATACTTTGAGTTACTTTTAATCATTGGTATTGTTTGGCTGTTGTTTAAACGCAGTTATCGTATCAATGATGTAATTAATTTGAGTGTAGAGGAAAAAAATCAACTAATTAATGAATGGAAACCTGATAGTTTGGTTCCAAAGGATTGGGAACCACCAAAATATCTCTTGAAACAGTTTCATAGATGCGCATACGGTCGACTTGGCAAGTAAGTACTTGTTTATCATGTACTTCTGTATACACTTACATTAGATAGCAATTATCTGTTCTTAAGGTTTGTATACACAGATTTTTGTACTCTTAAGAATTATAACTGCAGGGAAAATATTTTACTTACTAGTGTAGTAAAGTGAATAAGGCCAAGTAACGTAGTAATTGTAGGTGAATCATGTACAAATTTGACGCATAATTTTGTACGAAACATATCATTGGATCATTATTAAATGTCAGAATGTTGACGACAGGGCTTTTTAGAGCTCATTCTGAGATATCTTTTGCATTGGAAGAATTATCTG
This sequence comes from Trichobilharzia regenti, assembly GCA_944472135.2. Classification (NCBI taxonomy): domain Eukaryota; kingdom Metazoa; phylum Platyhelminthes; class Trematoda; order Strigeidida; family Schistosomatidae; genus Trichobilharzia; species Trichobilharzia regenti. The sequence goes on along the minus strand of OX235262.1, from coordinate 127,875,408 downwards.
TGACAGGTAAGCAAAAACGTAAACTGCGCTCCCACATAACTGATACCTGGGGATGAAGAGTGCTACATTCTTTCAGGTTTTTATCTGCATTAATCACTTCCTAGATCTGCTAAGATGATTTTATTGAAAATAGAACTGGTTCATTGGATTAGACAGTCAACTTTCAACAAATAGGGTTACACACCGTATGTGTAGATCATTCCCAAATGCATGAGATGCATATGATTATTAAATAATCTGTCTGTCTGGACTCAACATAGAACTTGGCACCGAAGTGCAGCTGTTCGAGTTGCCACGTTCCAAATAGCACACAAAAGTAGACAAGAGGATGAGTAAAGAGAATCAATAGAGTTTGACAAGTATACGAGTGAAGCAGAATGGGTAATGGTAGAAAGGAATATGTAAGATTACAGAGACTGAATACATCTGCGCCATTGACAACGATTTTGAGCCATGTCACGTATTGTCTCCAGTCATTGATTCTTAGAATCCCGAGGGCCCCAACCTGGAAGTCTGCATCTCCCTACCTGACTCAGTTTAACTGTCAAGGATTTCATGGATTGATGAGGCCATGTTTTTGTTTGGCCACCACTTACTCTTTTCCAACCTGCATCAGCTAGTAATGCCCTTCGGGGCAGGCAATGGTTAGGCGTGCGCAGCACGTGACCTAGCCATCTCAATCCATGTAACTTTGATTTTCCCTCTTTGCCCAACACTCTACGCCTAACGTCAACATTACCTACTTTATTATACCACGTAACGTGAGAAAGAGATCGTAGACATCTATGATTAAAAATAGTCAACCTTTTTCATGTTTTCAACTCGTATTGGCTATGTTTCAGTAACCACAAATAGTAACCATCTCATTCTATGTATGTTCTTGTCTTTTAGTTAATTTAGTTGTGTTGTTCCTTATTACTGCTGTTTATTTCTATTCATTTTAGATAGATCTGCTAGAATCACTGACATTATCTTAGGTGTGGCCATTAAAGTAATTTAAAAATACTCACAAGATTGCTGAATTTCATTCTGTTTGTATTTTGTTGTTGGATATTATATGCACTCCACCAGCTGAAAACGTCTGTAGTCTAATGGTAGAATGTTCACTAACAATGCATGAGGTCTGGTTTTGACTCCCCCTGCCGATACCCCCCCCCGCCGCTCTCGTCTTGTGTTTACTAGATGGTATTAAAGCTGTAGTAGATAGAAGGTTGGATTTGAGGCTGGAAAACCACATCACCGCTACAAAACTCTAAGATTTGAAGCTCTACGAAAAAGACAGAAGGCTACACTTTAGAGTATATTATAGACTAGTGGACAAAAGTCACAGTCATTATGTACTTGTTTTTCAGTAGTATTGTTGAAATAACAAATCATACAAACTGTTTTGTCGGTACCGATAAATTTATTCACGTGGAAAAACTTTCAGTCTATCACCATTCGAATAAGAGTTCCATTTTCTGTGCAAACGGTTTTATGGGATTCAAAGTAGTCTCGTTCCCAATCGCATATTCTGTCTGTCTGGACTCAACATAGAACTTGGCACCGAAGTGCAGCTGTTCGAGTTGCCACGTTCCAAATAGCACACAAAAGTAGACAAGAGGATGAGTGAAGAGAATCAATAGAGTTTGACAAGTATACGAGTGAAACAGAATGGGTAATGGTAGAAAGGAATATGTAAGATTACAGAGACTGAATACATCTGCGCCATTGACAACGATTTTGAGCCATGTCACGTATTGTCTCCAGTCATTGATTCTTAGAATCCCGAGGGCCCCAACCCGGAAGTCTGCATCTCCCTACCTGACTCAGTTTAACTGTCAAGGATTTCATGGATTGATGAGGCCATGTTTTTGTTTGGCCACCACTTACTCTTTTCCAATCGCATATTAGGCCAATTTTTGCTTATGTTATCACCATTTTAAAATACGTTCACTAGGCTATATATATATATATATATATATATGATCTTGAGTATTGAGCGAAGACAACTGTTAATGAAGGTCTGTAGTTTGTTTGAGATGCTCTTTATGATGCGCTGGCCAAGTCTCTGATCCGTATAGTAGCACTGACTTCACATGAGAGCTGAAGATCCGGATCTTATTTTTAATGCTGAGTGCTGTTGACCTCCACACAGACTTGAGAGTAATGAAAGCTTGTCTTGCTTTTCTGATTCTTGCTTTGATATCCTCGTCAGTTCCGTCCGCCTGTAGTTGAGACGATGCTTCCCAGGTAGGCAGGCAGGTGAAGGATGTTGTTTCTTTCAGGTTCCTTCCATTTATGCTGGCTGATTGTTGCTGTTGGTGCTGGCCAGGAATCTTCATCACCTCTGTTTTCTCTGTTCATCTGAAGGAAGTCCTAACTCCTCTGCATGCTTCTTCTGCCAGCTTGTTGCTTTTCACTTGCATATCTTCCAATTTGTGGGAAATCAGACATATATCATCGGCAAAGTCCAGATCCTCCAAGTTTTTTGTGTGAGTCCATTTTACGCCTGTTTCCTCATTTCCCGTTGTCTGTCGCATTATCCAATCTACTGCAATCAGGAAGATCATTGTCGATGGTAGGCGGCCAGCCAGCTTGTCTCCCGTCTTCATTTCGAAGGCTTCCGTAAGTTTCCCGTTGTGGATTACTTGGCATGCAGCACTGTCGTATAACTGTTGGGTGAGATGTATAATTGTCGATGGCACCCCGTAGTAGCGAAGTAGTTTCCAAATGACCTCTCGATCGACGCTGTCGAAGGCCTTCTCAAAGTCGATGAAGTTGAGATGGAGAGGTGACTGCCATTCCAAGCTTTGTTCAATGATGATCCGTAGTGTGGCGATTTGATCAATACATGACTTGTTTCTCCTGAATCCGGCCTGTTCCGGTCGAAGTTTTTCACCCAGGGCTTGTTTGACTCTCTTCAGGATGATGCGTTTTAGTATTATGCTTGGGATGGACAGCAGCATAATTCCGCGCCAGTTCTTGCATTGACTTAAGTCTCCTTTGATAGAAATCTTAGGGTTAGGGTATTATATCATTATTTGTATTTTTCGTGTAAATGGGAGAGGACTGTTTCGTTGTTCATATAGATGAAACCGTTTTGATAGCAGGTTCTGCAGTCCAACTAATGGTATGCGTTCAAGGTTATCGGTGAGTTCGCACTCCGTAGTCGCTAGTCTTTATGATTTAGCCGTATGAACAAGCATTTATTGCAGCCGTAAACTGATAGTACAAGCTTATCATGAACTCATTTTCAACACTTTTACAATCACATCTAAAGAAGTACAACAAGTGTTCTACATATATAACAGTTGTTGAAAGGCGACTAAGTGTCTTATGAGTCTAGAGTATGGATTATTAAATAAACTAATTCATAAGCTCCTATCCCACTCTGAATATTCAACTGTCCTATCTACATAATATCAATAGTCTCCAGGTATTTTGTAGCTGTATTAATTTTAATTTTATGAATTTAGTCCAAGAATTTTAATATCATTTCTGGCACATTTAGTCATCTTTGAATATGGTCAGGTGGCGTTAATAATAATAATAATTATCATTATTATTATAGTTCCTCAGAGTTATATTTTACTAATTTCACCGTGAGCTAACATTAGTTAGAGAACCATTGAAAACCAGGGAGTACTGGACAGCTGTTTCGTCCTAGTTTATGACTCTTCATCAGTATGCACCCACCGGGATTTGAACCCAGGACCTTCTGGTTACAAAGCGAGCCAGCTCGTATACCATTAAGCCACTGGGACACGATCCAATGGCCCATGAATTCTAACTTCTGCTAATTCACAACATAGCGCGACCCCTAGCTAATGTCTTCGGCGATTATTTGCCCTCACACTCGACCTGCTGCACCCTACTGGTCATGACTTCTCACTAGAACCCCAGGTAACTACCTACCTGAACAGGGCAAGCCGCTAGTGAGCATCTCATTGATATTCAAGTGCTGAAGAGTCCCAAACTAGGACGAAACAGCTGTCCAGTACTCCAAGGTTTTTCAATGGTCCTCTAACTAACGTCAGCTGATGATGAAATCCTGTAACCAATCAAATTCCTACAAACCAGCACTTGAATTTTCTGTTTCAGTTTGATTGCTGCTCGATAATTACCTTGAAATATTTGCAGTTTCAAGAATAAACTCATCAGATGTTTTTTTTCATATTCGTTCATTATAACACGTACTTAGAGTACTGAAGAAATTTGTATGATCAGTGTTTATGTTGACACCCAGAAGTTCCATATTCTGTCAGTCATCAACACTTGTGGTTCCTTCAATGCTTTTCTGTACTTTTAAATTTTTGTTATTCACTTAAGGTATGTGAATTTCAACCCAACAGGAGGAGAAAATGAGAGTAATGAAAAGATGAACAACAGAGGACATTTAAATTTTGCAACACTGAATTTCTTGAATTTCATTGAAGATCAAGATTTATCTACTGCTGCTGTTGAACAGATGAAAAAGTATGGTGTTGGATCTTGTGGACCCAGAGGATTTTATGGCACTTTTGATGTTCATTTAGAGCTTGAAGAAATATTGGCTAAATATCTTGGCGTAGAAAAAGCTGTCATTTATTCTTATGGAGCTGCTACATTTTCCAGTGCTATTCCATCGTATTCCAAACGAACTGATGTCATATTTGCTGATGAAGGTATCAGCCCTGCCGCATATCAAGGATTAGTGGCATCAAGAAGTCATGTTCGATTTTTTCGTCATAATGATATGGAACATTTGGAACAGCTACTCATGGCACAGGCAAAAAAAGATAAAGAAGATCCTAAGCGTGCTATGCTAACACGTCGATTTTTTGTTGTTGATGGTTTATATCTTAATTATGGTGATATTTGTCCTCTACCAGATCTAATCGCTTTAAAGTATAAGTATAAAGTGCGTATATTATTAGATGAAACAGTATCTTTTGGAGTACTTGGCAAAACAGGTAGAGGTGTAACAGAATATTTCGGTGTTGATGTTGAAGATATTGATTTGATTTCAGGCAAGTGTACCTACTTTCACATTTTCATAATCTTGTTATTTTCTATAGTTTGGTTTGTAAGTGTTAGTTATATTTTTACGAGTTGATCATGGATTGATATCCCACCGACGACACTGGTTGGGGTCGCGCTAAATCACGTATTAGTAGAAGTTAGAATTCATGAGCCATTGAATCAAGTCCCAGCGGCTGAATGGTATACGAACTTGACCTGTAACCAGATTTCCTGGGTTTGAACCCCGGGAGTGGGTGTGTACTGCCGATGATTCCCAAACTAGGATGAAACAGCTGTCCAGTACTCCAGTTCTGGTTTTCAATGGTTCTCTAATTGATATCAATCAGTGATCAACTCGTAAAAAATCTTGTTATTAGTTATTTTGTTTTGCATTATTATTTACAGTTAATTGGGTTCACCCAGTCTCTATTGTATTTCCATCACACTGGAAGGAAATAAGCCTAGGTTGTATAATTGTAGATAACTGTAATCCTAACACAGATAACCTAGTGGGAACATGGGATAAATATCTGTTGCCCATATATTAAACTGATCTTATTCGCCACAGTATTGTACGCTGATCCATTAGTTGTGTATAATGTATGTGTAATTCCATATGAATTTGTTTATTGAACATTTCACGCAGTGTGACAGTATTATTCACTGGATGATGTTTCCAACACAATTTATTGTTCTTAATCACATCACTGATTGTAACTACGCAACTTTGTAACATGAGTTTTGTAGGTTTCTTTATTGCTTCTCGGTCATCATAAAGGCAGTAGAGTTTTCCAGATGGCTGGGACAGATATTGAATCGTTCCTATTACATGTATTTCCAAGTTGATTCAATAAATACAGCTTCTGTTATCAATCTCTCCCTCCATCTTGTTGTGCTACATTTTAAGAATGTCACCTTATCACATCCTGTTGTTTGGTTGTGTGTAGTTGCATGTAGTGCTATGACTGAGGTATTTACTAGATTTCTTATCTTGTTAAGGTCAACTGATCTCGATTTCGCTAGTGTTTTGCGCTTTACTAGTCTGACTGACCCCATGCTATTACTCTGACCTATGTATTTGATGTGACAATCATTGTAGGGTGCTAGATAAACAAAGTAATTCTGTTTATTGGGCTTCCCAGGATCCTAATTTGTTTCTAGTTGAGTTTGTAGGTTCGAATGCCAATTTTATTCCTGCTCTAGTAAGAATTCTACACAGGGTTTCTGAGGTTCTTTTCCTGAATGGATGCACTGCTGGTGTTTTAAATCATTTATTGTTGATGTTGTCAAATTTCTGTGCATTTTTATCATGAATGTCGTACTTATTATTAGTTTTATCTGTACAATTTTCTGTGCACTTCCTGATTAATGCATCGGAGGAAATATTAAGCTTGGAGAATTCTCCTGTACATCTAACTTTCTGCCATAGATTTCCTGTGACTCTGTTTAATTTTTCTGCCCTATTACTTAAGCGTTGCACCAATCGTATTTTTAATGACATAGGTTAGGATGAACCGAAACCCATATATCGGTTTGAATGTATAGGTTTTTGTAGACACTAGTGTTTAACTTTCCATCTTCTTTCCACTTTATGCTACAATCTAACATTAGAAGCTTTTAATTCTTATTAAATTATTGGTCTTTACTTCCTTATCGAAATCGTTAGTAAGGATTTTAAAAGAACTATTTTTGCAAGGTCTGATACACTAACTAATGAAATTAATTATAGAACGATTTAAAACAACCAATTAAAAGTTTAAGAATAAAAAGAATTATTAGAAAAGATTGTGCACATAAACAGGAAGGTGGGTTAAAATTTATGATGAATAGGTGCGAAAGATGGACAGCTGAGAGTTGTACGCAATTTTTAATTCATCAGAATTAATATCTGTGGGAAGCTTGTGCAGTGTGGGCTAGATAAAATGAATTTTATTTATATTTTAGTAGTTGTTTAAACAAGAATGATAAGGGTTTTTTTCATTTTGATAATATTTCGAGCAAATATTGATGTAATTAGTTTCGTCAGAATCATACAGATGACAGACGCAACAGAATAATAAGATGTCACTGATTAAAAAGGGAGGTTTCTTGTTGACTGTATTGTCAGACCGATACAATCGTCACTGTTGGTGTATGTGCCCCTTAAGTTGACTCCTGGATGATAGGTTTCAAGCTTTAAGATAGCTGCTGGCTGGAATTCATGTTTCATCACCTCAAGGACTTCTAAGCTGGATATACTTACATTCTAGTGAGTAGTGGCGTTCCCAGTCAGAATATGACCCAGTTATTGGCCCTGGAATCTACTGTCAACTCTGTCTCTACATTATATATATATATATATATATATATATATATATATATATATATTCACTGCCGAAATTTTACTGTTATGATGCTCATGCTTACATTTTTGCATAGATTGAGGTCTCCAATACACCTTCTTTATGCTTTAATTGCTTCATGTAACATTTCATACATAGCAAGTGTTTCATTTACCTTTCATGTACAGGTTCGTTAGAAACTGCCTTAGGGGTATGTGGTGGATTCTGTGCTGGATCTCAGTTTGTTGTTGGTCATCAAGAACTCTCTGGACAAGGATATTGTTTTTCAGCTTCTCTACCACCAATGTTGGCTTCAGCTGCAATCACAGCAGTTTTTAAACTACAATCTGAATTTGAGAATGGTAGACGTAACAGGCGTTTATTGGAGTTAGCCAGGCTAGCGGACAATATTTTCCATTCTGATAAAAAGCTGACCAATACATGGAAGTTATATGGACATCCGGATAGCCCATTGAAACACTTGAGATTAAGAGAGAATAACACCCTCCTTAAACTTGAGGCTATTGTTCAAGCCGCTTTTGATTGGACTGGTGAGTGCAATTCGGAAGCGCCTCCAGTGCTTCTCACAGTAGCAAGGTTAGTAGTTACTAACTTCATTTTTATTTTTTTTTTATTTTTTTATTTATTATACCAAATGTGATGAGTGTGTGCTTGTTTCATTTCCTCGTTGAAACAATGAATTAGTCTTACCCACCACTACTTCTCTACTTATAATCTTTCTTTTTCTGTATTTTAGATACACATACAACACTAACTATAGTAATCCACCACCGAGTATTCGTATTGCATTGAATTGTGATCTAACTGATGATGAAGTACATCATCTGTTTTCTGTTCTCTCGTCGATTGTTACTGCATAAAGCAATGTGGCCTTCATGTGACCGACACATATTGACCTACAACAACTGGCTGTGAATTTTCTTAATGTGATATGATATACAACTACAATTAAATAAAACATACGCTTTTTTTATAAAAATGAAACACACTCATAGCTAACTTCTTTGTAGTAATAAATGCGTATATATTTAACACTGTCTTTTTCCTTTATGTGTACTTGGCATGGTGGATTCACTCAACCGGGTTTTATATTGCTGTTTTCGTTCATTTCTTTAAAAAAAAATTTGCTTTGCTGAGAAGGGCACTAAAAGCCGTTAGTAGGGCAAGTGGGATAACGTTAAACCAACTGGTTAACACTATTGTGGATAGACATATCATGTCATGTAAGAAACTAGCGAATGCAATATTGTCAGACCTCGAGCATCCTCTCTATACGCAGCTGTCGCCTTGCATTTCATCTGGTAGAACTAGAAGCAGCTATAGGAGGCTATATGCTAGGACTACCAAATACAAAAACTTCACAATACCATATCTGGCACAGCTGTTATGTGATGAGAAATCCGTTAGGTATGACACGATCAGCTTACTGTGGCACTCTAACAAATAGTCCCATTAGTTTTTGTTTTCCTTGCTTCGTTACTATTATATTATTGTTCAAATCTATCTATTACACACTAATTTTATATTTCATATCCTGTGGTGCATTGTTTGAAATATAAACGCAACGCTGTTCTTTTTTATTTATCTATTTTTTTGGTTGTTTTTTGTTTTCAAAATCTTATAAAATTTATGTGGTAATTAGATGCAATATTGTAATGCACGCTGAAAATTCCATACCTGTACCACAAATACTGTTTGGAATAAAGCTGTTATTATTATTATGTCTGAGGTGAGGTGGAATATAATAAAATTATAAAACTTGGGCACTGTGGTAGAGCATAACTACTCCATTATGGATAAAATTTTATTCTGATAAATCACACAATGTTGTACAGTAATATTAACTGATGACGTTTCGAGCGAAATTTATTGCTCATAATCATATCAAGTTACTCACACAACTGTTTTTCTTCATTTATATACATGTATGAAATCGATTAGATATTGGATTAAAAATCAATAAAGATTAATGTACATTCAGAAATAATAACACGAGTGTTATTGATCAATTACAATCAGATGGGAAATGAGACGAGTGTTTTTATAGTCATAAAAAGTTACTTGTTAGAATGTTGTGAGGTACGTGAATTGAAGTAGAATTTTCAGATTATTTATTATCCTCTTCTGATTTGACTGGGGGTAATAATATCTTCCATATCTGTGGTATCTGCGTTGAGTCATTTCTGTTGCATGTGTTGGGTTGAGACTCAACGAACCAGGATTCAGTAATCGATATCTCTCTCTCCACCTACATAGATTACTCCTTAGAATCTTAACCCTCTCCCACCTTTTTGTGTGGTTGTGTGTTAATGCATGCAGTGCAATTGCTGAGTTTTTTTTCTCAATTACTTATCTTCTCGGGGTCAACCATTCTTACCTTAGCTAAATTCTTATTTTCCGACAGACAATCTGACTACCTTCGACCCACTAGTTTGACCTCACAGTTATTGCAGGGTATTTTGTAAATTACATTATTTTGTTTAATTGGGTTCACCGGGTCTTTTAGCCTACAGAGCTTGTCTCTGAGTGAGTTTGTAGGTTTGAATGTCACCCTAATTCCTTGTTTATTAAGAATCCTACGTAGAGTTTCAGATGTCCCCTCCTTATATGGTATAACAGTAGATGCCTTACATTCTCTCTTATTTATGTTATCATTACTAGTTTCACAATTATTTTTATTTTGCTTTTGGCCTCTTTCGATCCTCCTAATGAATTTTATAGGATACTTATTTAATACCAACACCTCTTCTAACTGTTTTATTTCATCAATCTTCTTATATGATAACAAATTTAATTTAAACTGGGTGTATAAATTAACTGATAGCTTTGTTATTATACGCCTATTATAATTCGAAAAACAGTATATTCGCCAGTTTTTAACGTGTTGATTGACTTAAAAAAAACAATTTTGGTGGTTCAATAATATAATAGTAAACAGTATGCGGATATGCGGTACAAAACTTTTGTCATCATACAGGATTTACATGTAAAGTAATATTTTGAAATATACCTTTATTTTGTTGAAGATTTGCACAGCGTTTACTTGGAAGCAAGTTAAATCAGCACACCAGTCTAATGTCTAAGTCGTTTGATACAACTGGACGATTAAAACAATGATAAATTCAGATGAAATTAAGCATTTCGGTGGAAAGCAACTCTGGTAACCCAGTGATTCAAGCAGACCGCTTTTAGAAATGAACCAGATAAAGCCGATTGAAAATAGACTATACACTGTATCTTTTACGCTACTATATTTGATAGGATTTTTAAGTAAATAACATAAAGGGAGCCATCTGTTCACCATTTTCCTTACATGAAGCTAAGTGAAATTTACGAATTTCAAGTACGAACGTTGAAAAGCATATATATATAACAATTATTCAAATTTTAATTGTCCCACTGAAAATTATTTTAAGCTTGTTCTTTTTAACCTTCAAAAAATTATCCTTCACACTCCATTTATGTGCTCCTTGTTATTTGAGGTGTGGATTTTCCTAATAATGATTAAATAACCAAATAATATTGTTTCCACTGTTGTTTCTCTATTTAATGTTAATGAATTTCTGAAAGTATTAGTAAAGTGGAGATTTATAGACCAGCTTATGATTGAGTTACCATTTATAAACTATGATATTCGAAATATGTCATTCTTTCACTGAAAAATACAGGCTTCAAGTAATAACTATCTTCTACCTAGTGTTCAGTTGTTAATACTCTTATGGTAATAACTCCGTTGATTTGACTTAACTTCTGTTTGTTTGCATGATTTAACTTAACTCTTGTTTCTATGCTTTTTTTTCTAACTACTTAAAACTCTTGCGTAATTCTCTATGTTATTTTGTTTCCATTTACACCCTGAGCACAACTCTTTCATCAAACTATTCACATTATTACGTAACTCTTCTTTAACAATCGTTTGTGAAAACTCCTCACTTTTGTTACTACCCTCTTATATCAACATAGAATCCATCTGAACTTACCGGTTGTATTTTCGTTTGACAAATTTAATGTACACACACATACAAAACAACCATATATATATTCGCGACTGTACAGCTATAAAAATGAATTCGCCGAAAAGAGACTCTTTGCTGAATTACTGGTCTTCTGTCTAATAACTGATGTGTTTACTTCATACATTTATTCCCCCTTATGAATTTGAATAAAGCAAGAATAACAATTTTTGCAGGATATAGTACAATCATTTATTTCGTTGGCCTCTCATGACCTACTTACAACCTAAATAAATTATAATCAACTTTATGTACAAAAAGAATGTTTGGGTGGACCACATTAAATTCACCATGGAATATGAACACATCGATGAGTTCAATTTCCTGGACCTAAATGTAAAATAAAGAAACGATGGAACAGTCGAAAAGTTCATCCATAGGAAAGAAACTTGGACCGGACATTACCTTCATTACAACAGCTTCTGCCCTATGAGCTATAAGCGGGGATTAGTAAGGACACTGTACGACAGGGTCAGGAAGTTATGTTCGCCTAACAAGGTAGAAGAAGAATTAAGCTTTGTTGAAAAATGCCTTAAGGAAAACGGGTATCCAAAAGGATTTATCCTAAAGTACAGCAAAGAAAGAGATGAGAAAGAAAAGTACCCAACAGTTGAAAAGAAGAAAGTGTTCATTTGCCTCCCATAGAAAGGAGAAACAGTATCGCAAGAGATTGAAAAGAAGATGAAAGGAGCAATAAAGAGATGCTTCCGCGAAGACAATCTGGTGACACTATACAGCGCTACATGCTCTATAAGCCAATCGAACTGGATAAGTACCCTGCTGATGTTACTTCCAACTGCATTTATAAATTTACGTGCACCTGCGGCAGCAAGTATATTGGAAGGACACAAAGGAGGGCTTCTATCCTATTTTCTGAGCATATTCCAAGAAACTTATGCTCAAAAGAAAGCAGATAATTACGAAGTTCAATTACCAGACACCTTATGGATACGGGTCATTTTGTTGAGATTTCCAAATCCTTCAAACTATTAAACATACAAAGGACAGCGAATCTACTACGATTTGCTGAATCAATTGCAATTAAACGTCTCAGACCAAACTTATGCACACAGAAAGAAAGTGTAGTCGATCTCTCACTCCCTTGGTAACCATATCACTTTCATTACACTGATTAGTCATACACACTAGTGGGCTCGACTCACTAAGCAAGTTGTCGATTTGATGAACTTTGACCTTGTTGAGTTGCAATGTTGACACTGTTTATTAGATTTTTCTGTCTTCTCTCATCCCGCATTTTTTCATAGTTTGATAGTATATAGATTGATGGTAACTTAAACTAAAAATTGTAATACTTATATTCCGGATGCGTTCACCTTATAATGTTTTCTCTATTACCTTTCAAACAATGAAGTATGAAATGTGATTATTTATACCCATTGTAATTTCAGGTAGTTTGCAGTTAGCTGATGAGAACCTGTGAAATAGAATGATATCATTTTACACTGCAAATCTGGTCTTTCTTTCTCTATCAAAAAATTATTATTAAGTTTATGTACAAAAAAGTTTTAACATACTTGCAAATTTTACAGGATGTCAGTTGACAGGAGGCTCCGGACTTAGTGAACAGTGCTCAGAAAATTACCCTTATGTAGTTTTTACACCGGTAGTTCAATTTTAGGCGAAGTAAATGTATTATAGGTTTCCAGACCGTAGGTGTTACGAATTTCCTGGAATAATTTGAGCGCCGAGTCAGACTGATTCATTATATATTATTTAAATTAATCCCAGCGTGTTAAGAAAATCAAAACAAGATTTTTCTGAACGTTTCGCCGTGTAAGCCACAGCTTCTCATCAGATTTATTCGGATAAATCCGCTGGGATTAATTTAAATAATATATAATGAAGTAAATGTATGCACACAATGGTAAAGGAGTTAGGTAATACAAACGAGGGATGTGTAAGATGATGTGTGACTAATAAATTAAGTAACAATTTGCTGAGTTCAACTCAGTTCATAGAAATACGAAACAAGCAAAATTATACTATATCAACGGGGTAGTTTAAAACCGGATTACGTCATCAAATGAAGGTGTTTTCACTAAGTTTTTAAATTGACGAAACTCATGGTATCTGAATAATGTTACGTAGCGAGTAGTAGGTTCATGTTTGAAAAATACCCACTACATGTATTTATTTTTTGGTCGACATCATTTATTTTAAATTAGTAAATAGTTGTATAGCTTGGTCTTAAAGGCTACTGATTTATATGAGGAATTGAAAACTTCCACATTACCCATTAGCGCTTATTGATCAAATCGAAGCGATCCAATTATCGGACAGGAAGTCCATTTATTTGGTGTCATCTCATCATTTCTATCCTTTGAATCGAATCTATTCTATTAGGTATATAAGATATTGTGATCGGAATATTGGTTTTGTAGGGATTTTGTTTGATTGCATGAAGGGTTTCATCATGGGCTATTGGCTCGGATCCCAGTTGCTCAATGGTCTACGAGCTCGCCTAATAACCGAAAAGTGTGGAATCAAGCTGTAATCAAAAAAAGTCCTGGGTTCGAACCCCGGTGGGTGCGCACTGATGAAGAATCCCAAACTCTGCTGACGAAACAGCTGTCCAGTGATCCCAAGTTTTCCAGTGGTTCCCTAACTGATGTCAGCTCTTGAAGAAATCCTCCATGCAACCAAACAGAATCCCTATAAAACCAATACTTGAAAACTTCTAATTTGTACCGCATTATTGTAAACGATGAATCTGGAAAATACAGTTGTCTTCCTAGGTGCGCAGATTCAGTGTGATACAACGAAAATTTAAAACTATGAAAACCTCAGCAAGTTTTGAAAGTCAAATTTTATAAGGACCCAACAATGTCTGAATACTAAATCAAAGTTTAGTTGTGTGATAATTACTTTGACAAAACAATCGATATACAACAAAAGCCAGGAGATGCATTCACTAGTTTGAAACAAATTAAAGCCCGATCACTACACGGAGCAGGAATTCAGTCTTACGCTCATTCAAATGGATTGTCTGCTTAGTAATTTTCATTTTATCCTTCATTGGTCATAATTTATTTGAGCATTATTCTACGCACATCAAGTATCCAGGTTTCATTCACTAAATAAATACCTTCCGACGGATGAGCTCTCGGTTCAAATATTGCAGTGTATATGCTATAGGCAGCACGGATGACGATGTCAGAGCTGGGATTGGAATAGCGAAACAGACCTTCGTTACTCTGAAATCAATGTGGAAATCTACTGCACTCAGTGTGCGGAACATGATCTGAATTTTCAACACTAATTTCAAGTCAGTCTGTAGTGACCCATTTTATTATGCATTATCGTAGTAGACTTTCACTATGTAATTGGACTTTGATTTGTTTATCACTGTAAAGATTGCGTGTCAACAATTGATACATTGTACTCGCTCAACTTTTGCATTTTGACTACTGCGAGAATTAGTTCTGCATTATAGTAAGCTTGGGTGACCACGAATATTTGCACAGACAATTTATTTCTAATTCATTTTCATACTTCCTTATTACTGTGTAAATTTATTGTATAGCTTTTTACAATAAAAAACCTCATTATTATTCTAATAATTTTTCTGGTTACATTTTATACAACTTTCTAAATATTTTGGTTCGTTTCAAAGGTCTTAGCATTTTCGAATGTGTAAAGTTATATTAACAAACCTCAGAAAACTTAAAAGTCTCAATTCGGTTCTCATACCAGAAAACTCTGATATATATATATTTCTGAACATATTCCCAAAAACCTGTGCCTGAAAGGAAGCCGATATTCCCAGAGTGCAATTACCAGACACATTGTTGATACCGGACATCTCGTAGAGATTTCTAATTCTTTCAAAATATTAAATAGATAACGGACAGCAAATTTACTACGATTTGCCGAAGCAATCGCAATCAAACGACTTAAACCAGACTTATGCATACAGAAAGAGAGTGTGAATAACCTCTGACTGCCTTGGTAACTGAATTTTGATTTTGATTAGTCATCTAATTCAGTGATCTCAACTCACTGAACAAATCTTAATCTTATAAACTGTAACCGCTTTTGTTTTTTGAGTTGCTATGTGAATCTTCAAACTAACACCTTTCTGTTAATCAATTTTTCTCTTTTCTGTCTTACCCCTCCCCCCTCTTTTCTACTTTAAAAGAGTATAAATTGATGATGAAAACCTTAACTAAAAAAACTGTAATGCTTTCATTTTGGATGCGTCAGTTTTATAGTATTTCTTCTCTACCACCACTCAAACATTAAAGTATGTTATTATCATGTATAAAACCATTGTGATTTCAGGTAGTCTGCAGCTGATGAGAACCTGTGAAATAGGATGATATCATTGTATACTGCAAATTTCGTCTTCCTTTCTTTATCGAAATCTAATATATTTTTTATGTCCTTGTAATTTACAATAAATTTCCGAATACAGGTAAACTTCATTTACTTGCATTCTACGGAGGGGCTATTGTAGTGGCCCGTTTTATTATGTATCATTGTAGTATACTTTCACTATGTAATTGGACTTTGATTTGTTTATCACCCTGGAGATTGCGTGTTATCAATTGATACATTGTACTCGCTCAACTTTTGCATTTCGACTACTGCGAGAATACATGTTCGTACTCTTTCTCAAGTGCCTTTTGATTTACGTTGTGGATGTCGAGTAATCACAACGTTAGGACACAATAATAAACGCGAAAAAGTACTAGGATATATGTGTACGCTATTTTAGTCAAATAGAGGAACACAAGTTTTTCTATACAGTATAGAGAATTGACGCTACGTCTTCAGAAAGCATTTCCTACAGGCAGCTTCAGACTTACGTCAACAACTGTCTTCACTTGATACTGAAGATGGCCAAACACTTTAAGCAATGAGCAATTCCACACGGAACCCTGGGGAGAAGTATTAATACTTTGCTAGAAGCAATCGTGTAGCATTGTAAGTCCTCAGTTATGCAATGCACTCTCCAAGCTAGTATATGAAACGTCACATAACACAAGGTCTTTGATTTCAGATGGTTTAGATTTTTCCTAAAATGTACACATGCAGCTCAGTTAGATGTTGGCTCTAATAATAATCAAGGCTTTAAGAAATAAATGCTTGACTTTCAAATCAGACAGGTCTTTTCGAATACTTTATACAGTGATTAGAAATCCCGCATTAAGTTAGTTTATTCCTTATCTAGCTGACCGATAACGAAATATATGAGAAAGTGCTAAGTGGCAGTTGTTTTGATATACTCTGTTGACATGCACTTTAGCTTTAAAATATGCGCTCAAATGTTTTCGATAAGTGTGACACTAATTTTTCTCAACACATATGTTAACTATCCTCAGCATGAATTTCAAGTTGTTGGAAGTGGGATTAACGTGCAGACATGACGTTATAATAACAATCCAAAATTTTGGTAATGCAAAGCATTTTGTTAAAGCAAGCAAACATACAATATAGGTGGACTAAATTTTATTCAGTAATCCTGATAATTCCTAGACAAAACCCTGTCCGATAAAAACGGATAGTCTGAGTTTTAAATAAATCCATAGGCACTCAACTAGCATCAAACTAGGCAACTGAGCAGTGACGGGATTCAATGAAGATTTCTTCACACACGACACAATGGACTTTTTATGCAGTGGTTCAGCAGTGACAAATTGTCACAAATAAGCAGTCAGAGCAAGTTTGAAACGCCAGCTCTTAGTTTCTGACTCATCACTTGAACAGTAATCCACGGCATTTTATATGCATGCGAAACGTATGTCCAGGGAATTAGTAATTATCTGTTGTCTAAAAACCATAACAGAGGCACAAACCATTCATTCTTCCGAATTCTGATTTCACTGACTATTATGATTCAAGATTCCTTCAGAGCATAGAAAAATATTTTAGAAGTTCACAGAGGTTGAATAACTTCTAAACTTAAGGATTATACAATCGATTCGTGCAATAGACTGTTAATACTTGAATTTGATTGCGCTTGAAAAAATTCGTTATCGAAAAAATTAAGCTGCTTGACAGTTCGGACTAGGAACGCTATCTAAGTTAACGACTTTCAAGTTGCAATATATTAAGTGTGGGCATTCTTTGAAGGAGTAACTTTCGTTACTGTTTACAGAAGGCATGGAATGACATAGTAAACCCTGAAACATCTACAGGCGCTGAGTTCATGAGTCCTTGGAATGTAGCTTTTTTTTCAGGAGAGGTGTAGCTTCAGAATGAGTTGGTTGTATCACTGCTTAGTCGTTTGTTTTAAAAAAAATACCCTTACATGTATAAATTAATACTGACTGTAGGTCAATCTGCATGCATATTTTATACGGCATACTTCGACCGTGTTGGTATTATAGGGAATTGTGCCCTCACAATATCAGCCAAAGGAATTACATCTGATCGCTTATTATAGATTGTTAATAGATATCACTGACAATTAAGAAGGTAGAGGTGATAGGCAATAACATACCACTGTTCAAGTTGATCAAAACGCCTTGTTTACAAAACCAAAATTTTCTTGAATATAATCAAGGACTGGACGAAAGTTAAAGTGTGATAATAGTAAAAATGAGGAGGATATTTATAAAAACAGCTCAGGTAGCCTTCCCCATTACTTATTCTCAGTTTGAACAAACAGTTACAGTCAATACAGAGTTTAGTGAGGTTCAAAAGACCTCAAACAACTCTTAATCAGAAAAGGCAGCGGAATCCAATAAACCATATTCAGAGATAATTAAGGATATCTAATCTTGTCTGTGAGCACAAATGGATGAAACACAACTGAGGTATGACAGTGAAGTAGAATTTTCGCTCCCTACTAACAATCACACCTCCTAACCTCAGGTAAAGAACCTACAACTGTGGTTTCTGCATAGAAACGCTAAACTTCCAACCGGTGAGTTAGAAGTTCGGATCCCACCCCAAATACAGGTCTTGACAAACACGTAGCATCACTAACCCTCATACTATACGTGTGGCTCATTGTCAACTCCATGAAGTTTCAAGTGGTCGTAGAAAAGGACTTTATTTTTCCAATAAAGAAATAAAATCATGTTGCCATAAAGCTAGTCAGTTTCCAATGTCCTGGCACTCACAATCTTAACTATGGCTACGAAATGGAACTCGACAGAAACCAAATAGCCTGTAATCGACTGAACACTTATTCAGTTAGATGCTAGAATACATGCTCCTAAAACCCAATCTTGAAAGCGATACATATCACTTAAAGACTTAATAATATTCGACATCATTGAAACATACTATAATCCATGTACATTAGTGTTCGTTAGGTGTATTTCATCACCCGACCGAAAGCTGCTACCTTGACGTGGTGGTCGGGCTTAAACACCGCAATGACCTAATCAAGCTATACTGGCTGAGACTTATGTCTCTTGAGGTTCTACCATGCCAGGAAGGTTGTTTGGATAGCGGTTAAACAAAAAGCAGCTACCCCATCCAATACCATGATTCAAACAAATTCACAAAATATCATGCCGGATCGGCCGTGGCCCGGATTAACAACGACCGCGCTTCCTGCTGCCGTGTCACAGGGCAGGAGTGATAAGTATGCTACTGAGACACACCAAACAAAAACAGGCCGCGTGTGACCGGCCTCAAGCAGTTGTCCCCTGGGCTCTGCGGTCACGCAACCAACTTCCACGGTGTGGGCAGCCGGGAAGTAACAATCGCCCTCACAATCCGAAATGCACACAAAACCTCTCTAATCCTCACTTATCTTTGTCTTCATCTCCATTGCCTTCCTCACACTGATACAACTCCTCTACTTGATGGCTACTCACTCCCTCTTCACTCTGTGTCCACTAAAAACGACGGAAGCCAAAAAACCACCGATAGTCTCCTAAAGCCACGCCACCAATTTCATATAGGAGCTCTTAATGTTAGGACACTTTGCCAAATAGGACAACAAGCATCACTAGCCAAGACCCTGGCATCACGAGCCATTGATGTATGCTGTGTTTCAGAAACACGCATACAAGACCCAAGTGTGGTTATTCACCTAACCCCACCTGGCCAACAGGATGAATCTTCAAAATTCACCTTGAGGGTGTCAGGAGATGCCACAGCTAGTTCACGAGGATTAGCTGGCGTAGGGATAGCTTTGAGTACTAGGGCAGAAAAGACATTACTTGACTGGATCCCGGTAGATAGCCGAATGTGTGCTGTCCGTCTGAACGGATCAGTAAGAAGGAGAAAGGACTGCACTACTCGCCGATGCCTTTTCGTAATCTCCGCCTACGCCCCCACTGACTGCAGTTCGGATGAAACGAAGGATGAGTTCTACCAAAAGCTGTCTGGTTTGCTGCGAAAGGCCGAACGCTCAGATATAGTCGTTCTAGCTGGTGACTTTAATGCTCAAGTAGGGAAATTGTGTCAATCTGAGAAGGATGTCGGTGGCACCTATGGAGTTCCGTGCCAGCGAACCGACAACGGTGACCGTCTCCTACAGTTCTGTTCAGATAATCATTTGTTTCTTGTAAGCACTAACTTCAAACACAAGGAGAGACACTGTTTGACCTGGCGACCCCCATCATCAAACCAACGCTGGACACAAATAGACCACATAGCAATAAGCTATCGTTGGCGTGGGTCGGTAGGAGATTGTCGCTCCTTCTGGAACACGTGTGTAGATACCGATCACGCACTGGTCCGGGCTCGTGTGTGCTTACGACTGAACGGACGTAGGAAACAGCTGGCGGTAAACCCATCACGTCCCCAGCTCGATCAGGAAATAAAATCCCTATTTGAGGAAGAACTAGCTAAACGCATATCTGAGTTCGACAAGGCCAATACGCGTTGAAAACATGAAAAGGTTGACTGCTTTCGATCATAGATGTCTGCGATCTCTTTCTCACGTCAGGTGGTTTAACAAGGTAAGTAATGTTGACGTTAGGCGTAGAGTGTTGGGCAAAGAGGGAAAATCAATCGACGAGGTTATAAAGTTACATGGATTGAGATGGCTAGGTCACGTGCTGCGCATGCCTTACCATCACCTCCCCCGACGTGCATTACTAGCTGATATAGGTGCAGGTTGGAAAAGAGTAAGTGGTGGCCAAACAAAAACATGACCTCATCAATCCATGAAATCCTTGACAGTTAAACTGAGTCAGGTAGGGAGATGCAGACTTCCAGGTTGGGGCCCTCGGGATTCTAAGAATCAATGGCTGGAGACAATACGTGACATGGCTCAAAATCGTTGTCAATGGCGCAGATGTATTCAGTCTCTGTAATCTTACATATTCATTTCTACCATTACCCATTCTGTTTCACTCGTATACTTGTCAAACTCTATTGATTCTCTTCACTCATCCTCTTGTCTACTTTTGTGTGCTATTCGGAACGTGGCAACTCGAACAGCTGCACTTCGGTGCCAAGTTCTATGTTGAATCCAGAGAGAGACAGACAGTATTTCATCACTACGCAGTAATCTCAAGAGTTTGCTTGTCTGAAACGTCATCATCATCTGGTTCACTACCTTGCTATTACGAACTCAACAATGCATGATGATTTTTCTATACCGCTTTTCACGTGACCCGATTACTTCCATAACACAGAAGTCTCCACGTTGTATTCCGAAAATTTACTTAGATTTTACTGGTTGTCTAAAATGTGTAGGAGTTTTGCTTTAAAAATAGAATGGGAATGATGTCGTAACTACAATTTATCGTAAAAAGCTTACATAGAAAAATAATAAAATACAATGCAGTGGTCCCCCTATCTGAATAAAAGAATAGTACACACTACACCTCAATATTTTAAGTGTGTACGTATGAATTAAAATGTACGACGATCATGTATTTCCCCTGTGAAAACACTGGAGGAACAGTTGTTGGACATACGCGTATGTGATTACAGTAATCTCACACGGTAAATAATTGTTTAGTGTAATTAGTGGTTATCTACAGTATTATTGTAAGTACTTCAGCCTTTCTCAATTGTTCCAAATTATCATCGGATATCCGAAATAACCATCTTAGAATTCTCTAATGTCGACCATACAATATCACAGCCATCAACCGGCTTAAAACTACATATATGACAGCTGAATAGTGTAAGGCCAGAGCAAAAAGCTTTTCTCTAATTGTGAAGAACGACGACTTTCCATCTAGTGCACAGTTAAGTAATAAAAAATGAACTACTTTATTGGGGACAAGCAAGATAAAAATAACCAGTACCGCTGAATTTATAATTTTCTTATGCCGAAAGCCAGTCAAATACGAACACTAGATTTACCAATACGTTGGATGTATCTATATGCCAATATGTAGTTCGAAGGTACAATTTGTCATCGATGTAATGTTGGTGACAAGTCAAGCGAATGTTCGCGTAATTGTCACTAAGGGACCGACTATTTTTCTGCCTATCTCTTTAGATAAGCTATAAGAGACGCAAACGCTCAGAAGTGTATACGAATATTTATTGCGAAACTCCTTAATCGCCGTATTCTTCTGTGTATATTCTCAAACATACTAAAGATACGCATTAGAGAAGAGATAATTTTCCTAATTTGTAGCATAACACATTTTTCCTAAACACTTGGGAGATGAAGCTCATTGGTTCGAGCACTCGAAATGCAGCTAATGACCACCTTGACTTCGGAGTATGACTTAGAAACATGTACATGAAATTTTGTTCTCGATGAACAAGTTCTAACTACTTATTTCAGAGCGCTAGCAAAAAATTACAGCAAAACCTTCAAAGCTTATATTAATACAAAAAACAGTTAACTGATTGAGATAACATACATGCATATCATGGTACATACTTGAAAACACATAATTTTAAACTTCCTAAGTTTATAGTTTTCTAAGAATCATTAAGAAATTACAAAAATAACCAATCACTGAATGACTGAAATTATTATCAAAATGCATTAAAGAAATATTGAGTTCTCTTTAAACTTAAAAAAGTAATCGCAGCAGCAGTCTATTGAACAGACACGACTGTATGCGGCAAATATAAGAAACATGATAGAAGTGCATAAGAGATGAATAACATGCAAACAAACAATAAAGTTTGTGTTCTTCATTTAAAGTGCCAAATAAAAAACGGCTCTCATTAGGTGTATATATCACTGAGGTATAAAGTGACATTAAAGAGGTAGATTTTCAAACTTCCTTTTGTTGCTTTCGCGTCTGCTGCGTTTCTTCGGAGAAGCGATACCTTTTGAAAATATTGTTAGAGAAATGAGATAAGGGGATCGAGGTGAATGAATTGTAAGATCGAAATATATTTACCTATGCTTATATAAAAGTCTGTTAATACAATAGATTTAGTCTTTTCTCAACAGTAGATAGGGCATTAACAAACATCCAGATCGCGACATAGGATTTGCTTGATGCCACAAAAAAAGGTAACAAGATGGTATACGCCACAAGCCGATATGGGTGGTGTGAAGCCACTCAAGCCAAACATTCATCTTTACTAGCTAGGTCAGGGTAATCCAAGCACTAATCAATCATTTCGCTTGTTTCAGTTCGACGCTATCTGCGTAGTACTAGGTTGGGGCTGGCAAGCACTACTATCTGATATGGGTGGTTTCCAACTACTAATTTCAACTAACTGTTAATTGTAGATAGCTTGTGAACCAGTCATCCAACAACCTCATCGATAGCTGTGTGCCACCAGCTATTAATATTCTTTTCTTTTCAATTTCGTTCCTATTATCTTTCGAATCAAGTAAAAGATGCTACTCACGTAATAAAATAACACAAATTGGTAATATAGCGATCATTTGTACGCCTAAGGAGTCAAAATTAGACAGCAAGTAGTGTTACTACGCGACAGACAGTATGATAGGGCACCAAAAGACATTATGACCCAAACCTGTCAGTTGAGATTGTTATGTGACTAATCGCTGTCATAATGTACACTCCCACTAATCAGCGTTGACTTTATATGGCTGTTGTATTCTGTCCTCGTATTTGTATGTAAATGCGATTCATTGATCATTTTGTTCTACACGTCAACACCGTTCGGTATGTTTTTGCTCTTCCTTGAGTAAAAGTCGTTTCTGTATTCTTACCTTTATGTAAACCGTATTATTTTCGCATTTCAGAAACAGATAAATTTGATGTTAAGCCACCTGCGTTTTAATTGTAGCAAAGCCTAAACTCTATTGTCAGTATTGATACTGAGAACTAAGATCTGTAGGATAAAACTTTGGCACTGTGGTAGAGTATAATTCTGTTATCCATAACATTTATTTCGATGAAGTCCCACAGTGTTATACAGTAATATTTACTGATGGCGTTTCGAGCACAATTTGTCAAAATAAATTTTATCCATAATGAAGTCCTACACGTATTCAATTATGGAATTAGTGTTATTGTTTTCATTTCTTACATTTCCAGAATATTCACTTTTAAGTTTCTACAGTAGGTAACTAGCGTAGAATTATAAGCTAAGAACTCCATTCATTACAAGTTTGTAAAGAATGATTTTATACGTAGATGTCAAAATAGAAAAATTGCTGGAAAAAAATTAATAAAAGAAGTACAATGCGTGTAAAAATTCACTAAAAATTCATGGCAGATTAATTCAACCTACTACAGACACTTTTCATGGATGAACTTATGGAATAATAATATAGTTTTAAAATTGGTACTGGAGCCAGTCAATTATAAGCACAGAATAGGCTTATAGAAATCAGTGCTGGTATCCCACATTATTTCATATTTTAGCTTTATATATATATATATATATAGGCTCGCAAAAACTTACTAGGTGCATTTAACTGAGGAAAGTCTCCAAAATTTCGAATATCTACCGTCTTCTTATACGCCACGTCTTGTCCGAGATGAAGTGACGATCGCTTCTGACCAACTGGAACTAGTGAATGCATATCATTTGTTAATCCACTGTGTAAAGTATCTGGAGATGGTCCATAGGATGTTCTGTAAAATTATGTTAACAGCAAGAAAAGATCAACACTCACTTTAGTAGGAAAAAAATTTAAGATTAGCCTAAGCATCATCAGTTACATTTCTAATGGTAGAAATTTGGATTTTAAACTTGAGAATACACTGGCGATTTAATCGGATATTAAAATTGACATTATATGCACAGTAATCAACATGAAAGGTGTACCGACGGAAAATTTAGGTAGCTGGATTTATATAACGTTAAGTCGCGTTATCCGTAGGTTAAATCATTAAATCCAGCAAAAGTATCTAGTTGACAAAATTACACTTTACAGGAGCAAAATCATCCAATAATCACATGAATAACTCACTTCTAGTATGTATATACCAAAACAATAAAACACAACGTAAATTCCAAAGATACATGTGTAAACTGGACCGTGATAGTATAATAATTCAAACCTACTTGGAGTGCCGCGTAATCCTACGGCCTTCGTTGACAGGTCCCGTCAAAGTGTCCTCTTCTTCATCCTTAATTGTAGCAGCTGGAAAACGGTTCACCTCCTTACACTGTTTTGGAACCGACTGTAAAGTGTCATCATCTTCATCATATTTACGATACTGCCTTTGATTATATGACATTTTAATGGTTGGTGAAGCTGTGAGATCTTCAGGACTTTGAAACGAACAGGATAGGGGTTGGTCACATTTCATTAAAGAAATCTGACATACTTCTGGATTTTGATTTTCAGTATCGCTAGATGTACCACTTTCTAAGACCCACGATGAACCAGAATAGTTGCTTGACAGATCAGCAGTTGACAATGAACGCCAAGTATCTTCGAAACTGTAAAACGAATTTTAAAATGCAGTTGTTTCACAACTAATGACTCTTCTTATAGCATATAAAAAACTTACAAATCAGAAAAACAAAGTCATAATATTGCTGCTGTAAGCAGCTGCAGAGGAATGAATACAATAATTATGCAAACAGTAGTAAATCTTTCCCAGCTTAGGAAATATTCATTAATGTGTACCAGTAACTGATAGTGATGATAAACAAAAATTAGACTAAAATGAAACCCAGTAAACATATGCGTGTTAATGTAGGATGAAACGAGTCACGTTTATAGTGTCAACGTCGGTTATGCTATTACTTCACTGATAATACCTTAAAATTTTGGTGGATTTAAAACCCATGATAAGTCGAGTGCTTAACTATAATAATCACCAACTATGTTACACCACGCTACGTTAAATGGTGGTTACAAACAGTAACGTCAAGGGGCATCAGCATAATAACCTCACCAGTAAAATCGCTTTGTGGAATAGAACTATAGTAAAGAGGACTAGTCTTTGACCAATCCTTATTGCTACAGTAAGTGAACATCCTGTCATTGATACGGCATATATCACATTTCAGTCGTTTGTGTATTTGAGTCTTGGATTTGTTTCACTGCATAATTTGAATAACTGTCGACCAAAACATTGACAAAATAAGAGGTTCAAAATGTGGGCACTTCTTTAGAACTAAAGATTTCGGCAAGTGACTTCATTTAGACAACTAATATCCAAAAAATAATAATAATAATTTGCTTTATTCCAAAACAGCACTTGTGATACAGAATGGAATTCTCAGCATTTTACTACAGTATTGCATCCAGTTAGTACGTTATCAATAAATAAAATTCTACACAGATTAAGGTAATCTCAGTTCATCATGCCAACAACATGTTGGAATGTCGGTAGGAAATTGGTAAACCTTGAATATTTTCCTAAATATCTTCATAGATTTTTCAATCCGTGAAGCATACCAGAAACATTTGCACTAACATGGAATGCTGGGACCGCTCTACTACAATGAAAAGTGACAACATAATTCAATTCTCTCTCATGAAAGCGCCTATTGCATGAGTTACTGAAGCGGGTAAAAGCACTTGTAACTAGCATAAGAACAATGAAACTTGACCTTTAAAACAAACCAATAAATTTGATGCGAAGTATTTTGTGTCGCAAAACAACCCTCTACGCCCGAACATTCTCGTGAATAGAAAACATTGGTGTTAAAATTTTAGTAAGCAGCTGAAGATAGTATAATCCTCCTAATGTAATTAAGCATACAAAAAATGGTCTTGCTTAAGAGTAATCTTGTCTGCAAAAATTAACCCTCGGAAACACGAAACAGAAACACTTTTGTCAAAATTTTTCATCGAAAATGCAAACAGAATCTCATGCGTTCAGGTACTTAAAATCTATAATGTAGGCTCAAACAAATGCTTCGAACAGACAAATATAGTCCCATGCAAGATAAATAAACTAGGCTCACCAGTGGCTGGTAGTGGCCCGCAAAACAAATACATCATTGAAACAGAATCAGAGCATTTATGGTTTATGATGACATAATAAACTCGAACTTAAAATATTATCATAAATGTAAGAACATATATAATAATAAAAATCAAGAAAACCAATAAAGTCTCGGTAAGTAGGGACCATATAGTTATTAATGACAAACACGCAGTAATGTAACGCAACCCAAAGTGATACATATCAAGAACTATCTAAAGATTTATGTACCCAGCTCAGTTACTCAATAAAGTAATGATGCATTGTGAATATGCCTAACCATCGCCTCCCCGACGTGCATTACTAGCTGATATAGGTGCAGGTTGGAAAAGAGTAAGTGGTGGCCAAACAAAAACATGACCTCATCAATCCATGAAATCCTTGACAGTTAAACTGAGTCAGGTAGGGAGATGCAGACTTCCAGGTTGGGGCCCTCGGGATTCTAAGAATCAATGGCTGGAGACAATACGTGACATGGCTCAAAATCGTTGTCAATGGCGCAGATGTATTCAGTCTCTGTAATCTTACATATTCATTTCTACCATTACCCATTCTGTTTCACTCGTATACTTGTCAAACTCTATTGATTCTCTTCACTCATCCTCTTGTCTACTTTTGTGTGCTATTCGGAACGTGGCAACTCGAACAGCTGCACTTCGGTGCCAAGTTCTATGTTGAATCCAGACAGACAGACAGAATATGTTTACTCCACCCCGAGGTTTCCAAGACAAAGAAACTGGATAAGGAGACCAACTTATGAAGTGCATTTTTCGAACTTAAGTTGAATGAAGACATTTTACAAAGGAGAACCTAGTTAAGTTATAAAGCAAACCCACTTGAGATCGTCGAAGTTGTGTAAGTGCTTGCGCCACTTCCGAATCATGCCATCCCACGCTCGACGAGAAACTTTACGAAACTTGTTAGGTGTACGAGGATGGTACTTTTGACGTTCGGGTTTCGGGATACTTAACACATACTCAGCGTAACGTTCGGTCACTTTGCCCATATCAATGTCTTTCTGTCTCCTCAGTAATTCCATCTGCCTCCTTTCAAGTTCAATAGGTTCTGTTTCCCCTGAATGAAAAAAATAATGACTCCAGAAGATTGTTACGAAAACAAACTAATGAAACCACACAATATACGAACCGATCGATATAAATGTCTGAGAGGTAAGTCAATCAACTATGAACCTTACAAGCCATTCACATCAGTTTTCAGTGAAACAAAGTATTGCACTTCACAATGAAATTAATAGTACTAAATATCTACCATCTAGCACTTCTAACAATACCACGTGCAATACACATATATACTCGAATTTATAAGTGTTCTAAGTGAATACATCCAGTGATGTGAAAGTCCAGGTAATTCAACTCTACTTTTCATGAATTAGTTCTGCGTTATGTATTATGATAAAATGTAGTAGACGGTGCACAGACTTTTGTCTACTCTTTCGCTTGCCCAGTACTTTCAGCGACAGAACAACTGAAGCCCTAGTAACAATCAATTGTTACCGGACATACCAACGTTATGCAATACATTGAATCCTATTCCTAGGTATTATTTTGATCCAAATGGAAAATATGGAGCCTTTCCAAACTTAAGTAAGTTACTAATTCCAAGGGGTTATGAAACTACTGCATTAAACAAACTGAAGCATGCACCGTTACGCCTACAAAACACACCAGAGAAAATTGAAACTCTGGATAGAGTCCTAAGGACCTAATCGGTACATCCACAACCCATTTCTTTTAGTACTCTAAACAACCTCATATTCCAACTCAATGCAATGCATTACCTTAAGTACCCAGAATCCATCTCTTACTGGAATAAGGTTACTCATCTACAGCTACTGCAAAGTTGATAATAGTTACCTGAGCAAACTTCTGTAGGTGAATCACTGTTAAAAATCATGGCTAATTTGCTAGCCAAACAAAAGTATAAATAACACACACATCAATGCCACAAGTATCCTTTATCTACAAGACAGAGAACATTCAAATTCTTTAGTAAGTGAAACGCGAATTTCCGCAACTATACCAAACCATGTACCATAAGCAGCTTTACGTCTTATCACTCCCCAGGATCACCACAGTGGGGATCCAACAAGAATAAGAACGCGTGTCAAGCAGTGATAAAACACCTTTAGAGGTAGCGTCTACGCGCGACCATATAACAGCTTGGTATCGACAGTAAATGATCATAATTGGACTCCTAAGAAGCTGGAAAGGAATCCGAAAGATCAACTAACCGTCCTCCACTTATCATGAAGTGAAGGGCTTCTTACGGGGAATACATAAACTAATGAATTTGATTATCAACGTAGGCTGATCACGTACGTATGGTCACGGAATGATCATATACGCATACTTCTGCGGAACATCAGCTTCCTGAATACTGCGAATAAGATCAAATCACTTAGACACAGGGAACGGTAATGTTAAGATTAGTGTCTTACGCCCACTATTGGAAATCCTGCACAGAACGAGTTATCAGTTAAAAATGAGTTCTAGTATGTGCTCTTCGATATGACTAATCACATGTCCTAATAATCACAGCAATTTCCTGCACAAGTAGTTCTACTCGGTGCGAAAAGTAACAGTATGGACATGAAACAATACCTGAACATATTAGGTGAAGGTAGTCCTCTAAAAAAGACAATTACTGTTAAATTTACTGCACTAGAGCACTTAAACTTATGCGAAAAGTAATACTATCAGTCTAGGTACTGTAGTCAAGTAGCTTAAATACTAAGTAGAAACAAAGGTCGAGTACCTCATATTAATTATGAATACAGTGGAAGGTTACCCTTTCTGTGAGTCTGCGTCTCAATTTGTCTTCATAGCGGTTCAAGTCTTCATCCGCATCATCACACAAGAGCAGATCCACCTTCCAGTCTCCTTGGGTTCGATAACGATCGAGACGTTCTTGTGCACGTCTGATCTCAATCAGTGGGTCATAATCAGGATGAAACCTCCTACGGCTTCCAGTCTGACGAGGGTCAAATTAATCATACACATACCGAAGATAAGATACTGCGTGACCTGTTGTTATCACAGCTTTGTTCGTTTGATCTGTGTCGGGTTCTATATTTTGGTGTGGTTTCGCGATTCCGCACAGGTGTAGACATCCGTACAGATGCCGTTGTGTCGACCCCTTGAATAGATGGTCGACTTCTCCTTTCATTTTTAAATTTATGAGCACTATCTAACTTAAGTTTGTTGCTCTGGTCGTTGACGATCAATTCACTGTTATCTAGTTGACTTCAAACTAATTGAAATTCACAAAAATTTTGTTACTTTTGGCCCGTCAGAGGGTTGATGCGCGAACGGCCTTTGTTGATGGCTCCCAAAAACACTGCATTTTTAACAGGAGCCGACTTTCTACACCGGCGACGGTCCTCTGTCAAAGAACTCATCACAGATTAAAATTGCCTTTGGCGGGTAGTTAATGTATTAGGCAGTACTGCGTATTTAAGTGTTCAATGTATTGATTAAAATGATTGTTTGACTTTGATGCACACAGATAAAATGAGCTATCTGTGCCTGTTCTGAGTCATTATCATGCTACTTTTATTTCCCCTAAACTAGCTTAAGAGAGAAACATGCGAGGTGAATTCTGGCTCGCTGAAGACACTTCACGAACTTTATAGGGTTCCAGGCACATTTGGATTACATCAAACGGTTTTGACGAACTTTTGCTTTACAGCACTGTCTTTGCATGAAAATGCCAGGGAAAATCCCTCGATTCTTCCCGATTTTCGAAAATGTTGCGTGTATTACACTCTTAGACAACTCAAACTTTTGGGTCCCGAACACAGTGTTCTACCGGATAATTTTCCGGTGTACCTGATGCTTTAATAGACGCCACTGGAAGCTTGAATTAGAGAAAATGGCCTGTATTAATGCTTTTCTTCGGCGCATCTCTGATTACTTGATCCCTTCCTGGATGAGGCGAATACACACCGTTACTTCTGAGGGGCGTATACAATTACTGAAACCTCTGTAGAAGAACCAGGATTTCAAAGTAAGACACCTCTTACATGGGTTTAGGACGCTTCTGCATTGTCTTTTGGGACGCCTCAATGTGATATTGAGGAAAAAGGAAGGTTCATCGTGTCCACGGCAATTCCCATAATCTTTCGAACATTGTGATCAGATCCACTGTCTTGTTACTGTATGGTAAGCAGATAAAATTCGGTCTGTTTATATATCACTCATCGCAAGAACCACGTCTTTGACCGTCCCTTAAACAATATTGAGTACTTATTAGTTTTTCTTTCTGGTTAGCTGCCCAGATGCGATTTGCGCTGTTTATGAGATGCATATACATTGAACATACTGTTAGGGATTCTAAAAATATGTCCCACATTTCTCATAAATATAAACATATCTCAGAGCTACAGAGAAGTAACAGTTAGCATCAGTTATTAAATTTTAATGCCCAGATCAGTGTAGGTCTAAAATTTAGAGGGTGACGTTAACTCTACATCGAAAATGCAGAAATTTACTTGGCCAATGGACATAGATGGTTACTTCACGACGTTGATGAAAGGCACTCATTCCTTTAAGGAACCTACCAAACTTTTTAAATCTGTTTGCAGTGTGAACATGTACTAGTCCTTCCTTCTCCTCTTGTTGTTTCTTGCTACTACTGCACCATACTGTTTAAGGGTTGACTCTCCTATTGTGTTAGATAGTCACTTAGCAGGCAACCCTCACTTCCTTTAGAAGCCCTTAATGGATTCTGTGGGATCCCACTGACCTGCCTGAATCTGCCTTGTCTGAAGATTGGAGTACAACGTTTAGTTCAATTTCAGCGTAACATACAAATTTCTTGCGACAAAACCATAGCTGGTATTCCGTGTGGTGGTGACTATCGTTTGACGACTCCAGAGAAGTAGCGGGAGATCAAAGAAGTTCGTTCATTCAGTAAGATAATAATAATATATATTCTCATTTTTGTACAAGATCTCAGCCATTTCTTCGTCAAATAACAATTTGTCCACGATAATATATTTACCTCTGTCTACGCAGGAACATTTCTAAAGGTATGGTTTGCGGTGAATTCAAGTAGTTGCTGTTACTTTTGACTTTAGTCAGTTAGAACAGTCCACCAGCTAGTAAGTCAATGTAGTTCATTGAGAAAATATAGAAATGCTGTCTGAAAGAAAACCCTATATCACTCTGGAAGGAAAACAAATGCCTCGGAAAAATAAGGTCTGGAATCAACCCCCCCCATTTAACTTCGCTATGTAAGGTATTGTATCTTACCCTTGATTTATAGTCCGATGGGTGATTAACCCAAAATGAGCAATATGTTGGCACCATTTTCTCAGCAGTGTCATCGTACGATAGTATTATTATTATATCTTTTAATTCCTAGAGGAACATGGGGCTTCAGCGGCGCGTCTCCATTGCGCCTACGATAGTAACAAGAGTGAATTCAATTTCATGCGGATAAAAACCACACAAAGCCTTATCAAATTTTCGTACTGAATCAAATAGCTGATTATCCTCCAAGGTTGGCTGTCACCCTCATTTGTAGCTTCATTGTAGCCTATAGACGTAAGTTGACTAATTGACACAAGGATAAAACTTTGGCACTGTGGTAGAGTATAATTCCATACAGTGCTATACAGTGATGTTTGATAAAAACGTATCAAGCACAATTCGTTGCTCATAACCTTATCGAGGTGCTCACATAACTTTCTTGCTCCTAGTACATACATGAATAAAAACTGGTTATACATTTCATTAAAAGCCATATGAAACTTGTGTGAAGCAGAAAAGAAAAAAGTACATTTGGAAATAATATTAGTGTCATCAGTATAATACAATAGGATGGAACCAAGGCGTACAAAACAGTTTGAAAGCCAGTTGTCTTCATGCAAAGTCATGAATACTGCTCCCACAGAATTTTATTCAAAGTCTTAAATCTTAGACCGGGAGCTTTAAAGGAAGTTGAGTGATAATGAGTCTACAACTTGAAGACTGATGTGGTGCATTTACGTAAGTGGCATCAAGTTCTGATTAACCTCAGCCCCATTGTACGTCCGGGCGACTTCCACTGAAGGGCGAGCGGAAAAGAAGAGACAAGCATCAAAGTACCAGAAAAAGACAAAGCATGTAGAAATAAGTAGAATCCTAGTGTTTATACGTACATATTTGTATTAATTGTACACTGTTAATCGCGATAGATAGATGGATAGATAGACAGTTTGACAGACAGCTAATCGATATTATGTGACCATTTTATCGCGATTATTGGCTAATTTAATGTAACCCTCACCACGTGATGTAACCTTGAATGTTCTTTATTTCCTGTCTCTATTGTACGTATATGTAATTAATTAACTGTTCATTTTGTCCGTTCCTTCAATACTGTTCGGTACGTCTTTGTCTTTTCTTGAGTGACAATGGATTTTGTGCTTTTCTCGGTGTAATCGTATGCTTTATTTTATGTTTTGAGAACAGATAAAGTTTAAGTCAAGTTACTCTGTTTTTAACCATAGTTAAGCTAGGACACTTTATCGTCAGTACTGAGGAGGGACTAAATCTGTAGGCGAAGCTAATCCTACATACACTGCTGTCTAATAAACAAGTATACCGACATTCTCTTTGTCTTTTCATATACAGCTAGTCTCTTTTTCGTTTATGCAGAGTAACTTATGAAGTTTTACGCGTTCTTCAGACATTTATTGTCCTGGTATTTGATTGGTTTTTGAAACAGACAGTACATTTTTTGTTTGCGTATTCATTACAGCGTAGCAGCCTTTTTAAAGAGAGACTGAACCTTATGACACTGTCGCGGATCCTAATTTTTACTGGTAAACTGTTCCATATTCTATGATACATGACTGTGAAGGCCTTTTAGCTGAGCGTTTAGTCATGCAAATCGTAACAGCCTCCGGTGAGATCTGCATATCCATACTATCTAAGCATGATATCTTAGGCAAGACCATAAAACAGAATATTAAGTTTATAGTAGGTCCTCCCGTCCTGAGAGGGTCAAGATTTAGAGGTATGAAATCATGTCCAAGAAGTTTGGACATGAAATGTCTCTCAGTCTGTCACATATGCTAGTGCTACTAAACATAAGTCACCAGTATTCTAATGATGATCTGACACATGTGTTGTATGGCACGCATGTAGCTTCACGGTGAGTAGCATCTTAAAAGCATCCCCGATTTTCGAGTTGACAATATGACTTGTTCAGAAAATATTAGGTCACAAGTGCACCCTGGTCCTTAGTCGACAACACTTTGAAGTCTAGATGGTTTGGCGGATTGAAGCGTCACATCGACTGGTTCTGCGTGGTTCGACGACCCTGCAAGTCAAGAAGTATCAGCGTCATGTTCACGTATGACCATCGAGCTGTTATCTGCTCCTTTTGGTGAATAATGAGTTGCATTATTGGAATCGCCATATTATAAGTTAGTTTTATTTCATGTTTGGCTGGAGAAATCGACGCCGGTTTTTATTTGGCCTACGCTTGTTCATGTGTTGGATGTGTCTGATAGATGTGTGCGTTAGACTGTGCCTGTTTTCTTCCCAGGAGGTAGACAGTCCTAGTGTGGTGAGAGCAGGCTGTTAGCCGATTGGTTGACACTAAGCTACGTTAATATGGGCCGTGAGAAAATATGAACAAGGCTGAGTCAACAACCAATCACAGCAAAGTTAACGTGGCAAAATATGATTCGCAGATAGAGAACTCTATTTGTCAAGGAATCCCGAAACAACCAATCAGAAGCCTGCGTTTGTCTGCCTAACTTCTGATAAACAACCAATCAGATGACTGCGCTTGTCTACTTGCATAAGCTATAATAATGTATGTGAAATATGCATAAATACGTGTTGATTTTCATAATAAAACGATCTGTTGCCTGGCCCTTGTCTTCTGTTGTTACACTAGTTGTTCCGTCCGAGAAGAGCCAACATCTTCATCAGCTGTTTGGTCAATGCTGACAGATATTTGGCTGACAAAAATTATTGGTACCTTATGATTCCGATAGCTTGTTATTCAGCCTATTGCTTGAAGGCACTGGTTGCGTCCTTACGTGGGTCTTATTGTATGTATTCCTGCATTGTGGATTAATTCCTGACCAATCCGTACCTCATTTTCCATCAAAGTTCGTTCGTGTGCCATATTCTGAAGACCTGGAGTGGCTGGTGACTCAGATCTGCGTATTTTCCTCGTACCATTAAGAGTGGCTGTGTCGCTACACCGCTTGTGAGTGTGGGCTATAATGCGACTTGGTATATTGTGCGAGTACTTGATTTCGCTGTTTTCTGTGAAGATTTCAGCCTTATTTCCGTTATCAGTGTGGCTGATCATATAATTTGTGCATTATTTCCCTGCCAGTGTGGATTTTTCTTAGATGGATTTTGAGAATTTAGTGGATTTTCCGTTATGAGTGTTATATTTCGGTATGCTTTGGTGATGGATTCTTCTGTAACATTTAAGTTGTGACTGGAAGAGGATAATATCAACTTCTGAGGGCCATTGGTTTCATTATCAGGGCTACCTAGGAGTGTGTCCAGATCTACAGAAATAGGTGGTAGGGCTATGTTAGTTGTGTCCCTATAATTCCATAGCCCTTTGGCTGATGTGATTTGTGGAGCTAATTCCACGTGGTTTTAGGGGCATCAGTTCGTAATTTCAACTATTAATCGAGGAGTATGTATGTTTATGAGTTGGTGAATTTCTTACCCTATTACTGAGTTTCAAGCTGAAGAAGTATAGGGGAGCAATGGTTGTATTGACACTTTCTTAGTCAGCGGCACTCTGAGATTTAGACATTTTTGCCGCCCTAAACAAGAGAACTCGTACTATTTTAGCCTCTCATTATAATATTTTATTCACATAAGTTAGGCATTTATATGATTGACTCACCCTTTGTGCAGTTGTGCTCATATTTGATAGTTACAGTCTTAGACTGAACGCTGGTTTATGAGATAAAAATTAAAAAGGGAAAAATTCCAATAACCCAGTAAGTGACTTGCAAAGTTTAGTTTTCACAGAGTAATTTATAAAATATTGGCTTGAATCTAATTTTCAGTTTTTAAAGAGACTGTAGCATGTCAGTTTCACAGAGGAATTACAGAGGATCGCACTCTTGAAAGGTAATGTTACAAAATGAAATCTGCTTTAGATGGAATGCTTTACTCTGTTTTGTTTTCTCCCTCTCAGGAAAACACCAGGAGTCTATTACGTGGATCGGGAGGCACAACGTCCATCAGGACTCAGTATAAGTGATGACGATTAGGCTGTTTTGTTTGTGAGGGCCTGGCCCGCGCTCTAAGATCTCTGTCACTGCACCAAATATGCGCCTCCACAGAACTCTCATTCTGCTTCTCTTGCTGGTGTGACTGTTGCTCGTTGTGTCACAAAAATTGTGTCGGGGATGCCTAACTGTTCAAAACAGGTGGACTTGCTATCAAATGGTGGACCCACCAGGCTTTCCCAGAGGAATGCGGGCCTACTGTTCCCAGTGCGCCTGCTTTTCGTCAACCACCAGTCTTTGAAGTCATCTAAGACTACTCTATGTAGCACGCAGGTTTTTCTTAATATAGCCCAACCGGGTCGTCATTACATCCACATCCTCACTTCTCTCTCAGATGAAGCCTACGCACGAGGTGAGGCTGCTGGGTTTTGTAGCACGAACCCCGCAATCGGAAACTAAAGCATACAGGATGCGCGTTTGGACACATATCTGGGTCTCCACCACGAGATGCTAAAACTTCTCAGCCGACGTCAATTAGCTGGAGAGTCCCATAGAATACTTTCAGATTTTCCCAAGCTATGGTGGCTCACGCTGACATCCGTCGGGGTGCAGCTAATAGGGGAAGAATTGTTCGTAAACGGTCTGTTGAAGGTTTACTCCCCAATGATCTGCGAACACATCTTCCAAGGATTCCCCAACCAGCATGCGAGACCTGAAGCAGACGGTCCTGGAGGCCGATCAAGATCATGCAGCCACAACCAACTACTCCTGCTATACACTGCTACAGAAACTACAGCCACTCCCGTTGGTCAACCTCGCCACAATGTTCCTGAGCACAACCGGTAAATGTGTTGTAGTAAGAAGAAATCTGATACACAGGTTCTACAGTAAGACACATAGAATGCAGAACATGTGATCAGTATCAGCTAGTAAGTTATAAAGGCTTTGAAAACTTATGAAATTCTATTGTCAGACAACTTTCATAAACTGTCAATATCCAGCACTTACTACGCTGGACCTCACACTGTCCCTCGAAGACTTTCAGTAACATTTTGTATTATCCAACGCGAAAACCAGAACACTGATTGGCGACTCAAGAATCCTTTATTCTTAGGCCAACATGTAACCAACAATAAGGTTATTATACACAAGGTCTGAGAATAAATGTTATAACAATAAATCACGATGATACTTCTGATAGTATTTTTATCTTCCGCTGAACAGCGAACGTTGAGACAATGACTGCACTATCGATGACTCCCGCGAAAAATATGGAGTTGGTTTGAGCAAACAACCATGAATTGATCGTTCAATCTTCAACTACATTGACATCTGTCATCTTCAGAACATACCTCAAAACAAGTACTGGGATCACCTAATGTAACTGGTTTCCTGCTCAGGAACTTCTACAGAAGTGAATCCAGATTAAAACCGTACGCGGTTTGTGTGCGTCAACCCTCTGATTACCACTCGTTCATATTTAGTGGAATATTCAAAGAAGACAAATTAAAAGTAGAAGAGGTACAGAGGTACTTCACGTTAAAGGTACTCGGAACCGAAAGCGACAAAACTATTCCACGATGCGTGAAATCCTGGGACTCGGGATACTTTGGCTAAAACGGCTAAAACTAAACTTGGTACCCTTCTGTAAGCTTCTTAACCACATAGTATATACACAAACTAATGTTACTCGATTTTCAAACGACACTGAATATAATCTTGGATACACTTAAGCTGCAGTGGCTATAGAACAATGCAAAGCAGCCCCCTGGCAATAGTTTATCTTGATTATATATGCCCTAATATGGAACAAACTACATACGAAAATGATACTAGCAAGCAAACTGGCCTCCCTTGAAAAGGTACTTAATGACACACCAAGTGAGGTTGCAAGAGATGCTAGTACAAATTAACATGTACGAGCTTCAGAAATCTTAGACCCATTTAATGTATGAACTCAGAGACTACACCTGTTGTTTTGCCACGACTTACAATTTCACACAAAAAAGCAGCAGTGATGACAAAAGCCTTCAAACAAATAAGAATCGATCGTCTAATATCTACCTAACACATTGAATGAAACAAAAACAGACATAGGAAGGAAATATGAGAAAACAAGGTCGAAACTCACCACAGTATTACGCCGAATGATATGAGTTTTTTGGACATCATTTACACCTCACCAACAAATCTACTTTCTGAAAACAATGCGGGGATACTCTATGCACGGTGACGAGGAATTATATAAATTCACAATTCCCGTTTTATATACTCAGTGGAGGTAAAAGTCAACGAAGTAAAACATTTAAAACATACGCATACTTTCCATGATCACTGCGACACTTTGTTGAATGTCAAAATCGTAGAATAGCCGAACCCCACACGAAATGGGATTAACTAAATCCGTGCGGCAAACAAGTTTTTAGTAAACTTCAGGATATTCATCCACATGGTGATCATGCTGACAAATCGAAATCACTGCCGATGCAGCGACGATAAACCTGCATGTCTGAGGAGAAATGAAATATCCTGACAGCTGCATTTAGAGTCACACTGAACCATTCGACGGTGATATTCTTCTCCGGTACGCTTCATTCGTCGTTTGTTATGGAATAGTTCTCAGTCATTCTGGTTCCTGACCGAAATGAATAAAAAACTCACTGATTGTTGATTATGATGATTCATTAATACTTCTTTGCAAGTGTCAATCACGTCTCATAAACCGTTAATGCCCAGCTCTCGCTACGCTCGGGCCCACGCTGTTCTTCGAAGATTTCAGAAACGCTTAGTTATAACGGACGAAAAAACCAAAACACCGATCTGCCGTTTGATAATTCTTTATTGTTACACCAACATATAAAAAGAATAAGAGAACTAAGGTCTGTAAACAAATATTACAATAATAAATCATTGTATTACTTCTGACGGATATGACCTTGAGCGCGCTTTTCGACTATTACGCTACATTTTGGTCATAAATAAAATCTCTTATTACTCTAAAATTTTATGCAAAGTGTTTGCGGAAATTATCACAATTATTAACCTTTCGAACACTGAATCCAAAAAATACAATCTTATTGACAGATAATACACATAACTCACTGTTTGGATTTGTGGAATTTTTAAACATAAACACATCTATAA
This sequence comes from Trichobilharzia regenti, assembly GCA_944472135.2. Taxonomy (NCBI): domain Eukaryota; kingdom Metazoa; phylum Platyhelminthes; class Trematoda; order Strigeidida; family Schistosomatidae; genus Trichobilharzia; species Trichobilharzia regenti. The sequence goes on along the minus strand of OX235262.1, from coordinate 127,836,476 downwards.
TTGTATATATTGTTGGATTTATATGTTCAAGTTGCTCCAAGTCAGTGAGTTTATGGTTAAGATATCATTTTAGTTAAATGTACTGAACTATATTGCATGTTGTCTTATTGTATAGTTGTCGTCGCTTTTTGCCCTTTTTTCTGTGAACTGTTTCCTTTGTTGATGTTGTTCTCATTGTTTGTCCGTTATTTTCTGATTTTGAGGGGAGCAACCCAAAAAGTTGCTTCTCTCTAAACTTTTACTTAATGTAATCATTCTTTTCTCAGGCGTGAGGCTAGCAACCCCACCCTGTAAACAAAAATTGCTACAGAACTTCAGTATGTGAACCTCCTTGCACCAAAAGAAAAAGTCTGTGTAGGAACATGGAACGTCCGAACTATGTACGAGACTGGAAAGCTGCCCAGATCGCCAACGAGATGAAAAGATACGGAATACAAGTGCTGGGAATATGTGAGAGCAGATGGAATGGGAGTGGACTCACCAAATTGTCAACAGGTGAGTCAGTGATCTACTCCGGTCACCCAGAAGATAACCACACGCACACCGAGGGCGTGGCTATCATGATGTCACCAACGGCAACGAAAGCCCTGATACAATGGGAGGCGATTTCGTCCAGGATAATGACCGCCAGGTTCAACTCCAAAGGAAGGAAAGTGTCAATCATACAATGTTATGCACCCACAAACAACGCAGACCTCGAGAAGAAAGAAGAATTCTACAGGCAACTACAGGCAACAATGGACAATACTCCAGCTGGCGACATGAAAATACTAATGGGAGACATGAACGCCAAACTGGGACCAGACAATACGGGAAGGGAACTCATCATGGGTAGAGAAGCTCTAGGAGAAATGAATGAAAACGGAGAACTCTTCGCCGACTTCTGCGCCTTCAACGAACTGGTGATTGGTGGCAGTGTATACAAGCACAAAGATATCCACAAGGCTACATGGGTGTCACCAGACGGGCAAACCAAAAACCAAATCGACTTCATCTCAATCTCAAGGAAGTGGAGGCGCAGCCTACTGGACACAAAAGCAAGAAGAGGAGCAGACGTTGGCTCAGACCACTATCTCGTACAAGGGACAATCCAAATCAAATTAAAAGCTTTCAGGGAATCAGGAGCTGCAGATAGACCACAAGCCAAGTTCAACACTCAAAAGCTGAAGGACCAGGCTACAAAGGACATCTTCATTGCAAGCATAAAGGACAAAGCCGAGACACAAATCAACACTAGCGAAGAGGTCGGCGTTGAAAAGCACTGGAACAACTTGAAAACGGTGTGGAGCCAAACCTGCATAGAAATTCTAGGCAGAAAAAAGAGACAGGACAAACAGTGGCTCACTACGGACACTTGGAAACTAATAGAAGAGAGAAGGACAGTGAAGCAAAAGATTATCCAGTGCACGACGAGCAACAAAAACAGGAGCTGAATGCAAGCTACAATACACTGAACAAAAGAGTGAAGAAAAGTGCCAGGGAAGACAAAAGAAAATATTATGAAACCATGGCAAACGAAGCAGAACAAGCTGCAGGCAAAGGAGACCTCGCCACACTCTACCAAACAACTAGGAACCTTTCGGGCAAACGTTCGACACAGATTAAGCCAATAAAGGACGACAATGGAAAGTCAATCACCAAAGAGGTGGAACAGAGAAAGCACTGGGTTGAACACTTCAAAAGACTTCTAAATCGTCCGCCACCTACAACACGTCCAGCAATACCAACAACGGAAGCAGAACTACCAGTGAACACTGACCCCCCGACGAAATCAGAAGTCCTGAATGCAATCAAGATGCTTAAAACTGGGAAAACACCGGGACCAGATGGAATCCCAGCAGAGGCTTTGAAAATAGACCCAGAGACAACAGCGGACTTGATGACACCACTACTGGAGAAGGTGTGGAAAGAGGGCAAAGTACCCGAGGATTGGAAGAACAGTTACTTATTCAAACTTCCAAAGAAAGGAGACTTAAGTCAATGTAAAAACTGGCGTGGAATTATGCTTCTGTCCATTCCAAGCAAGATACTAAGTCGCATCATCCTGGAGAGAATCAAACAAGCCCTAGATGAAAAACTTCGTCCGGAACAGGCTGGATTCAGGAGAAACAAATCATGTATTGATCAAATCGCCACTCTACGGATCATCATTGAACAAAGCTTGGAATGGCAGTCACCTCTCTATCTCAACTTCATCGACTTTGAAAAGGCCTTCGACAGCGTCGATCGAGAGGTCATTTGGAAACTACTTCGCTACTACGGGGTCCCATCGACAATTATACACCTCATCCAACAGTTATACGACAATGCTGCATGCCAAGTAATCCACAACGGGAAACTTACGGAAGCCTTCGAAGTGAGGACGGGAGTGAGGCAAGGCTGTCTACTATCACCAATGATCTTCCTGATTGCAATTGATTGGATAATGCGACAGACAACGGCAACCAACGAGGGAACAGGCATAAAATGGACTGACACAAAAGACTTGGAGGATCTGGATTTCGCCGATGATATATGTCTGATTTCCCATAAACTGGAAGATATGCAAGTGAAAAGTAACAAGTTGGCAGAAGAAGCATCAAAGATAGGACTTCACGTGAACATAGATAAAACAGAGATGATGAAGATTCCTAGCCAACATCAACAACACCAACAGACCACAATAAGCATAAATGGGAAGAACCTGAAAGAAACAACCTCCTTCACCTACCTGGGAAGCATCGTCTCAACTACAGGCGGAACTGACGAGGACATCAAAGCCAGAATCGGAAAAGCAAGACAAGCTTTCATTACTCTCAAATCTGTGTGGAGGTCAACAGCAATCAGCATCAAAAATAAGATCCGGATTTTCAACTCCAATGTGAAGTCAGTGCTACTATACGGATCAGAGACTTGGCGAGTCATAAAGAGCATCTCAAACAAACTTCAAACCTTCATTAACAACTGTCTCCGCTCAATACTCAAGATCAGATGGCCAGAAAAGATCAGCAACAGGGATCTCTGGGAGCGAACCAATCAGGAACCGATTGTGAAACAAATAGGCAGAAAGAAATGGAGATGGATTGGCCATACGCTGAGGAAACCATCAAGTGACATCACTAGACAAGCCCTCGAGTGGAACCCGAAAGGGAGGCGGCGAGTTGGTCGTCCAAGGGTGACTTGGAGGAGGTCATGCGAGGAGGAGATGAAAGCATGTGGACAGACCTGGAGCAGGGTGAAAAAGTTGTCAGAAAACCGAAGTCAATGGAGGTGCGCAGCTGAAGCCCTATGTTCCTCTAGGAACTAAAGGATACAATAATAATAAATAATAATAAATATTACTTCTGACGATGTTTCACTCTTCTTTCTGAACAGCGACCGATGAGACGATGACTGTCGTATTGATGCCTCCGCGAAAATTGGGGAAGTTGATTTTAAGCAAACAACCAAGAATTGATCGTTCAATCTTCAACTCCATTGACAGCATGTTTAAATGAATACTAACGTCTTTGGTGAGCCTCTTGCAGACGATATTGCTGAAAACGTTGTTGCCAGTAAACTGACTAACGTTTTACAAGTGACTTTTATACTTTTGTGAATAGCTCAGCCTTTCTTTCCTTGCATTTGTATCCCGTGCTAGTGAAAAATTGTTAATGTGCTTACTCTATGTACATATTAATTATCATATTGGTGACGACTGTAAACTAGCGTCCCTCATGTACATAAAGTGAGAATATATTATCATTATAACTTAAACCATACAAGCGAACATTGTCATTTAAAACAATCACATTATCAATAACTTCATCAACCAAAGGGTTACGTAAAACTGAAATACTTTTCAAGGGTTTGTCCTTTTGCATTCTAGGGGAACATTGGCTATAAATGCACTTAGGGTTTCAATTCTTCTCACATTGATTCCAGTGAAAATTTACAGCAAATACCACAAAATAATCCAATGGTATTCTTCGGTCGTCCATACCGAATTGAAGGAGTTGTTTACTAGGCCAGACTAAGTTGAAAAATCTGATGTTCTGGCAAACCAAATTCAAGGAGCTGAGTGCGTGGTCAAACTAATTTGAAGATCATTGTCTTAGAGGCGCTGTGAGAATAACCCCTGAGGATACAGACTTTAAGTCTTCACGCAAACTGAAACAAAACCGAACCGTTCCAATGAAAATCGATCAAACACAAAACAAAGCTGTTCCAAGTAGATTGACAGTGATGATGGAATATTTAGGAGATGCAGGTTTGTTGTTTTAGTAAAAGAAATGAGTCACGTTACCAATGCACATACCTTCAAATATGAGGGTTTGCGGCATCCAGACACAATACATTCAATATTTGAATCCAAAATTAGTTCACAGTTAACAAGATTTCAGTTCAAACAAGAACTGACAGGAGTATAATGATGAACAAACTGTCCAATTAAATTGCCACTTTAAAGTTTAAGGATGGAATATTAAATGCAGCACTGGGATATATGAAGGACTTGTTGGTTCGTCTAGCAGACAGTGATGTATCAAATCGAAGCATTATCTGCTGTCTCATATATGGTGTTCGCGGACTACCAATTTCCCAGAAGTCTGAAGTCTTATGGTATTTTGTGGTTGCATGATGCTTCAGACTGTCCAACGTCGGAACGTGCAGTACTCTGCCGACCCCAGTTTTCGTTGGTGCCTAGGGGGCAGGTTGGTTAGGCTGCTTGAACGAATCCAACCTCGCCTCCCGGTGCGCTCCATCTAGAAGTAACTGAGGTGATTATTGTGTGGCCGTCTATCGGATTGGTCATGTGCTCTGATAAGAACACCTCTCCCGCCTAGACTTAACAAACAGTCGGGTACAAGATAAAGACGTGCTGTAGAAAATCCAGTCAGAATCATGGAGAGTAATACAGTTACGCAGAAGTAGCCAGCCAAGTGCTTTAAAGCGAAAGGCAGCGTGGTAAATCCGAAAGAAAGAACGACCCCTTTCAGTCACTATTTCGTGACATAAAAAAACATCTTTGACATCACACAAGACAAATGAAATCACACAGATTGTAACTTCCGACGTGCTTATGCCCTCCAATACAACTCACTTCAATGAAAAGGGGTTTTCATTTGAGGTTTATTTACGCGTGTCTTATATGTAGAATATCAAACTTCGGGATGAGACGGAATCACCCTATCCCTGCATCTTATGGGTAACTTGATTTGCTCAGTCCTTGAGAATGTCATCGACGTTAAAATATGGAAGGCATATATTTCTCGCATTACTAAATCATGTAAATCAGTGGCTAACTAGCATGAATATGCATATATTTTGTTTCTGTTAAGACTATAATTAATAGCAGATAAGGACAAAACTTGAGCACATTTTAGTTCTAATTTTAACACAGCACACAAAGTGGTCTGGAAGCTCACATCTCCAAAAGAAAACTCATAAATAGTACAAAGAAGACAAGTGCCGATGGCTACGCCACTGCCAACTGGGATTGTAGACAAATCCATCTAATGAGTCCCGACCGCAATGATGTTCACATCCTGAATTTCACTGCTAGTCAGATTTCAGATTTTCAGATTTATTGGTTGAGGATAGAAGGCTTGCAGCCTATGTTAATCCTTTTCTAGTAGATTTCTGTGGTTGTCCAAACCCTTCTTGAACGAATCAATTGAGGTTGCAGACACCACTTCTTCTGGGAGTCGGTTCCAAGAGTTTATGACTCGATGTGAGAACCAGTACTCAACAGCAATATGATTTCTCCTTGGCTTTTGAACTCTCCTGCTATGTCCTCTAAGGTGTTCCGACCTGGTGGGAAGGAAAAGAGAGAATAGGTCAGGTCCGTAGTCATTATTTAAAATTTTAAACATTGTGATTAAATCTCCTCTCTGCCTACGGTATGACAGTGAGAAGAGATTTAAACTATCTAGTCTTTCCTCATATGATAAGTTAGCTATGCCGTGAACCATACGTGTTGCCTTCCTTTGAACACTTTCTAGAATGTGTGAATCCCCTTTTAGACACGGACTGGCGGCCTGGATGCAGTTTTCCAGTCTTGACCTAACCAGAGATGTGTATAAGGAGGTGAACATATCTCTGGTAATTCTTGTAAAGGCTCTGCGAATCGCCCATAAGGACCTGAAACTACGTGCAGCCACCGCGCGACAGTGTGCTGTAGTTTTTAAGTCGTGGCTAACTATGACACCTAAGTCCAAGTGAGTCTGAACTGATGGAAGTGTTATTCCCTCTAGTTCGTAGGAGCTCGTGCTTGCTTGTCCAATGCGCATGGTTGCACATTTTGCCACGTTGATCGGGAGCATCCATTCAACAGACCACTCCGACAGTTTGTTGAGGTCGTCTTGCAAGGTGGACGTATCACTGTTGCCCTTCAGCTCCCTCCAAATTTTTAAGTCATCTGCGTATAGGACCATAGGGGAGTCGGTGAGCAGAGGTAACTCATTGATATACAGAATAAAAAGGAGAGGACCGAGAACCGTGCCTTGTGGCACTCCGCTACTTACTGCTGTCCAGGAGGAGAGTTTTGAGTTGATCCTAACCCTCTGCCTCCTATCTATGAGGAATTCCCTGAGCCAGTCTAGTAGTCTGCCTTTGATACCAAGACTTTCCAATTTCATGAGTAGTCTTTTGTGAGGTACTTTATCAAAGGCTTTACTGAAGTCTATGAAGACGACGTCAACGGGTCTTCTGTTATCCTTTGATTTGACCCAGCTTTCTCTTGCAGTCAGGAGATTTGACAGGCATGAGAGGTTCCTCCGGAAGCCATGCTGTGCTCCAGATAACAAGCTGCTATTTTCCAGATAAGCCATGATGCTTTTCTTGATAATTCTTTCCAGTGTCTTGATTAAAGTGCTGGTGAGACTGATAGGCCTGTAATTTGAAGGGCTTTGTCTTGATCCTCCTTTGTGTATGGGGGTTACTATGGCGTCTTTCCAATCACGTGGCAACACTCCATTTTGGAGAGATAGCTTGAAGATCGTGGTCAAGGGGCCGGCTATGTGGGCTGATAGCTCCTTGAGAAGCCTTGGATGAAGACTGTCAGGACCCATTGATTTTCCTGCATCTAGTTTCATTAAGAAGTTGAGCACGATGCCTTGGTCGATGTCAACGGAATCTATCCCATGTTCTTCTGATGCAGCCAGAGCTGATCCTATAGGCAGTGATGACTCCTGAGTGAAGACTTGGGAGAAGTAGTTTGCCATTGCTTCTGCTTTTTCTTGATCTTCTTCGATTGTATCTTTGTCAATAATCAGGTTTGGGACACCATTGGGTGTTTTATTCCTGAAATTCAAGTACGAGAAAATTTTCTTAGGTTGTGCCTTTGCATTTTGGGCCAGGTGTGTCTCGAACTTCATCCTTGATTGGCGGATTTCTGCGATAGCTTTATTTCTAGCAGTAGTATATAATTCCCTGGTCTCAGAAGTCTCAAGTGTTGCAAACAGGTTCCAACATTTGCGTTTACGTCTGAGTAACTTACGAATCTCCCGGTTTATCCAAGGGGGGGAATGTTTCCGACCCTTTGGAACAGACCAAGGGATGAAGGGTACAGTTACTTGGGCGTAAAGTTGCTTAAATTGGTTCCATGCGGCTTCTACTTGGGACTCTGGATTGATGTACCAGTTTACTGAGTTGGCTGCTGAGACGATCGCATTTATGTCAGCTTTCCAAACGTTTGGTCGAGCTGGGGTTTTGGCCCTTGCTGCCGTTGCTGTGAACTTGAAAGTGAGCACAGCATGGTCACTTCTTCCTAACGGAGGAAGATGTTGTATGAGATCCACATCCTCACCGTGTGAGAACACTAGGTCCAGAGTTGATGAGGAGTGCTGTGAGTCATAGCGCGTGGGCTTAATGATATGTTGGACTAGGGCTAGCGATATACTAGATTCTAGCAGTTTATGGTCAAAGGAGTTGACTGAAGATGGAGTTGTTAGGCTCGACCAGTCAACTGTTGGGGCGTTGAAGTCACCGACTACGAGACTTCGACATTTTGAAGTCCAGGAGCCTAGCTTCTCTATTAGGAAGTCGTCTGCACTGCAGTCAGGACTGCGGTACACAGCAATGAGGTCAATGTCTTGGCCTATGCATTTAAGTCTGCAGCGTAGAAGTTCGCACGACTCACTTTCGTGGGCGAGTGCTTCGATACTACGCACGGTTAAGCCTTTCTTGAGGTAGATGACTACGCCCCCTCCTTTGCGGTTTAGTCGGTCTACCCTGTGCACTTCGAAGTTTGGCAGGTTAACTTCGTTGTCAGTGACATCGGGTGTGAGCCATGTCTCTGTGATAATAATTACATCCGGGTTTCCGGTTTCTATCATGTTTGCCAGCTCAGTCCTTTTATTTAACAGGCTGCGGGCGTTTGTGTAGCAGACTGTTAATTCAGATTGGTGCTTCCCCGGCCCACCCACAGAGGTTTCGGGATCATTAAACTGCGAACTCGGACAACCCGAAAACCCTTAATCTTAAGGTTCTTCTCACCGTTCCGGCGTCGCTCACTTAATTCTAGTGCCGCAGCCTGTCTTTTGACACGGTCTGCCAGGCTTAAGTCAGCGCGGACATATATCCCTGATCCTTTGAGAATATGAGAGTTGCTTAGAATAGCGTCCCTCTCCGCTTTAGAGTTTAGTACGACTTTGAGGAGACGTACAGGTTCACTTACTGTAGGGTCAGGCTTTTGACCTATTCTGTATACGCTGTGTATAGTAATGCCTGATACTGTTTGTGGCAGTAGCTTGTCTAAAAGGGGCTTGACCAAGTTAAGGTCATGCTCGAATCTGGTCTTAGGGTCGAGAGCCAGTGACTCCTCCACTTTGTGGAGAATGAGAGACCTATCAGAGAGATCGGGTTTGCTTTCCGTTACTTTCTTGCCCTGAGGCGTAAGTGTGTTTCTATCCTTCTTGGGCGGTGTGGCCGAAGTGTTATCCTTATCTCGCTTTTTGCGAGAGACTACGGTGCGCCATTCATTGGCGTCCTCCTCGCTAATCTTAGTGGGGTTCGTCTGTCTGCTGCTCACCGGTGTGGATGAGGCTTGTTCCGCCAGTCCCTGGGCGACTGGAGCTGCAGGTTTTCGACCCCTAGTACGCCTCTTCTTCACGGCAGTCTTTCCATTACTGTCACTGGAGGGCTCATCCAGTATCGTGGGGGCGACCTGGGTGTCTGTAATATGGTGGGTGTTCTTCTGTGCTGTAGAGCACTCACTTATTGGCAAGGTCGCATCTGGGACATGTGCTGTTTTGTCAATGACGCTAGTCACGTCATCGCTATCTGAGCAATAGTCGGTATTCTTCTGTGGTGGAGGACGCTTGCAGTCCATGAGCTTTAAAGCCCCACTAAGAGTAGCTATGGCTTCTGTAATACGGAGTTTAGTTGTACTACAGCAGTCGTTGCATAACCAGTTCGCTAGAGGTTTGCAGCAGCGTTTGTATGCTGCTGGAGTAAGGTTCGTGCACATACTGTGAAACCATCTCTTGCAGTTATCACACTGCATTCCCTCATCCACTGGAAACTGGCACATAGCCCTTCCGCAGCGGTTTCTTTTAATAGGCATTTTATTTAAAACGAACCAGGAAAAGTTAAATACAACTTCAAATATATATATATAACCTTTGTAAATCAGTGATAAAAGCTAATGAGTGCACAAAGATAGATATATGTGGCTATTATGTTATAAGAACACTTATTATAATTAATAGACTCAGATCTGAAACGTAAACTAACTTCGACCAGAATAAACTGATTTAAAGTTAAATCTGTGGACTTTTGAAGCGTATAACACAACAAAATCCAATTATAAACAAGAGCGTGAAAATTAACTCCCTTTTCAAAGTTCGCGCGGCATCAATCAAGACAAGTCTCTCATCTTTAATTTAGGCTGCGATATATGTAAGTTTTCTTCTAAATCGTTATGCAAAGAAGTTGTTTTTACCAATCCCCAATGTAAATAAAGGCCGCGGTGTTTGACATCGGGGACTGCAGCCTTTTAACATGTGTAGTCCGGCTGCCACGCTTCTCCTGAGAAAGCAGCTATGTGGTAAGTAGACTTTTTTACAAAGCACTAACTGTCTTATTACTTTCGAAAGACTAAAGCCCTCTTACTAATCCTTTTTTGCATGTAGAACTAAGTAAAAGTGCAACCGAAGGCTTTTCTGCTGGTCTGGTCGATGATGACAACATATTCAAATGGCAAGTATTAATCATGGGCCCACCTGATACACTTTAGTAAGGTCAAATAACTCTTACATTTTTGTGCAGTGAGGGTGGTTATTTTCGTGCAGAGCTCGACTTCCCGCAAGATTATCCTAATCATCCTCCGAAAATGAAGTTTGTAACAGATATCTGGCACCCAAATATTGCCCGCGATGGTGATGTTTGTATTTCCATTCTTCATGAACCGGGTGAAGATCGGTGGGGTTATGAGAGACCGGAGGAGAGATGGCTTCCAGTCCATACTGTAGAAACTATCATTACCTCAGTTATTTCCATGCTAGCCGAACCTAATCCTGATAGTCCTGCCAATGTTGATGCAGCGGTAAGTTCACACTTGATCTGCTGACTAAAGATGTGTTTTCAGAAAGAGTTTCGAGAAGACTTTGCTGAATTCAAAAGGAAAGTGTGTCGCTGTGTGCGAATGAGCCAAGAACATTTCGAGTAACATAAATCAGACACTATTTTATCATTGTACATCAGCCATTGTGACGAATTGTCTTCACTTTGACTTCTGCAGCAGTTACAAAACTTTTCAGTTTGATGTTATGCTCTTTGAGGTGACAATCTTTCGTGAATGCTCACTGAAACGCACTGGTTTTTCTTATTTTTGATCTGTTCAGATTCGTGATACAATGATCCATAGCTTATGTTAGCATTCGTTGCTGAGATTTCCGTTGCTATTTGGTTGTAACGTGCTCTTTGCTTTTGTAACATGTTTTCGATTAGGCACTTTATTGCAGGGACCGAATTTATTTATCAAATTTCGTCTTAATTTGCTTCCTTTTTTACTTGGTCTTGTTTTTGCAAGTAAGGAAATTATGACACTCACTCCCCAAATGTTTACCTTGGATGCCATGCTTTGTGTCAGTTTCATTAAAATCCTTGTATTGGTTTTAAATCATGCCGATTAAGAAATCACTGGTGTCGTTCCAGTCGTGTATATTTGAAGTCCCCACCGAGAACAGCTCATAAGATAACTGGTCCCGACGTCAGTATTTCACATTTTGTCGGTACTTATCTCTTTTTAGCAGTTATGCGCGACATTTATTGGAAGTTCATGCATTTTCTTTAAATATTACAATCCGATTTCATAAACTTAGTGGGCTCTATGGAATTTATTTACAACTATGCAGCACGAGAAGCTGTTGCGTGTGAGTCGGGATTCGGTTCTCTGGTTGAAACACTTAAATACCAGCCGATGTGCAAACCCCTTTACACCCATTTCAGCCTGAGGAATCGTATATTGTATAATCAGTAGCAATTGCCCAGTAAATTTAGCTCGTAATGTGTTACATATAGAAAATGTCCTGGGTAATTAAGTCATTACAACTAACACACTTGTGATACGCCTTATGCAGTTGTATTCATTATGTTTTGGTTTATACACTATGTAGGTTACTCATCTATTGGCTGAAGGCATTTTAGCTGGTGGCAGTAACTCGTTAATGTTAGGCATGTGGCTGATTCTCTATCCTGACCACCAGCTGGTTAGTATTCCAAGTTCTCAGATTGACTTATAGAATGAAATGTACATACATCAGTAGTGTTTTTGTGTTTGGTTATATATTCAGCTAATAATTACTTTCTAAGACGTGACTAAGTAAACTAGCTACAGTAAATTCCCCTTGGGAATGGTTGCAAAAAAGTTATTTCTGAATTTATTTAAGCAGTAAACTATGAATTAACAGAGTGCTTGTATTATACTCATTAACAGTTAGATTATTAAGTGGTAATATAACACAAGCATCGAGTACCGTAAAAGAGCAACCAATCACCATTATCGTTTATTTGTTTTACCTTACAAGTGAAACAGGACTTTAAGCAAGAGCATTGAAGTTCTGGCTGAGAGCCGAACCCTGGACCACGTGCGACGTTTGCGAGCATTCTATTACTGAGCCACCGGCCAGTCATTGATGAAGGCAATAATTCGCTTCACTAGAAAAATCACCTATAGTAAATGAGGAACTTGCACCAAAATCAGAGGGACGGTTAAAGATGCAATCGATGGATTCATTCACGTGAACTTTCGTCTCGTTGACAATGTTGACATAGTTCACCCTTGTTGTCATCCTTTTTTGTAGTAGACCTTATTCTATAAATGGTCTTGATCCAGTGGAAGAAAGCCATGTATGCATTCCTCTACTGTTTACCATACCACTTAAACACCAGAAATGGAATCAAGGTTAATTTCGTATCATGAGTAATAACCCATGTTGTGGTGGGTCCCAGTGGCTTAATGGTATACTAGCTCGCATTGTAACCGGAAGGTCCTGGGTTCGAATCCCGGTGGGTGCGTACTTTTTGTTGAATCCAGACAGGGAAGAATGTGTGCAAAGGCTCATTGCGTGATACCACAGTGTTTAATGGTAGCAGAAGGACAGATTGATGTTAAAATGATGTTAGCAAATCATGCAGACATCGCTTTGCTTGATGCACTTGCTAGCTGTGGAGTGGATAGTACTTTAAAAAATTTTGTCAGTGGTAGTACGACTTTGTTGTTACATTGTAGTTAGTACTAGATAACCAACTACCGCACCGAATTAGTGTAGACTTGATTTCTAACTAGCACTTTAACCTGCATGCGAAACTCAATCAATTTCGGCAACGGATGCCGGACAAAACTATCATTCTGGGGACTGCACTTTTTTAATACCAGCTATGTTTTACAGTTTCCAAATTAAGTGGAGGTATCGGTCATAAGGTGTTTTCATGTAAAGTAACTACTGTATTATAGAGACTTCATTTATTAGTTAAATTGATCCCAACAGATGGATTTGTTTTGAAGTCTGTTCACAGACATCCTGGTGAAATGTATTAAGCGAGGGATTGCATTTTATGAGTAATGATGTCACTTCTCCAGTCTAACACGATGAAAAAGGGGCTGAAATATGTGTTAAGGTATATTAAGAAATATAGTGCTAAGTGACGATCTGCCTTACTTTTGAATTTGATTTTATTCAATTCACCGGCAGATTTATTCTTCACTCCATTTAGTGGTGTTCTGGCAGTCAGGTGAAAACAACATTGTAGATGTACATAGTTGTTCTGTAGTCGTCGGATGAAATTCTGGTTTCATTGTTATGTGACGCTATTTGCGTGATTTTCGGAAGATAAGTTAGTTATTTGTTAGTGAGTTTCCTATTGTAACGGAGATGCTGTGTGACATAAGTTTCTTGCTAATATAATTTCTTAGCAGGTATATCTGAAAGGCAGTGAGTAGTAAACGTGTGTAGAATGTTATTTAAAACAATCAGCACGACAGTGTTTGACAAAAAACAGCGCCTTTAGCGCACGATGCTTCAAGAAAATAAACATATCTCTATCTTTTTCGGTCTGTAGATAGTCTGATGAGAACCCGAAGTTACTCTTGTTACCCTGTCTCCACCATTCTATTTTTAAACGCTAATGCCACCTGAAGTTCGTCAAACAGAACTGAATACTTCGATCTGAGTTGCAAAGAATGTTTCTACTAGGTGAGCCGTTTGATCCAAGCCAGAATGCGTGATCACAATTAGGTTTCTCTATCCCGTGTGCAGTTTTTGTGTATTATATTATTCAGATAGCTTCGTAGGAAGTATTCTTTAGTCACTGATGTCTCTCACTGTAAAAGAAATTAACAGACTAGGTTTTCGGATATCATTTTGTTCAACAATAGCATGCAGGTCATTAAAATGGGATTAGTGTAGGAATGGAACATGAAATTATATTTTCGTTGTGCAATAATTTACTTGATATGACAACCAGTGATGCAGCGTTACTAAACTTTCGAGTATATTTTAGTACAAATAGTTACTAGAATTTTATTAGAAATATTTTCTTCAGTTAATAAGTTTTACACCACCTTTATTAATAAAGATGCGTGAAAAGACCATTGAAAAACTAATTAGCAGTTGATAGCCTGAAATTAGTGTCGAGTTAGCTTCTAATAAATGATATAATACTTCGCATTTTCTCAGAAGGAAGCATCAATTAATCTAATAAATGAAATACGGGTGTGTGATGACTTGCGATTTCTTTAATAGGAAAAATCAATATATTTTGTGGTAAAACTAGGCAATCTATTCAAGTATTGGTTTGTAGGGATTTGGTTAGATTGGTTACAGGATTTTATCATGAGCTGAAATCGGTTAGAGAACCAGTGGAAAACCAGCAGGGAGTTCTGGACAGCCGTTTCATTCTAGTTTAGGACTCTTCGTCAGCACGCACCCCCCGCCAGGGTTCAAATTCGGGACCTTCTGGTTACAAGGCGAGCTAGCTCGTAGACCATTAAGTCACTGGGACCCGATCCAATGACCCACGAATTCTATTTGCCCTATTCAGGTAGGTAGTTACCTGGGTCCCAGTGGGAAGTCGTGACCAGAAGGGTAAATTAGGTCGGGTGTGAAGACAAATACTTGCCGAAGAAATTGGCTATTGGTCGTGCTATGTGAATCGGTAGAAGTTAAGATTCATGGACTAGCCATTGGGTCGGGTCCCAGTGGCTTAATGGTCTACGAGCTAGCTCGCCTCGTAACTAGAAGGTCCTGAGTTTGAACTCTGGCGGTGGGTGTGTGCTGACGAAGTGTCCTAAACTAGAACAAAACGGCCGTTCAGTACTCCCTGCTGGTCTTCCACTGGTTCTCTAACCAGTGTTGGCTCATGATGAAATTCTGTAACTAAGCATTATCCTTTTTTATTCCATATTTTATTCAAAGGCAATATACCTAGCGTTACCGTTGTCCCATTCAAATGAGAATGCAGAAACTGTTTTGAGGACAGACTGAAATCACTTGGAGAACTGCTGAAAATAGACAAGCAGTGGAAAATAGTTTCTTCATAGTTTGGAACCTCATGAGGATTCAAGCCATACAGATTCATGTTTCAAAGTAAACGAGACTATACCGCGTGTGTTTGCTGGAATTAAAACAAATTTAGACGATCATTCTCTCTCGCAAAATAATTTAATTTCTATGATATCGACTGATCTCCTAAGCGTTTTGTTTTGTTTGCTTGTATTTACTAACTAAAGTGTACTTCTAGTCAACGAACTTGAATTGTACAATTTTATTATATTGAATTAGTAAACAAAGTTCCACCAGTGATGTATGTTATGCTAAAAGGACACTTCGCACGGTGGGTCTCCTACAGTACAGAAATTGTCTGTCTTCATTGATAACTCATATATGACCAGCAATCTCAGTTTAAGAACCTTGAAGCTGAGTAAAACCTGTATTTATTTATGTGGATAAACAACTCCAACAAAATGTTGCAATATTTTGCTTTGTTGCTTGATAATAGTAAATTTACTACTGCTGTTATGAAATATGAACTAATAACGAAATTTACTCATTATTATAATTAAATATCCCCATACTATACTCCGAACAAGAAATTTCCCTAAGGTGATTGTCCTCAACAACTTCTTAAGGCTCCACAGTTATCAATCCATGAAGCTATAGGGATTAACAAGAATACACCCATTTTATGATTGCCAAAAATGTACATATATCCTTCTCACTTAGTTTACTTCACAGTCTTATTATGATTATTATTTGTCAACTTTCGGCTTTACACTAAGCTCATCTTGTCTCTATTATTTGACTGCAGTTTACTATTTGTTATCTAGCAACCCTTGAGTTTACACTTAGCACGCCCAATTTATCTGTGCATATATTTGTAGTAATAGAAAAGATTTGTAACTCAGGTGGATGATTTGGAATTGATAGTGTTCTCTGAGCTCCTTGGTTTAATTGCGGAGCTTTCATCGTCTTTCTGGACGACATCTTCAGCGGGAGACTCATGAAGAAATTTAAATCATTTCACTTTATCCTAAATACTGCGCTGAAGATGTCGTCCAGAAAGACGATGAAAGCTCCGCAATTAAACCAAGGAGCTCAGAGAACACTATCAATTCCAAATATATTTGTAGTATTCATATTTCTCGCTAGCCAGTGAATACAACTCATTCTCCCTGAAACTTGTATTTCGTTGATTAGGAATACGTTATTATTCGCATTGTATTTCGCGTACTGAATGACTGTACATTTCGTATACATTCAGTTGACAGTGTTAACCAACGGACCATTATTCCATCTTATAATCCAGTGCAGTTTCTGATATACTTTTCATTTGGCTTTACTGACTGTTTGTATTCTAATATTCATGGACTTTGTAAACGCAATATCGCTTGAAATTAAGTCACGCGTAGATAAAGGCTATCCCGGTCCAGAACAAACAAGAAGCCGGTCACTGTTTTCACGCGTGACTAATTTCAAGCGATATTACGCTTGCAGTACTTAACTGTTTCAAGAGTACAAAGCACAACGCATAACAGAAAGCAAGGTAACGCTATCAGATCGGAATAACGTTAAAGCCAAAATTGCAAACTAGCCGGAATCAGACACAACCATTCAGGTAAGCAGTTAGTAGGAGAATTGACCGGCTTCTTGTTTGTTCTGGACCGGGATAGCCTTTATCTACGCGTGACTTAGTTTCAAGCGGTATTGCGCTTACAGACTTATAACTGTAAAGCCTGCTGAAGAAGAAGTAATCCAAAACAACTTTTCATCTCGATCTGATTATAAGGGGGGGGAGATCCAAGCCTCCAGCTTATGAGCCGAACAAGTTTGTGGTTTAATCACTAGGCCAGTATAAAGTGAGGCTTGGTGTAAAAAAATTAGATCTAAGTTTCAAATTTCAAACTCTCACCAGTCTTTTTTTAATTTCAGGGAGTATTTTAGTATTTCCAGTTTATGACATTTCTGATGATTATAAAGCAAACTCTGTCGCGTAGGGCAAAAGAAATTTATGAGTCTTTCAATTAACTATGTCAGTTATATTTCCTAAGAAAGCAACTACTGTATATACGTTTGTAAACTAGGCAATAAGCTTTAAATTGTGTTAGGATTATTTGTGTCACTTAACTGTTAAAACATCATTATACGATAAAAGATACGAACTGGTGACTGATAGATTAGAAAACTAGTAGGCCACAGGCTATATGACAGAAATGAATGAGCACTGCTGAAAAACATTTCCGACTTTGGTTGTGAATATTCCAGTAGATTTTATCTCTTCCAGCGTGTTTGTTTGTTAGTACGGCGCTGTTGGTATGAGTTAAGAAATCAATCTCAATATTATACCACTAGAGTTAGTTTATAGGCTTTACAACTATACCAAAGTAAACAACATAATGAATTAGATGAGCCTTTAGTGATACATAACTCTCTTTCATTCTTTATAGGTAAGTAATTCAAAAACAGAATGAATGGAATTAAAGCAAGAGCTTATCACTTATGTATATCTAGTTTTTATTTGCTAAATTTATCAAAGTTAATTCTTTGCGAAAAAAAACCAAGTTGCAACATTAGTAATTATAATGTATTAAAAAGAAATAGGTAATATTGAGTTAAATCTCTAGATATTAGTGCTAATTCTGTTATATTTCCCTAAGGTGAATAGGGCTTCTTAATGCTCCTAGGGAATATACTGTTACCCAGCTAGCATTGAGTTTGGGCGCACTTCAAAGTGTTTGGAGCAGGCTGCAGATCACTGTCCCACGTTCTGCAATGCGCCCGAAGAAAATGCTAGCTGGGTAACATTGCAAACGAAGACTATTATTTAAACCATTTAATCACTTCCTAGTAAGCAATATAGTATTTTACGCATTTTTTATGCAGTTCAAGAGAGTGTTCCTTGGAATACACTGAAACAAAATGCCCAGTATAGCAAGCTCACAGTTGGATGCAGTTCACAGAAATGTACTCGAAAGGCAGTTCGCTTACCTATTAATCATAAGACTAACATGGCAAAGTTCAACAATAGCGTCCCAAGGGATGCGAACGCACGAGTGACCTTCAGCCTGCCAATCATAAAAAAGGAGGAATTTTTGCACAAAAATATGATGTATATTCACAAGAAAATGCATGAAAACATATCAGACAGATTATCTTTCTCTGACGTGACTTAAAAATACGTCCCAGTTATGATGAGGATTATCAGTTGCTAAACTGGACTATTTTCTGCAGATGTATTCACCGAAGCGACTGAAGATTGGCTGTTTTGTGAATCGTTCATCTCCCTTTCCTTGCTGTGTAGTCCTCTCCAAAGCCCTTGGTTAAGTTACTATTGTTTCAGTAAGAGCGTTGATGACTACATACAAGATAAATTAGGATAATAAAACAAGTTGAAATAAACGACAAATCTATTCCTAATCGCAACCTTAGCCTTAATCCTAACCCTAAATTTCACACTAGTTCTATCCTTAATCCTAACCCTAATGACAATCCTTATCCCTCCGTAAATCTAACCCTAATCCCAATTATAACCATAACCCTAAACCCAATACTCGCCTTAACCCTAATCCTAACCTTAACGAGATGTTAACACATTGTCCAAACAGTAATTAAAAGCGTTATCTGGGTGAAATTGCTCCTTATTTGATGAATAGCGTTGATATTTCAGCTATGATAATGACAGGTACCGTTAGCCAACGACTAGCATGCGTTCAAGGTCATTCGAGCGTTCACACTCCTGGGACGCTATTCTTGTACTTCGCCACTTTGTTGGCATATAGCAAAACGCATACTGTTAACATTTATTTCAAACAAATCTCTAACTACCTTTCTGCGAAGTGAATTCTGCCTACAAATTCACACACAACTCTATACTGACCTTCATTTTAGTGCATTGTAACAAATAAATTCAAGCTATTTATTTAAAAATCATACTGAACAATTTTAATTTTTGAAGTGTCAGTGTACAGAAGGAAAAGACGGCAGATTGATAAATTAATTTTTTGTTTTCATCAATTGTTATTTTTAATTCCAAAAAGCGTCGGTGGCACAGTGGTTAGGACTCTCGCCGACCATGCACATGGTTTGAGGTTCGAGCCCTCGCCGACGCACACCTGATATCTATGGTCGGCCTGCAAAATTTGGGCTACCGATATCCACGCCGAAAATTCAATACTTGTTTCAAAAATACAGAGTGGAATCAAGCTATAAATCAAAAATAAAAAAAATAAAAATAAATTAATTGTCTTATTGATTTTGATTCTGCGAACACATGCAGTAAGCCAAAATAACAAATAATAATAATAATAAACTGTCTAATGATGTCAAATTTTTACAAAGCTTATAGAAGAGAATAGTCAATATACTTTGCTAGAAATTATTTTAATGCCATTTATCCGGTGTACGAGGATAGATAGATACAAAAGACATCGGTTGGGTTTGATTGTTACGGAATCGACTGATAGAAATTCAAATTTATGGACATTGGATTTTGGCCCACTGGTTGAACAGTGAAATGCACTTGATTGTAGAACTTGTGTAGCCTGCGATCGGTTCCTGGTTAAATCAACAATGTCTACACCTGATGAGTGATCACAAACTACAACGAGATAAACTTGAACAAAGCAAGAACAACAATTGTACCTGGATAATATGAGCTCATGTTTTCTTATTTCGAGGATTCTTCCTAACTGGTTACAACCTGAACGTTAAAAAATATGAATTACATCAAAGATATGAACATACTTTTCCACGATCATAAGGAATAATTGGTAGGAATTAAAGTAACATTATTCCAGAATGATTTAACTGATTGGGAGTTACAAACACTGACTATTTATAGAATAATTAGACAATTAGGCTTGGAAACAAAAAACAGGGTTGCGTATATATATGTGTGTATAGCTAGAAAGAGCATAACAGAAAAGTAGATTACGTAACTAAATACAACGTCTTATCTAATAGCCAATAGGAAAAAGGAAAGAAAAGAAATAAGGTGAGGTGAGTCATGTTTACATGAGAGAGTAGAGTTTTCGAAACATGAAAAAGGTTTGTTATCACAAGGGCGGTGCAAGGTTCACCATTGTCTCTTTCTGCTTACATAGATTTGGTTTAAGTCGTTTAACGGCAGTTGCGTAGGCATTTCTCCACAATGGATAGCTCTTCCTCAATCTTTTCTTTTGAACACAGTTTCCTCCCACTATCAAATAATGTTCTCACCAATCCCTTTTTGTAACTTATAGGGCAGAAGCTCTTGTAGTTAACATAAACCGCCCTCCAGGTCTCTTTTCCGTGTATATATCTTGTATTTTTGCCGTCTTTATCTCGTTGGATATCCAAGTCCATATAAGTGTACTATGTTTCATAGATTCCAGTGAGCCTATAAGTGATATTGTTTTGTGCGGAGATTTCTCCTGGTCTGTGTCACATAAGTACATTTGAGTTGGAAGAGAGTATGCGCGTACTATGGAATCATGGTATCATCCTCTAACGCCAACACCTCACAAATACTATAGTATCTAGTGTCACATATTTCATACAGGAGATTATTTGTATATGGTCTTTACTGAAGCGTACTGAAAGGTATGGAATCCAGACATAAAACTGTTAGATAATTTTTCAAAGTTTATTTTGGTGAATTCTTGAAAAATTGTCTTAAAAAATTGCGTGATATTATGGATACCATAGGCAAATTAAATGAACTTCCTGAAATCAAAAGAAGTTTATTTTAGTCAAATCGAAATATCCACTACAGTCCTACAGGAGGTCAATCACGAGCCCGAAAAGCTCAGTGGTAACGTCTCTGACTGCAGCACTGGGTGACGCGGGTTCGAATCTCAGAAGGGACATGAGTTCCTTCAAGGTTGCAGATACGCCTTGCTGACTGACTGGTGAGTGCCAACTAGCACGAAACCTAGGTCCAAGGCTTCCTGTGGCCGATTGCCTCCAACCATCTAATATCATCAGAAGTATAGAATGCTAGAGATTTGTCACGAAAATTGCTGTATAAATTACTAAAATCTAGTACTTATTAACACGTGATATGCGGTTGTCTAAAGAGAATAGAGCCAGTTGAAGTGGTAGTTATGTGAAGTATAAGTTCTTTGCTTTCACATTGTATACTATATCCCTGTGTAATCGAAAAAATATTTTATTAAGCTTGAGAATACTGGAATGTTATGCGATTAATTCAATCTGTGCTTGCTTATTTATTATTTTAACTGACTGATTTGACCTATATAAAACAACCAATTTCCAGCTTTCAGTTATCTATGGTTGTGTAATCATACTAAAAAAATTTGATTTCTTTTTGCGCGCATATTTCATCCTAAACTGCTATAACCAAAAAGTGATAATTTCTAAAGAAGCCCACTGTATAATTTGATAATTTTTAATTGATTAACCGTAATGTATTAGGCTGTCATGTGAATTTGATTAAGCTAACCAGTTAAGATAGTATTTTTTCTACAGTTGTTGTTATTAATATTCAGTGGTAATCAGAAGAGGGCCAGCACAATTTTAGAAAAGCGAATAAAATCAATAAATAGGAAATTATTTAAGAAGCCTAGGGATTATCTATCATATGGCTTTATTTTGGAATGATAATTAATTACATAAATATTTGAAACAGATTTACTAAAAATAGATAATTATTATTTTTATTGTGAACGATAAGTAGTAAAAATGTATTTTGATAAATTTTAAAAGAATTTTTGAACTTTTTAATAACTTAGAATTGATTGGTTACTCGTAGGAATGTCATCATCTAAAAGTGATATTATTATTAAAATAATAATTGAAGACGCTATGCGTTTATTTTCAAATTGTAGCGAATTTTATGCATTAAAAATTCAACCTAAAAGATGAAAATTTTAAATGGTCAATCACTTCACAGGACAAATATCTAGTGTCACTGTTTCATAGGCTGAAAAAGACGTATATGAGTTAAACGACAAAAAAAACTGCAAATACTGAGCCCCATTAAATGATTCCAAAGTGTTTTCTCACCTTGAAGAATAACTTTTGCCTTCTCCTCGTGAATCTCAGTAGTGTGACTGCAGTATTTGCGCCATTAGTTATCTTCTTTCATGTTTCAAAGTATACATATGTGTGCAACGGCTGTGTATAGTAATTGATTCAGTGATATATTTATAACTACCATTATTAATCATATGCTCTGATTTGTATAAAATGTAGTTACCTGAAACACCTTCAACCCTATATATATATATATATATATCAGCACTCAGCCTGAAAAATAAGATCCGGATTTTCAACTCCAATGTGAAGTCAGTGCTACTATACGGATCAGAGACTTGCACGGCGCGTCATAAAGAGCATCTCAAACAAACTACAGACCTTCATTAACAGTTGTCTTCCCTCAATACTCAAGATAAGGTGGCCGGCCAGAAAGGATCAGCAACAGGGATCTCTGCCAATGAGCGAACCAATACAGCAGGAACCGATTGTGAAACAAATAGGCAGGAAGAAATGGAGTTGGATTGGCCATAGTCTGAGGAAACCATCAAGTGATATCACTAGACAAGCCGTCTCTCTAGTGGGACTCGAAAGGGAAGCGGTGAGTTGGTCGTCAGTTTGAGGGTGACCTCATTTTGTTGAGATTTCCAAATCCTTCAAACTATTAAACATACAAAGGACAGCGAATCTACTACGATTTGCTGAATCAATTGCAATTAAACGTCTCAGACCAAACTTATGCACACAGAAAGAGGGTGTAGTTGATCTCTCACCCTCTTGGTAACCATATCACTTTCATTACACTGATTAGACATGCACACTAGTGGGCTCGACTCACTAAGCAAGTTGTCGATTTGATGAACTTTGACCTTGTTGAGTTGCTATGTTGACAGAGTTTATTCGATTTTTCTGTTTTCTGTCTTCTCTCACCCCCCCCATTTTTTCTTTTTTCATAGTTTGGTGATATATAGATTGATGGTAACTTAAACTAAAAATTGTAATACCTATATTCCGGATGCGTTCACCTTTTAATGTTTTCTCTATTAAATTTCAAACAATGAAGTATGAAATGTGATTATTTATACCCATTGTAATTTCAGGTAGTTTGCAGTTAGCTGATGAGAACCTGTGAAATAAAATGACATCATTTTATGTTGTCAATATGGTTTTTCTTTCTCTATCAAAAATTTTATCAGTTCAACTGCCTTAAGTAGTAGTGATTAACGGATAAGTCATAGTATAGGGCGCGAATGCTGACACAAACTGGGGAATAGTCTTGATAAGAGAAGGTTTCGACAGATAACAGCCTGGTGATTTAACCAGTGATGATTGGAGATGAAATGAAAACCTTTTCCTCTTCTTCTAATTTAATGCAACTAGCACCAACAAGATAATACCTAATTGGACAGGTAGTGTGATGACAAACGGACAGTAACGTGTCATTATTATACGTGATAGCTGAGTATTTCTCATGATGATTGCAATGAAACTGTGATCTGGTAAGCATTCGGGTCTCGTAGGTCACCTGACAGTTTATTGGACTGGTAATTAGGAGGCAGTTAGTTCAAATCTTGACTCCAACCTAGATTTTAACTTGACCTTTAATTGTTACCCATTATATCCCTATTAGCCTGCCAAACCAAAGGTATATCAGATATTCTCATCACCAGTTTGATAATTGTCAATTCACACAGCTAGCGTCGGTGGCACAGCGGTTATGACGCTCGCCAATCATGCACATGGCCCGGCGTTCGATCCCCTGTCAACGCACACCTGATATCTATGGTTGGCCTGCAAAATTCGGGCTACCGATATCACATGCTGAAAACTCCATACCTGTACCAAAAATACGGTGTGGAATCAAGCTGTAATCAAAAACAAAAAAAATAATAAATAATTAGTAACTAATCAACTACTTCCTTTCTCTTTCTCAGGATATAGTTAATTCGGATTATGATTAACAGATTTAGACAAGAACTTTTAAAACTAATCAGTACATTTGACATTCACATAATAATCAGAGGATACTTAAGTGACTTAACTTAAAACAAGCGATTCCGAACCCATACTTGGGTGTTATGTCACTAAACAAAAACTTGTCATTTCCGAGTTTATAATACAACAGTTTCTACCTAAATGCTACTATTCATCTAAATCAAGGATGATATGTATCTCAGGAAAGGAATATCAATCATAAAATATAAGAATAAAACGTGTGCACTGTAATATTATTATTTTCAAGTGTTGGTTTGTAGGGATTTGATTGGTTTCAGGATTTCATCATGAGATGACATTAGTTAGAGAACGATTGGAAAACCTGGGAGTACTGGACAGCTGTTTCGTCCTGGTTTGGGACCCTTCAGCAGTACGCACCCACCGGAATTCGAACCCAGGACCTCCGGGTTACAAGGCGAGCTCGTATACAATTAAGCCACTGGGACCCGATCCAATGGTCCTTGGATTCTAACTTCTGCCAATTCACGACATAGCGCAACCGCTAGCCAATGTCTTCGGCGAGTATTTGTCCTCACACCCGATCAGCTGCACCCTACTGGTCACGACTTCCCACTGGAACCCAGGTAACTACCTACCTGAATCGGGCCAGTCGCCAGGGAGCATCTCATTGGTATTCAAGTGTTGGTTTGTAGGGATTTGATTGGTTTCAGGAAGGTCCTGGGCTCGAATCCCGGTGGGTGCGTACTGATGAAGGGTCCCAAACTAGGACGAAACAGCTCTCCAGTACTGCCGGGTTTTCCAATGGTTCTCTAACTAATGTCAGTTCATGATGAAATTTTGAATATTATTATTATTGTTCTCTTGGGTTCCTAGGGGAACATAGGGCTTCAACTGCACGCCTCCACTTGCTTCTGTTTTTTCTGCTGTACTGACCACCTGCATCCATGTTAGTCCATACTCTTTCAACTCCTCTTCACACGATCTACTCTGTGTCACCCTTCCACTGACGTCCCACTCGCCTCTTCCCTTTCGGCCTGGTTCTACTCGAGCAATGGCCTGACGCGCGCGATGTCACCCAGCGGCCTCCTCAGTGAGCGAGTGTCCAATCCATCTCCACTTTCTCCTGCATATTTGTTGGTTGGCGATTGGTTCTTGTTTTGTTTGTTCCCAGCCATAGTTTCTTGTTGGTGATTGATTCTTTCCGGCCCGGCCATCTGATCTTCAGTATAGAGTGAAGACAGCTGTTGTTGATAAAGGTCTGCAACAGGCTGTTGGGAATATTCTCTGTAACCCTCCCGCCAAGTTTCTGATCCGTATAGAAGAACTGACTGACTTGACGTCTGTATTGAAAATCCGACTGTATTTTGTTGTTGATTAAGAGTTGAGTGACGGAAATTTCCAGATTATTTCAGGTTGATGAATGTGTTTCTCGCTCGCCTTCCCGATTCTCGCTCGCCTTCCCGATTCTCGCTCGATTTGACATCCTCGTCCGTTCCCACTGGCTGTAGTTGAGACAATGCTCCCTAGCTGGATAAGTGAATGAAGTAACCTCTTTCAAATCCCTTCCACTGATGGTGATTGGCTTTTGGCTGGATGTTGCTACTGTTGTTTTTGGTGGTGGGTGTTTATTTTCATAACCTCCGTCTTGTCTATGTTCACCTGGAGTCCTGTCTTCGCTGGTTGCTTCTTCGACCAGTTTGTTGGTTTTCGCTTGTAAGTCTTCGATTTTGTGTGACATCAAACATAAATCATCCACGCGCGAAATTCAGCTCTTCTAGGTTCTTAACGTCGGTCCAGGATATTCCTGTCCCGTTTCTCGTTTCCCACTGTCTGACGCATAATCCAGTCAGTTCACCACAATTAGGAATATCATTGGTGATAGTAAGCACCCTTGTCTGACTCCTGTGTTTACTCCAAACGCCTCGCTGAGTTTTCCGTTGTGTGCCGTTGTCGTACAGCTGTTGAATAAGGTTGATTAGTATTTGGAGTACGCCGTAGTACTCGAGTAATTTACAAATTAATTCGCGATCAACGCTGTCTGTAGAAGGCCTTCTCAAAGTCTATAAAGTTGAGGTAGAAGTTTGATCGCCATTCCATGCTTTGTTCGATGATGATGTGTAGAGTTGCAATTTGGTCAGAACATGATTTGCCTTTCCTGAATCCAGCTTGTTCTGGCCAGAGTTCTGCATCCAGTGCGTCCTTTATTCTCTCCAGGATGATGCGACTCAGGATTTCACTTGGCGTCGACAGGAGCATGATTCCTTACCAGGTCTTGCAGAGTCTTAAGTCGGCCTTCTTTGGTAGTTTCACGAGGTAACCTTTCCTCTAGTCAGTAGGCACCTTTCCCTCCTTCCAGACCTTTCGGAATAATGGAGTCAGCATATCTGCTGTAGTCTCTGTGTCTGCTTTCAGTGCTTCAGGGGGTATTCCATCTGGTTCAGCTGCTTTTCCAGCTTTCATAATCGCCTATAATCATATCAAGGTGAACGTCATCAGTAAACATTATTGTATAACACTGTAAGACATTATCAATCATAAGAGTATGAAAAAAGCTAGAGAAGAAAAATAAGAAATAATGAAAAGATAAAAAGCGAATTAAAAAGTCGCATGTTAACCCTTAAATGATTATGAAAGTATTCAAGTGATGAATACCAACGATATGCTCACTGGCGACTGGCCCTATTCAGGTAGGTAGTTACCTGGGTTCCAGTGGGAAGTCGTGACCAGTAAGGTGCAGCCGGTTGGGTGTGAGGACAAATACTCGCCGAAGACATTGGCTAGCGGTTGCGCTATGTCGGGAATTGGCAGATTATGAAAGTGTTTAAGTGTTTTCAGAACGTCAACAAAAGAAATAATACCATTAGTGAGTGAAATATGCAAGAAACATAACTAAGATGTGTACAAAAACACCGTTTAATGAAAGGAACATTTGCATATTGAGTCATGGAAACAAGACACGACAATGAGATTTCATATACTTAGCAGTTTATTTGGCAGATTTTAAGATTATTATTTCATCTTACTTATTGATATATTTGTTCAGATAGCATTCCTACATGGGTCTGTTTAGTTGTTTTTGAAAGTTGTGCGTGTGACTTAAAGTTTTCTTTTTATTAAATACAATGAACATTTACTCATATACGCATATATGTTGTTTATCCTTTCAATAAATAAACAGTTGTAATCAGTATTCACAAAGTTTAGTGTTGGCTTAAGAATAAAGAACAGAAAGAAAGGTCGAGCACTTCTTGTTCTCGCTCGATATCTTTGTGGTAAATAGAGTTTCCATTATTTCCAAGGTTACTTATATATAATAGGATTTATGATCATAATGGAAATAAAGTAGTGAATACTACTTATAAAGAGTTATAAGTAGTCAAGTCCTCAGAGAAGCTTTGATAATATATGTCATTAGGAAAGTCACTGAAGAAAAAAAATGTAAGGAGAGTTACAGTTATGAAAAGAACCTAATAAGTGACATATATAGTTAGGAACAAAACCTCGCCTAGATTACTAGCTCGCTAGTTTTCCAACCGGTTCCAAGACCGGATAAAGAGCGAGGGTTGGGGCGTGGTGCTAGCAACTCCACCCCCGAAACTTAACCAAATTGCTACAGAAACTTCAACGCATAAATATATTAAAAATACTAAGAATATAAACAATAACCTTATTTTTTGCTGAAATCAGGGAAGCGATGCAGGCTGGTAAAAGCCTCTAGGAAGCCAGTCAGCCGATGTGCCTTCTTTCGATGAAAGGAAAAATAAGGATGGGTACGTGGAATGTTCGTACAATGTACGAAGCTGGAAAGGCTGCCCACGTAGCCGCAGAAATGAGAAGATCGTGTGAAGAGGAGTGTAAACAGCATGGACTAACATAGATGCAGGTGAAAAGTACAGCAGAAGACAGAAGCAAGTGGAGGCGTGCAGTTGAGGCCCTATGTTCCCCTAGGAACCCGAGGGAACAGTAATATAATAATAACTTAGGAACAAAACGATTCCCTAAACCGAGTACATGACATTAACTGCAAATTGTGAAATGCATGTTCAGTGCATTCCATCACAATAAACACTACGACTGCCTTCACTAGCAGCGTATACACATTTCATTTCTTTTTTATGCTGATATATGCCACTGGTTGATATGTGTAGTTGAAAACCACTCATATTATGAACCAAGTGCCGCTTCGTTCATTTTCTTGATCAACCTCTACGGTATCAAACACATCACATGTTGTGATCTGAGTATTTTTGGTTGAGAAAGAGCAGCGTATTGAATTTTTGTAGCTTTTAAATAACGACTTTGATTATATATATTACCGATTCATGTAAGTAGCTGAACACAAATCGGGTTGCTCGAACTTATTCAGCCGCCTTAACCGAGTCTTAGCAAAAACCGCGCTGACAAGAGCACTTTGATATGGATAGCAAACAAACACCTCTAGTTGTTGTGAGGGTTTTTAACTATTCAAGTTAATTAGAAGTTTGTACCAAAAACCAGATAACTGCATTGTTTAAAGTTATTTAACTTATAAATGATAAAGTATTTAGGCGCAATTTAATGCTATCAGAATCAAATTCTACACTGATTAATCATTTACGCTGCATTAAATGTAGTGTTGGTAAAAAGTAGGAAATGAACACTGTGGGACTAATAAACTAAGCGTATAAAGTAAAGAAAAAGAAACCTTGTCATAAGCCAGAAATGTATAATGGACAACTTCATATTAGTTTGTTTATTAGATGTATCATACAGTGAAACAGTATTATTTACTGCATGAAGTTTCGAACAAAATTTACTGTTCATAATCATATCAATTATAACCACACAACTTCTAAACTTAGGCTTTATAGTTTTCTTTATTCTTTCTTATTTGTCGTAGGGGTAGTAGAATTTTCCATATATCTGGGACAGGTGTTGAATCATTCCTATTACATGTATTTGCAGCTGATTCGATTAACAAAGCTTCCTTTGTCAATCTCTCCCTCCAGCCTGTGACATTAGATTTTAAAACTGTCATCCTATCCCATCCTATTGTATGGTTGTGTGTAACTGCATGTCTTACCTACGACAAATAGGGGAAGACAAAGAAAGTCGTGTGATTATAACTGATACGATTATGAACAATAAATTTTGTTCGAAACCTCGTCATCCAGTAAATAATACTGTTTCACTGACTGTGTGATACATCTAATAAACAAACTAATATGGAATTCCTTACTACCACAGTGCCCAAGTTTTACACATATACTAAAATCGACAACGTCTACCAGGTTCATAAAGATAATTGTGATTAGTATCCGAAAAAACAGTATTTTGAAACCACTGTCTTTCGAATGATACTCTTTAATGAGTAGTTTAAAATGATTATACGTCACTACTGTTCATTTGTATCAACTTACAATTCATAAGGGTGTTATTGAACATATTGATTTTGTCATATATTTAGCAACATGTTTATTTTTAACTTGAAAATCTCCAGGCTTGTCATTTTCAAGTACAATATAATAATTATATCTTAATTTATTATTTCAGCTATGAAAGGAATTTAGGTATTCGCTAGTTGAAAAAATTAATTTCAATCAAATGTAAACAGACTGATTCATTCAGATGATTGGCATACATTTATTTATTTATTTATTCAGCTCAAAAAAGTATACTCCACTAGACTGGTTAAAGTTCCATTAAAAGTCCAAAGGCGTACTCGTTACGTGAACACTGCTAGTGAGAGATTTTTAATCAGTCAGATATCTTTAATTTTCTTTACTTACTTACTTACTTACCAGATGTTCCTTTTCATTAAAGAGGGTTCTTAAGAATAGATAACGATAAGATTAGTTATTATTTACATTCTCCTAAATAACTGTCTGGAAAACATAAGATCTGGTGTTACTATTAACGGTCCAGGTTGATGTATGTATATCAAGGGGGAAATTAACAGAGCAAGACTGAAAACGTTAATCAAACATATTGTGTTGTAAATTATCTTTTTATGATTTACTTTAAATACAGTTTGCAAATGTTCTGATATTTTTTTGCCAATTTCGAATTATTATTATTATTATATTATTGTTCCCTTGGGTTCCTATTGGAACATAGGGCAATCAAATATATCGAAAATCCCGTTTCCATTACGCAACGCTGTTAAGTTTCCTATGGCTTATTTCGCAGAATAAAAGCTTTCTTTAATTTCTGTTTATCACAAGTAAGATAGTAAATGTGAAAGAATTTTTTGATAGATTTTCAATGAAGTTCCTTGCAAAATCAAGTAATCATGTAATACTGGTCTGAAAAGACTAGTAATAGAACTCAGGAGGCTGATTTCGTCCTATTTTGGCTTCGTCAGTCGAAACACGTCTGTATTCCCAGTGAGTGACAGTGTATCTAATGGGAATCCAACCCTGCAACCACAGTTTCAAACATAAAAGGAGCCAATATGTCACCAGAGACCGGGCATTTTGACTCAGAAACGCAGACCGCAATATTAGTTGACTGTTGGTTCCTTCTGACAGGTTGGTTGCTAACTAACACACGGCTATATATAACTGACAGCTCGAATGCTGTTTCCACACCAAGAAAACAGAAGGTAGACTGAGGGGATAGGATTTGCTCTTCCACCAAAAAGGCCAGTAACCCGAAATGATAGCTTTTTATGTCGTTTTCTTACATGTAGAGTAGCCAATAAGGTTATTGTACAAAAATCGTACTGTGATTGGTTAACAAAATACCGGTAAAAATCCGGTGACGTAACCTTTGATTTAGGTGAAGGTTGAGTGTTTAGTCTGCAGCTTACATTGAAAATACTAAATTTCTGCTTACTGGTCATTTGGACACCAAGTTTATAATATTTAAGCAAATAAAGTTTTAGAAGAAAAATCAAATCGAGCGACAAAATGTATTTCTTCTCAATTAGTTAGTCATCAAATATTCTACACTAATATATAATTTAACATCACATTTTTTCCAGAGAAACTGAAGAATGACACTCTGAAATATGTAATAAATCGTCTTCATGTGGACGATACATTTATAATGTTAAGTAGCGAAAGTTAGACGAAGTGCATATTATTATTATTGTTACCTTGGGTTCCTAGTAGAACATAGGGCTTCAACTGCACGCCTCCACTTGCTTCTGTTTTTCTGCTGTACTGACCACCTGCATCCATGTTAGTCCATACTCTTTCAACTCCTCTTCACACGATCTCCTCCGTGTCACCCTTCCACTGACGTCCCACTCGCCTCTTCCCTTTCGGCCTGGTTCTACTCGAGCGATGGCCTGACGCGCGATGTCACCCAGTGGCCTCCTCAGTGAGCGAGTGTCCAATCCATCTCCACTTTCTCCTGCATATTTGTTGGTTGGCGATTGGTTCTTGTTTTGTTTGTTCCCAGCCATAGTTTCTTGTTGGTGATTGATTCTTTCCGGCCCGGCCATCTGATCTTCAGTATAGAGTGAAGACAGCTGTTGTTGATAAAGGTCTGCAACAGCCTGTTGGAAATATTCTCTTTGACCCGCCCGCCAAGTTTCTGATCCGTATAGAAGAACTAACTGACTTGACGTCTGTATTGAAAATCCGACTGTATTTTGTTGTTGATTAAGAGTTGAGTGACGGAGATTTCCAGATTGGTTTCAGGTTGATGAATGTGTTTCTCGCTCGCCTTCCGGATTTTCGTTCGATTTGACATCCTCATCCGTTCCAACTGCTTTAGTTGAGACAATGCTCCCTAGCTGGATAAGTGAATGAAGTAACCTCTTTCAAATCCCTTCCGCCGATGGTGATTGGCTGTTGGCTGGATGTTGCTACTGTTGTTTTTGGTGGTGGGTGTTTATTTTCATAACCTCCGTCTTGTCTATGTTCACCTGGAGTCCTGTCTTCGCTGGCTGCTTCTTCGACCAGTTTGTCGGTTTTCGCTTGTAAGTCTTCAACTTAAAAATTTCGAATTATGTCAGTATTTATCAAGTTTGGCTGTAAGTAAACTTTTGACTCTCTTTTGTTAAGTCAGATGTTTGAAAGCAGTGTTTTATAAGTGAGCAGTCTTCGTTTTTCTGTGAAATTTTTAATTGAGTGTTCACCTTGCTAAAATATGCCAAGATAATAACTTCATGTAATTTTAAAATGAGATCGATTCATAAAATTCCGGTTTAGTGTCCTGTTTATTATATTTACTTTGAAATTAAAGTGGATATTAACAGATTGAAGAAATCAGTTTACTGAGTGCAGTCATATTGTGGTGAGAGCTGGCTGTTAGTAAAAATTGGTGCACAGTAATTTAAGTCAAGCGTCGGTGGTATAGCGGCTAGGACCCTCGTCGACCGGGGTTCGATCCCGGCCGATGCACTCCTTTACCTCGCTAAGCCAGTAATCAGACTGGTGAAGAGGGAGATTGGGTATGAGGCTAGGAACCGCATCCTGTAAAAATAAAGACTGCTACAGAAACGTCAAGCCTTATAGCTTGAAGCCTTATGTTCCACTTGGAACGTGAAGGAAAAAAATTTACGTCAATGTTTATGTCCCCAATATTGGTCATGAGAAAAATAAGAACAAAGACTGATTCAACAAACAAGCCTTTCCGTAGGCGGATACAGTTAACATATAGATGATCTGACATTCAAGAAACAGCCACAAAGAAATGCAAGGTTAACTTTCTGTGAGAAACAACCAATCAGAGGACTGTGTTTTTCTGCTAACAATAATCTATAATATGTACATGAAAATCTATAAATATGTGTTGATTTCCATAATAAACGGTCCTTTGCCTGGCCCTTGTCTTCTGCTGTTACAATATTACTTGGTATGATTAAAAGTTGTAGAATAGCAGTGCCTTCAACTCATCTCAAACGTGCAATACTAATGGTGAAGAGCATTACTTACTGCCAATAACTGATGTGTATCTTTAGAAATAATTTCTCAAGTTTCAGTGAATAAGACCATCATAATACGTGTTATATAAATAATTAAAAGTTTTCAACAAGTGGAGTAGATCTATTAATATAAAAGGGTGGCTAGCGAAGTCTGAGAACATGATATTCTTTTATAGTCTCATCAACCACTTAAAATCTATCAAATATGAATATAAAATGGAAAGGAATTTGACGGTTCACAACCCAATGAAATGTAGTCACTTCACAGGAAACGTCTTAATGCAGTTGAGAAGTGTATTAGAAACTTGAAATTTCAGTGGGCCAGAAATTTACTAGGGTTTGTATTTGCTCTTTTTTGACGGGTACCAAAAAATATGAATAAAGAGTTCAAGGGTCTTTCTTGGTACTAAATGTCGATGCACATTTACCTGTTGTCAGATAGATTAATCTTTAAATTGCTGACTTTGTCGACGGAATTTTATTTTAAATTATTCATTTTTGGGTTATGTAAGTGAGAGGCGACTGCTGGTGTACGTTGTTTATGACTATTTTATGCACAGCCTGTATTTTATGCACTGGTGTATCGAACACATTACATCCTAGAAGACCGCATTACAAACCTTCATATTTATAATCATTAAGGTATCACCAAATAACGCAAAGTTAACCTAAAAATAAATATTAACTGGTACCTGTTGCTTAAAAGGCTGTCCTTGTAGTCCAGTGAATCACACTTTGGCTTTGAAACGACGATTGGTGGGTTTGAGTCTCAGCAGGAACACATCACTCACTGGGAATGCATGTAATCTAGCTGACAGGTCGCAAATAAGACCAAACAAAATAAAAACGATTTTGTTCGGTGAAGAATAATTTCCCTTTAACGACCTCTTTTCACACTATACAGTCGTATTATTGAAAATGATGTTAAGTTGCAATAAAAATTGCTCAGTTAATATGTATATGATAATAATAAAGGGAGAGAGTTGAAGTGGCTGAATGACAGAATCCTAAGAGATTATTAAATAAGTGAATTCGTCTTAAGGGTTTTAAAGTATGTCAAGTGGTGTCAAAAACGAAAAGTACAATGATGATAACAATAATGAAACTGGAGATAAGGTGAAGTGGTATGAATTCAAGTAATAAAACAGAGCCTTACTGTGACTGAAGTAAAGGAAGGGCTTAACGAAACGTCTTTGAATAAGTACTTCAGGTTTCTGTCTGTGTATTGTGAATATGCTTTGATAAATCATTATTAATTTTCGTAAACTTGCAAACATGAATTTTAATTCATCACAAGTTATGATGTGTGTCCAAGAACGAACAATTGTGAATTTTAAAATAAATATCAGTCCCCTAAAGTTTTAGTACTGACACATCGCTAAATAATGGAAAATGCTTACAGTTGTCGGGTTTCAGTTATAATAGTTAAATTTTTCGAAATATAACTTAGTATGAAATTTACGATGAGATTCTTCAAAGTGTTTCAATCACAACTTGACATAAATTCAGCGTTTATTACTGGCCACTTGTGAGAGTGACTTCACGATGTTGAAACACAAGATTTACATGTGAGCTTTACTGATTTGAACATAAGTATAGTTTCCCATCAAAAATGTCCTGTGGCAGTTTGTGTATATCAAAATGTATCTAAATTATCATAGTTTTTGTCCCCTACAGTATAAAAAGACGTTGGTTAAGTGTTTGTTCAAGCGCATTCACCGTATATGTACTGCCGATACAACTGAAGAAAAACAACACCTCATTGAAATTACCAGCTGAGATTTATTAAGCGTCACGGAAGTGCACTCAGCTCCCAAAGGGATGTTTACATATTCCTGCCATTCAGGGGTGATCAACAAAGTCTGGTCACTAAACAAAGACTTAAGACCACAATTAATAGAACTTATTATTCAGCTAAACTTATCTTCATAGAGAAAACGAGAACTATGCTGTCCTATAAACCCTCACAGTATCCGATCGATAGTGTCACATCCCATTAGGGTTACCAGTTTACAAGTATATCTGGACACCTGTACATATAGAGAACCCATCAGTCTCTGCAGGTTAGGGCTACAGAACATATTCCAAAATGGCTGCAACAACAGATAAAATCGCCAGACACAAGTGATCCCGGAAATAGAAGTTCAACATCATCTATAGCGAAGCACATTATAGAGACAGGTCATAAGGTTGATTTCAACAATGCTAAGGGAAGAATGGTTGACCCTGAAAAGATAAGTAATTTAGAAAAAAGCTCAACTATTGCACTTCACGCATTAACAAACAACCACACAAAAGGGTGGGATAGGGTTAAAATTCTAAAATGTAATATAGGTAGATGGAGAGAGAGATTGATTACGGAATCCTTGTTTATTGAGTCTACACCCAAAACATGCAACAAAAATGACTCAATGCAAATACCAGAAATATGGAAGATATTATTACCACCAGTCAGTCAAATCAGAAGAGGATAATAAATAATCTTAAAATTCTATTTCAATTCAAACACATCACAACATTCTAACAAGTAGCTTATTATGACTGTAAAAACACTCGTCTTATTATTTCTGAATGTACATTATCTCATACTGATTTTAAATCCAATATCTAATCGATTCCACACATGTATATAAATGAAGGAAAACAGTTGTGTGAGTAACTTGATATGATTATGAACAATAGTTTGTGCTCGAAACGTCATCAGTTAATATAGCTGTACAACACTGTGATTTATCAAAATAAAATCTTATCCATAATGGAGTTATGTACTTAACAGCTATTTATTTCAAGTTTGGGACTTTCTAGAGGTACATGATTACTGACATGTTAAGCGCGATTTCAACTGAGAAGAGATGTTTTCTCCAACCAATGAAAACCAAGTTTGCTGTTTTTGAATTCTACTAGTTTTTAAAGCAATTAGTTGCCTTTATGAATTTCGACAACACAATAAGAAGACGTAGTTTATCTGAAACGCGTAATGTATTTGCGCAAGATATTTCGGACATTCTCATTACACACATACTTGTCATACACAGTTTTACAGAAGACAAGTAGACATGAATAATTACAATATAGGTCAGATTGTGTGCAGGTTAAGGTCACAAATAATGGGTAGAGAGACGCAGAGATGTGAGTAAGAGAGATAAAAAGGGAAAAAACAAAGCAAAGAAGGGATTGAAAATATTATGAAGTAAATTGGTCCTTGGTTCTAAATTGGATTACATAGGCAGTTTTTAAGTAATAACAAATAACTTGTGGACATACAAGACAGGCCTAAGTCTTTTTATGGCCAAGGCTTCAACGAATATAAGTATGTGACCTAACCTTGTTCTATATATGGACTTAAAGGCATTCTCTATCATGGATAACAATTTATTTTGATAAATCACAGTGTTGTACAGCTATATTAACTGATGACGTTTCGAGCACAAACTATTGTTCATAATCATATCAAGTTACTCACACAACTGTTTTCCTTCATTTATATACATGTGTGGAATCGATTAGATATTGGATTTAAAATCAGTATGAGATAATGTACATTCAGAAATAATAAGACGAGTGTTTTTACAGTCATAATAAGCTACTTGTTAGAATGTTGTGATGTGTTTGAATTGAAATAGAATTTTAAGATTATTTATTATCCTCTTCTGATTTGACTGACTGGTGGTAATAATATCTTCCATATTTCTGGTATTTGCATTGAGTCATTTTTGTTGCATGTTTTGGGTGTAAACTCAATAAACGAGGATGACGGAATCCCTGATTTATGAAAATAAAATCTTATCCATAATGGAGTTATACTCTACCACAGTGCTAAAGTTTTATACTTATATCTGTTAAGTACATCTTAATTTTGAACTACCTCCTACAGGAAGTCAGTTTGAAACTAAGCTACTTTAAAGTAGATCAAATACCCACCAAATTTAATAATTTAAATGAAAGAACTTTCACTTAGTAAAGACCCTGTTATCCAGAATTTAAAAAAAAATGTATTTAAATTAAGTTTTTTTGATTTTTAATATTTCTAGGTTCCATTTTATGAACCGTTTTTTCCTTGACCCCATACTGGAAATTCATCAGAAGGAAACTGTTTATATCCTTACTGAGATATATTAGCATTTATATGTAATGCATCAGAAGTTGAACTGACTTGACAATGCCTAAAAACATTTTGATAAGAAATATGCATAAAAGTATACACTGTAAACTTTTTACACTTATAAGCGCAACTATAGCGATAAACAGTTTTCGTTGTTGAATAGAAAAAGTGTGGTATTGGCCTTAGACGATCCCAATTACTTATTTATGTAAAGACCACGCCCTCATCTGGTATAATTAATCAGAAACAGAAATTACTGATACATAAAATAAAGTGAAAAAAATATTTACCCCCAAGATTGTAGAATAAATTAAAATCAACTGTTTCACTCCACTAAATGGTAATTTATTTACTAGAATGTTTTTTGTGGTTGTTATTATGCTGTCTAATATTACTAGTGACTCAGACGCAATGGGATTTTATGAGAAAGTGGACAAATGCTAATAAATAACAAGTGGTAGTCTTCACATAAAGGGTGGTCCAAGTGGCCTACCAGATAACGCTTTAGAAATTGAAACGACGAGTACAGGATTCCAGTCTAAGCCGGAATACCATAAATCACTGGGAAGACAGGTATGTCTAGATGATGAGTCCCAAAAAGGATGAAAATCTTATCCTGGATTCCACTGCTGGTCACCACTCACCAGATAGTAAATATATGATCTTATTTATTTGGTGATAGACAGAAGTAAAATCCAGGACCCAACTTTGATCCTGTTTCAAACTCATCAGCTGAATTTACCTGCACTATAGTAAGTGACACTAATATCAATGGGATTCGAAACCAGTGCCCATGTAAAAAATCCGAACTCCTTTCCGATAGGCTAAGGATTCACGAAAGGTATTTCTTTTGTAACAGCTATTAGCTGTTATAAATATTATGAAACCATGGCAGGTGAAGCAGAACAAGGTGCAGGCAAAGGAGACCTCACTACACTCTACCAAACAACTAGGCACCTATCGGGCAAAAGTTCGACACAGATTAAGCCAGTAAAGGATGGCAATGGAAAGTCAATCACCAAAGAGGTGGACCAAAGAAAACACTGGGCTAAACACTTCAAATGACTTCTAAATCGATCGCCACCTACAACGCGCCCAACAATACCAACAACGGAAGCAGAACTACCAGTGAACATCGACCCCCCGACGAAATCAGAAGTCTTGAATGGAATCAAGATGCTAAAAGCAGGAAAAGCAGCAGGACCAGATGGAATTAAAACAGAAGCATTGAAAATGGACCCAGAGACAACGGCGGACTTGATGACGCCACTGCTGGAGAAGGTGTGGAAAGAGGGCAAAGTACCTGAGGATTGAAAGAAAGGATACTTATTCAAACTACCAAAGAAAGGAGATTTAAGTCAATGTAAAAATTGGGGCGGAATTATGCTTCTGTCCATTCCAAGCAAAATACTAAGCCGCATCATCGTGAAGGGAATCAAACAAGCCCTAGATGAAAAACTTCGACCGGAACAAGCTGGATTCAGGCGGAACAAGTCATGTATTGATCAAATCACCACACTACGGACCATCAGTGAACAAAGCTTGGAATGGCAGTCACCTCTCTATCTCAACTTCATCGACTTTGAAAAGGCTTTCAACAACGTCAACCGTGAGGTGATTTGGTAACTGCTTCGCTACTACTGGGTGCCATCGACAATTATACATCTCATCCAATAGTTGTACGACAATGCTGCATGCCAAGTAATCCACAACGGGAAACTTACGGAATCCTTCGAAGTGAGGACGGGAGTGAGACAAGGCTGCCTACTATCTCCAATGATCTTCCTGATTGCAGTAGATTGGATAATGCGACAGACAACGGGAAATGAGGAAACAGGCATGAAATGGACTCACACAAAAAGAGACTTGGAAGATCTGGACTTCGCCGATGATATATGTCTGATTTCCGACAAATTGGAAGATATGCAAGTGAAAAGCAACAAGCTGGCACAAGAAGCATCAAAGATAGGAGGGACTTCAGGTGAACATAGATAAAACAGAGGTGATGAAGATTCCTGGCCAACACCACCAACAACAACAGACAACAATCAGCCAGCATACATGGGAGGAACCTGAAAGAAACAACCTCCTTCACCTGCCTACCTACCTGAGAAGCATAGTTTCAGCTACAGACGGACGGAACTGGTGAGGATATCAAAGCAAGGATCGGAAAAGCAAGACAAGCTTTCATTACTCTTAAGTTTGTGTGAAGATCAACAGCACTCAGCATCAAAAATAACATCCGGGTCTTCAACTCCAGTGTGAAGTCAGTCAGTGCTACTCACTATACGGATCAGAGACTTGCACGGTGCGTCACACAGAGCACCTCAAACAAACTACAGACCTTCTTCAACAGCTAGTTGTCCTCGCCCAATACTCAAGATAAGATGGCCGGCCAGAAAGGATCAGCAACAGGGATGGATCTCTGTCAATGAGCGAACCAATACAGCAGGAACCGATTGTGAAACAAATAGGCAGGAAGAAATGGAGTTGGATTGGCCATAGTCTGAGGAAACCATCAAGTGATATCACTAGACAAGCCATTCCTCGAGTGGAGCCTCAAAGGGAAGAGGGCGGCGAGTTGGTCGTCAGTTTGAGGGTGACTTGGATGAGGTCATGTGAGGAGGAGATGAAAGCGTGTAGGCAAACTTGGAGCGGGGTGAAAACGTTGGCAGAAAACAGAAGGCAATGGAGGTGCGCAGCTGAAGCCCCATGTTCCTCTAGGAATTAAAGGATATAATAATAATAATTAGTTGTTATTCCTCAATGCTTAGTAATTCCCAGCTGTCTACTTTCACTGAAGCAGAACGATAGCTCTCCACCGGTATATGTGCTCTTGGAACGGACGCACATCAAGTAACATGGAGGGGAGACCAGAGACATTAACAAGGTGCTCTTTATGAGAGCTTAACTTCAATGTAGATCGTTAATATCAGTTCAGTAGGAACAAAATAATCAGAAATCCATATTTTTCTGAATACATTAAATACATCATCTCTCGTTATTCTTTAGCACTCTTTGTAATAATTTACTGGTAAGTAGAAGTTTATTTCTGTTGATACCTAGACTGACTAGGCTTATAGTACTTCTCTTTTATTACCTGTTAAGTCAAGGTAATGTTTGATAATGACCTCAAATTCTACTCCCATGGAAAAGTTCTGTATACATTTTTGAACGGCAAAGTAAACAATTTTATATAATTAGTTTAAAATAAAGAATTAAATATGCAGATTTAATATTTACAAAGTAGCTTCAATAAATGAGAAATATCCAAGAATGATTAGAAGATTTTTATCTGAAAAAGCTGTAGTTTAAGTAGTTTATCGTAAGCAGTTCAATACATTAGTAAGTGCCATCGATTTGTCGTAGTAGTTGGAGGATTTCATGATGAGCTGACATGAGTTAGACAACCACTGGAAAACCCACAGGGAGTACCCGACAGTGTTTTCGTCCTAGTTTAGGACTCTTATTCAGTACTCACTCACCGCCAGGGTTCGGACACAGGACCTTCTGGTTATAAGACCAGCGAGCTCGTAGACCATTAAGTCACTGGGACCTAACCTAATGGGCGACCCATGAGTTCAAACTTATGGCAATTCACGACATAGCGCGACCACTTCGCAATGTTTTCTTCGATGAGTTACTGCTTCACTTTCCTACTGGTCACGACTTCCCGCTAGAGCTTCAGGTTAACTGCATGAATAGGGCCAGTCGCTAGTGAGCTTGAGCTTAATTTTCAAGTATTGGTCAGCTCATAATGAAATCCCCTACTCAACCGAACAAAATTCTCTACAAAACCAATACTTGGAAATTTATCATACTACTTTATATTAAATGAGTACAGCTTAAGGAAATTGAGTAATTTGAATAAAAATGTCATTAATGCTACCAGTAGGTGTTTTATTTGTTAATGTTAAACAAAAGACTGTAGATTACAAGAAAAATACCCCTATGCGTTTTACAGGGTTTTTATACTCAATAACTAGTTTCCCTACATACTGCCGATGATTTACCGCAATTAAAACAAATAGAAACTAAAAATGAACTAATATTTGGACCCAATTATCGTAATATATATGGATAATTTAACAGCGTGCTAGATAGAGTCGACCTCCCATAATATTTTAAAGGAGGAACAATATTCAACGAATGTATCCAAAATAATTTGATCTATATTTTTAAAAAAATGCTTACTAAAGATCACATCCTGATCCAACCTGGTAACCACCTGGTGTGATAGTAACCTTGTCTGCCTGATTGTAAAACCGCTAAATAAATTTGGACAAGAATTTGTACATTGTTGCTCAGTTGGAAACGATAATTTCTCTTTTATTGTTGAGAATGTCGCTTGATAACAGACATGATAAAAACGTTACATTATCTTAAATAATGCCTGGTAAAATGTAGCCAACTTACTATTCGGTAAGATAATCCTGTTTTTTTGGTAAGTTCCAGCAAACATTTCACACATTTAAGATACACACGGTTATGTCCACTTGCCTATTTAAGAATTTTGTGAATTGTTACATAAATATGTCAAAGTATTTTCATTTCGGGTAATATTTTATGAACATTTTAAAATATATATATGTACTAATTTTCTTCATTGATTTTTGTGAAGACTGGTGATCAACTTTTCATGTAAAAGAAAGTATTTTTTTTCATGTATTTCAGACACAAAAGCAATAAAAATAAATAATACAACTTATTTACAGAAGGCGAATTTTAAATTTTCACTCACGAAAATTAAACTACTTGTTTTAATAATAGGTAATGAATTTGTACTAAAAATAAATATCATTTTGCTAATCTTAGCTATCTGAGAAGATGATTCCCCTGGACGGTGGTTCATTTCCTAACTAACCAGGTTATTAACTTTTCTACTGTTAGTACTATGACCATGACTTACTCTAAGATTTAATGCAACAGGTCATATGCAGTTAAAAATTTCAAATTTACTAGCCCAGTATAGGACAATGTATATGTTTTAAATAAATTTACTCAAGAACTGAAATCAAAACAGTTGAAACTTTCTGTTTTCCATTTATCCTAACACATATATTTGCACTGAGTCTTTGAAAAAGCATTCATCATTCTAAAGACAACTAAATAAGCATTAGTCAATGAAAAGCTAAATATATCCCTAGTGAGGAATACTTGATAGGGTTTTTGCAGAGTAAATGGGAAGTTTATTATTTTGCCACAATTGGTGCTGACTTCAAAAGTTTCGTTTTCTATAATATCAGTATACAACAATAATTATCCTATAAAATTCATTAGGAATATGAAAAAAGATCAAAAGCAAAATAAAAATAATGGTGGAAATAGTAATGATAACATAAATAAGAAAGAATATAAAGCATCTACATCAGTTTTACCATATAAGGAGGGGACATCTGAAACCCTACGTAGGACTCCCAATACAGCAGGAATTAGGGTGTTATTCAAACCTACAAACTCATTCAATGACAAGGTCTGTAGGCTGAAAGACCCGGTGGACCCAATTAAACAAAATAATATAATTTACAAAATACCTTGCAATGACTGCGAGTTAAGTCAACAAAATAGGTCAAACTAGTAGATCAGGAGTAATCAGATTATTAGAACATAAGAATTTAGCTAAGGTTAGAATGGTTGGTCCCACGAAGATAAGTAATTTAGAGAAAAACCAGGCAATCTCACTGCATACATTAACACACAATCACACAATAGGGTGGGGCAAAGTCAAATTTCTAAGAAGTAATCTATGTAGGTGGAGAGAGAGAGATTGATTACTGAATTCTGGTTCATCGAGTCTACACCCAACGCATGCAATAGAAATGACTCAACGCAAATACCACAGATATGGAAGATATTATTACCAGTCAAATCAGAGGATAATAAATAATGTTAAAATGTATTCAATTCACATTATAACAAGTTACTCATTTTGACTATAAAAACATCTTATTTCCCATCTTATTATATTCTATTGATGACACTAATATTATTTCTGAATGTACTTTATCTTATATTGATCTTTTTTTCAAATGTCTAATCATCAATTTTTACTCATTTATTTAAATGAGGCAAGAAAGTTGTGTGCGTAACTTGATATAATTATAAGCAACAATTTGTGCTTGAAATGCCATCAGTAAATATTACTGTACAACACTGTGTGATTTATCAAAATAAAGTCTTATCCATAATGAAGTATGCAACAAGCTGATAGCAAAGATGAGGATAGTGACTGAGGAATTGCAAACTTCATGTAAGAGTATGCACCACATATAGAAACGAATGTAGTACTAAAACTGTAAAAGAGACTACTCAGAAGCGTCTCTACAACACATGATATTCTACTTTTGTTGCCAAGAATATATTACAGCATGATGAATTAGATAACTATTTGTTTGTTGGTTCTACTTTTAACTAATAATTACTTTCATAAAATTGTATCGAAGTACTCCTGATTTACATCTTATGAGCATAATAAGCTCTCCTATTAATCGAACAGTTTTAAAAAACTACAGTCCATTATGATCAATACCATGAAAGTCAGTTTTTAATTATCATTATTGTGTAGACGAGTTATGATGCTGCTTGCGGAACCAGTTTACTCTGATCCCTTATGATTTTTGAAAATGTGGCTCACTGTTTTAAGAGCTTGGTTTTGAGTCACTGGGTCCTGGGTTCAAGTTCCAGGCCATCCACTTCGGCCCGGCAGCTGGGTAGTATCATCAATCAATATTATACTCTTAACCTAATCTATGGAAGATCTGTTCCAGATATTTGTGTTAGAGAAATAAAACTTATGACTTTCCACAAACGATTAGGACTTATATGCAATGAGGGTCAGTACTATCTTTTCAGCTAAGAAGATACCCTTCTAAATAGTCTACCGAATATTTAGAAGCTAAATAAATGTATGCGCAAGGTATCGGAATGTTTCACCCACCTATTAATTTAACAGGTGATAACTAAAGATTAGATGAAAATTTGAGTCAAGTCGGAATTTAAGACAATTCAGCCACATTCTCATTCAATAGATAGTGAACAAAACATTAAAATAGAAGTGCCATTTCTGGTCGTATACCAAAAACCGAACAATTTAACTAGAGATATCCGATTAAGTCATTGGGATAAATAAGGACAAACCCAACCGAAACGTGAAAAGAGACATTCATCTTCTCTGTCTACATACCATTAGGTCATCTTGGACGTAATTATCTCATATTCTCGTGTCAAATAACATCCTTTTACACGTTAACAGTCTCTAATCCTCCTCTCTTCTTACAGATATTATTCGTTATCCTTTATAGCTACACTAAGCAATGTCTTCACTAATTTATCACTATTCACTATATGACTACTGTATTTTATCATCGTTTTTGTTATCTGTCCTCCCTCGAACATACATTCACCATATCCCATTTGCCATTTCATATCTTTTCAGAACAAAAATACTTAAAGAGGACAATTGTAATCAATAAATTCTTGTTTGGGTTAGCATGCGACAGCCAGTAAAGTCGAACTAGAATTATATCCTTAATCGTATTGTTGTAAACTTATACAAGATGGAATAATAGTCGGTTTTGATTATCATTTAAATGCGTATATAATGTACAGTCAATAATAAGAACATGAGATAAGATGAAATTAAATAATAATTCAATCATGTGTAGGTGTATATTTTTTGTAATATTGATATTTCCTTTCACACCACTAAATATGGCTT
Organism: Trichobilharzia regenti; assembly: GCA_944472135.2. Lineage (NCBI taxonomy): Eukaryota > Metazoa > Platyhelminthes > Trematoda > Strigeidida > Schistosomatidae > Trichobilharzia > Trichobilharzia regenti. The sequence continues at coordinate 127,791,912 of OX235262.1, read as the reverse complement.
ACAACCGGACACTTGCATTTTCGCTGATTATCAATACATAAGTCATTTAATCAATTATTCGCATTTTTTCTCATGTTCTTATTGAGTATTCATTTATATGTATCCGAATGATATTCAAAACTAATGGACTACAGTTACATCTTTACTCCCACACTTTCTGACGCTATTCTAATTTGCTTCTACTACTGGCTACCTTATTGTAAGATAAACAGATTTTCGACTGTTGAATCTGAAGAGGAATTTATTGAAAATAACTGTTCTTTTAACTATCCCATGTGTATCTATCAGTTCACGTGCTCTTGTGGAGCAAGGTATATTGGCCGTAGCCACAGGACGCTTTTCACACGGATACGAGAACATATGCCATCATGGTTTTACAAGGGAGAAACGATGTGTGTGCGAAGCTCTATTCTAGAACACACCTGATCGACTCCTGTCACTCTGCCAACCCTAACCATGCTTACTTGCCACGTTTTCCCGTTACAGACTTCTAAAAAGACAGCGGAGGCCTTGGCAATTCATGACTTTAAGCCAGACCTTTGTGTCTGTCTGTCTGTCTGTCTGTTTTCGACATAGAACTTTGCACAAATGTGCGGAAGTTCAAGTCGCCACATTCCGTGTAGCACGCGAAGCAAGAGAAGAAAGTACAAGAAAAGCATAATAGAAACAGTGAGCAGAGGTGTGAGACAAAGGAGTAATAAAGAAATACAAAACAGTTTCATTGAAGATCATAAGTCACAGGGAGTGGATGCATCTGCGCCACTGAGAACGATTTTGAGCCATGTCACCAATTGTTTCCAACCATAGATTTTTACCGTCCCGAGGACCCCAGCCTGGAAGTCTACACCTTTCTACGTGGCTTAGACCAACTGTTGTGGATTTCATTGACTGATGCCAAGTTTTTGTTTGACCGCCGCTAGCTTTTTTCCAGCCTGACCCTATATCCGCTAACATTGCTCGTCGAGGGAGGCGATGGCTTGGCATACGTAACACATGTCCTAACCATCTCAGTCTTTGTAGCTTCACGACTTCGTCGATTGATTTCCCCTGTTTACCTAGAACTCTACGCCTAACCTCCATGTTGCTCACCTTATTATGCCACTTTACACGGGAAATAGAACGCAGGCACCTATGATCAAAGACAGCTAGTCTTTTCATGTCTTCCACTCTCAGTGGCCAGGTCTCACAACCATAAAGGAGGACGGAGCGGACTGATGAGCAGTACACCCGCCCTTTGGTCGATAGTCGAACATCTCGTCTACGCCAGAGTCGGCGTAAACTAACAAATGCGAAACGAGCCCCTTGTATTCGTGCTGAGATTTCGTCAGAGATCAGCCCGTTGGGGCTGATGGTACTTCCCAAATAAGTGAAGCGGTCAACGTGCTCTACCACTTCACTTCCTATTTTTAAACTAGGCGTCGATGTAGTCCAGTCCTGTAACATCATCTTGCATTTGGCGGGAGCGAATCGCATGCCAAACATTCGTAGATTGCGGCTCAAGGTGTTTAGAAGACTCTGCATTTCGTCAGCGTCTTCGCCTAGAAGGACTATATCGTCTGCATATTCCAAGTCAACGAGATTATTCCCCGGTAGCAAGTCAATCCCTGAGTCGCTGAAGTCACCTAGGGTTAAGTCCATTAACACATCTATGATGAAGTTGAATAGAAAAGGAGATAATGGGCATCCTTGACGGACACCACTGGTCGTCATCAGTTCAGATGACAGCTCGCCGTAAGCCCTCACCTGGCTGTATGAGTACGAATAGAGTGCCTTAATCAGTGCAATATATTTTCTTGGAATTCCCTTTACAGCCAAGCATCTCCAGAGAACTTCCCGATCGACAGAGTCGAATGCTGCCTTTAGGTCAAGAAATATAATGACTGTTGGACGCCGGTAGGAATGCCTATGTTCTAGAATCTGTCGGAGGGTGAAGATATGATCAATACACCCTCTTCCTGGTCTAAAGCCTGCCTGGCTCTCTCGTGTTTGTGCTTCCCGAGCACCACTCAGTCTACGCATGATTATTGAGCCTAAGACTTTAGATACTATATTAGTCAAGCTAATCCCTCTGTGATTATCACAGGAAGACTTGTCTCCCTTCTTGTATATGGGGATAATCAGTGACTTACACCAACCCGATGGGACTTCTTCTGATTCCCAGACGCTGCCTAGTACCTCAGTTAATCCGGACAGTAAGCTGTCTCCACCGTACTTAAATACCTCTGGAGTCATTCCATCAGGTCCCGCTGCTTTGCCTAGTTTCAGATTGGTGACAGCTTTAGTAACCTCAGTTAGTGACGGAGGACCTGTGTCTATATCCCATTCAGGGAGGTGTTGGATGCTCGGAAGGTTGAGCGTGGCTGTGGGCAAATTAAACTGCTCCTCATAATGCTCTTTCCAACGATCCAGTCGTCTATCCTGTGAGCTAATTATAGTGCCATTTTTTTCCGAGATTGTCTCACTAATGATTTGTGTACAAAAGAAGTGTGTACAATCCCTACTTCTATCTTGGCCGTAGAAGGATAGACATTCATTTTTTAATGTATTTTGTTTTTTTAGTTATTCCATGTACCTTTCCCTTATTACTAAGATTATTATTATCGCTGTTCTCACTCTGAATTGTTTCTGCTTGTCCCATTTGTCATTCTAAATCCAAAATTATTATTATTTTGATTTTATAATATTGAATTCTATCATATTTCACAACATATTATGTCTTAAATGAAAAATAGAAAAATATATCCAATGCATTAAATCTTGCATAACATGCTCTTGTAAGATATAGGAGTATGAAATCATATCATGAATTCAAAGTTGATTTGAAAGAAGAATACACTCAAGAGATGACATGGTATATCTCCGAAACACGTCGGTTTGAATAAGGATTTCTGGTGCAATAAGCCACATATACTAGTGTTAGACAATTAAGAAGCAATTTTAGATGTCCAGATATGTGCGTTGCTGGCACAGTGGTTAGGACTCTCACCGATCATCCACATGGTCCGGGGTTCGATCCCCTGCCAACGCACGCCTGATATCTATGGTCGGTCTGCAAAATTTGGGCTACCGATATCACATGCTGAAAATTCCACACTTGTACCAAAAATACGGCGTGGAATCACGCTGTAATAAAAAATAACTATCAAAGAACATTTATTGCCATAAACTAGCAAGAATTGTTAACTGAAATTCATGAATTCAGGGATACGCTTTACCATCAACCAAAATATTCTTTTCAATAAATTCCCTTCAGATTCTTAGAGTCATAAAACACAACCACTCATCAAACACCTTTTGTAACCTTGAAATGATCTTGACATTTTCCTTATGCACACTGTATTAATTTTATATGGCTAATCACCATCATCGTTTCGCATTTCACAGTAATTTATAGTTGGATTCAGCTCAGCAAGTCTGCCACACAAACACTATTTGTTTCCTCACCCTTTAACTAATCTGTTATTCGACGTCTATCGAACAACTTGCTCTTTGGTGCAATCAAAAATTGACAGATATCCTTCTCATGTTAACTCCAACTGTATGTACAAGTTTACATGTATCTGCGGGAGCAGTTACATTGGAAGAACAGAATGAAGGGCATATCTACGATTTTCTGAACATGTACCAAAAAGCTTATTTCAAAAGGGAACAAAATGCTTTGAATAGTGTCATCGCCAGACATCTCCTTGACACGGGTCATGAGGTGGACGTCGAAAAGTCGTTCAAAATTATCAATAGGCAAAAGAGCTCAATTCTTTTCAAGTTTGCTGAAGCCATTTCCATCAAGCGCCTGAAACCTGATTTTTGCGTTCAGAAGGAAACAGTTATCAGTCTTCCTTTGCCCTGGTAACTGGATATTTTCACCTCTCTTTCGTCCGAAAGCGAAAAACTGAAACGTATCCATTGTCTATGATTATTATTGTTCAAAATAGTGTTTAATATTATATATATATATATATGTTAAATTTTTTTTATAGATATATTTAATAATGTCTTTGGCCTGTAAGCGGCTGACGAGAAAGCAGCGAAATAAAAGATGGTACCACTTTATTCTGCAAAAACTGTAGTTTTTGCTTTGTTCAAAATTAAAATATATCCGCTGAAAGTCCTCATTATAAAATAAGGAGTTTATTTTTTCTATACCCATATATTTCAATCTCCAAATAAATCATTTCACTTTCTACTTACACAATAGTAACGCGGAATATCCTAGCCTAATTATATGTAAACAGCAATCGATAGAAAGCAGCTTAACTGTAGAGTATGGAAGAGGTATTAAGTCTGAAGTAAAGGTGATGAACCAATACACTGTTACTGACACATCACAATAGGCTCAGAAAAAATCTCTGCTTATTTGATAAATATTCAAATGATTAGTAAATTCAAACGGGGAGGTACGAAAGCGAGTGATCTCCACATCATTTAAGTACTTATAAATTTGGATGACTATACACGTTGAAATGTGACTGATCAAACAGAGTGAATGTGTTTTGTTTTCATCATAAACTTAGGATATGTAAACAGTTTTAAAGTGTTTGCAATACGAAACTATGAAATAAACACTCATTTTTAATAACAGGGTTATAATGAAGCTGGAGAGTCTTCGGCGATTTTTGAAGGCAGTCGTTGCTGTCGACTGATATAAGGTAGCACAATAAAACAGAGAGGTGAGTAGAGGACGGGTGTCTCATTCTAATCTGCAATCTATGAATGGTGAATTATTGATGGTACTGGAATTAGGATTTAGAATCTTATGACGTCAAAACTTGGGGAGTTTCACTCCGATTACAGTTATCTAAAAATCTAAATTTGTTATAATGAGGGGTTCTTAGAGTGGGAGACTGTAATATTATTCATTAGGAAATGTACCACTGTCTAAGTGCAAACAGTTGTTTAATTGGTGCTCACTTGTGATGAAATGAATAATTTCAAATCTGTTCAATAGGGCATTAATTAATTTTGCGGGAAATATGAAACTTGTCTCACATCTTAAATACCAACTATCATACTTAAAAAAATCCACTTTGTGGGATAGGCATTATATTTTCAAATACAAATGAGTATATTTTATTAAAAAAATTTGACGTAGCTAAGGATTTTTACTCTGACGTAAATATATTGCACATAAACACTTGGATTCTTTAATTTAATTACTCTTACTTTTGTTATTTTAATTTAGCATTGCGTTTTTAACCATTTTAGAGGCCTATCATCTGGTAGTAAACGCATGCCCACGAGCTAAATTTCAGTGGTTGAAATAACTTAGTTGTTTCTGCCACGTTTAGTGAATTAAAAATTAGAATAAGAACAAACGAAGGTAAAAAATGGAAGGAGAGAAATCCATTCTGAGTGTTAATAACGCCAGTGGGATTGCAAGTTGTATTAGTTAGGGATTTCTCTCCAATGTTGTTATCATAAAGTCTTGAAACCTCAGTGTAAAACATAAATATATAACAGCAGGCATCACTGCCTGGAATTTCCAACTAAAGCAAGGGTCAATATTAGAAATCCATTTATTTATTTTTGTATGTATCTTGTTGATTTGTAAGAAATCCCTTCGTATTTACTAATCGACTTCTGTCTATCCCAAGCAAAATACTAAGCCGCATCATCTTGGAGAGAATCAAACATGCCAACCTGGGTGAAAAACTTCAACCAGAACAGGCCGGATTCAGGAGAAACAAGTCATGTATTGATCAAATCGCCACTCTACGGATCATCATTGAACAGAGCTTGGAATGGTAGTCACCTCTCTATCTCAACTTCATCGACTTTGAAAAAGCCTTCAACAGCGTCGATCGAGAGGTGATTTGGTAACTGCTTCGCTACTACTGGGTGCCATCGACAATTATACATCTCATCCAATAGTTGTACGACAATGCTGCATGCCAAGTAATCCACAACGGGAAACTTACGGAATCCTTCGAAGTGAGGACGGGAGTGAGACAAGGCTGCCTACTATCTCCAATGATCTTCCTGATTGCAGTAGATTGGATAATGCGACAGACAACGGGAAATGAGGAAACAGGCATGAAATGGACTCACACAAAAAGAGACTTGGAAGATCTGTACTTTGCCGACGGTATATGTCTGATTTCCCACAAACTGGAAGATATGCAAGTGAAAAGCAACAAGCTGGCACAAGAAGCATCAAAGATAGGAGGGACTTCAGGTGAACATAGATAAAACAGAGGTGATGAAGATTCCTGGCCAACACCACCAACAACAACAGACAACAATCAGCCAGCATACATGGGAGGAACCTGAAAGAAACAACCTCCTTCACCTGCCTACCTACCTGAGAAGCATAGTTTCAGCTACAGACGGACGGAACTGGTGAGGATATCAAAGCAAGGATCGGAAAAGCAAGACAAGCTTTCATTACTCTTAAGTTTGTGTGAAGATCAACAGCACTCAGCATCAAAAATAACATCCGGGTCTTCAACTCCAGTGTGAAGTCAGTCAGTGCTACTCACTATACGGATCAGAGACTTGCACGGTGCGTCACACAGAGCACCTCAAACAAACTACAGACCTTCTTCAACAGCTAGTTGTCCTCGCCCAATACTCAAGATAAGATGGCCGGCCAGAAAGGATCAGCAACAGGGATGGATCTCTGTCAATGAGCGAACCAATACAGCAGGAACCGATTGTGAAACAAATAGGCAGGAAGAAATGGAGTTGGATTGGCCATAGTCTGAGGAAACCATCAAGTGATATCACTAGACAAGCCATTCCTCGAGTGGAACCCCAAAGGGAAGAGGGCGGCGAGTTGGTCGTCAGTTTGAGGGTGACTTGGATGAGGTCATGTGAGGAGGAGATGAAAGCATGTAGGCAAACTTGGAGCGGGGTGAAAACGTTGGCAGAAAACAGAAGGCAATGGAGGTGCGCAGCTGAAGCCCTATGTTCCTCTAGGAATTAAAGGAAATAATAATAATTTAGTAAATATATTTTGAGATGCAAATGTCTTTCTAAGCTATGAAAAGTAAATGAAAGTTTGGATATGATAGAGGTTTTAGTGTCGAAATCTTCGTCCATCATAAATTAAAGTATTGTTGCATGAAAGTGAATTTTGATACGTAGAAAGCAATTTATACAATTGGGGAAGAAATAGAGGGAGATTTTGACATGTACTGTCGTTATACATTTGTGCTGAGTACGAAAATGATGAAGTTTTAGGAGCAAAATATGAAGAAAAGCAGAATACATGCCAGAAAGCCAACGAAATTCTGCATAAACATCACATGGTTGACTGAATTATATCTGCAATGATGAAAAATCAACAATTTTTATCCAATTATCAGGTGAATGAAAGTATAAAACAAATGCTAGTCCACAGGATAAAAACAAAAAGGTCAATTTCATGAGTTATACGTGTGATATCTAGTATAGAGATTGTGATCACATATCGACTGAACTGTACACGCTTTTTACAAAGTTCATAACAATTACCAAAAATGTTACCACTGTAATGATTAAATATAATTCTTTAAATGATACATCTATAGGTAATTGATACTATTCATTGTGGTTTTACTACTAAATAACACCAGATGGAAAATTACCACTGGTCATGAAGAACTAAATGCCGTTTCACAGAGCTCTGGCAAAGTTCAGAAGTTCGCAAGCACTGCCTATTTTAGTACTCAAGACAAAACCATAATATTTCGCAGTGAATGTGTAACCATTCAAACAACCAGTGGATTGAAGTTCACTTGCCAGTGTTCGTTTATTTCAAATAATTGAAGATGAGGCAGTAACTCATCGAAGAAGACATTGTGAAATGGCTACTCTATGTCGTAAATTGGCAGGTTAGAATTCAAGGACCATTGGATTGGGTCCCAGTGGCTTAATAGTCTACGAGCTCACCATGTTACCAGAAGGTCCCGGGTTCGAACCCCGGCTATGGGTGCGTACTGATGAAGAGTCCCAAACTAGGACGAAACAGCTGTCCACTACCCCGCGCAGGTTTTCCACTGGTTATCCAACGGATGTCAGCCCATGAGGAAATCCTCCATGCAATCAAACAAAAATTCCTACAAAACCAATGCTTAAAAATATTTCAAATAAGTTAAAACTTTATACGCTTTAATCAGTGAATAGCTGTAGTTGTCCCTTCCCTCAGATTTAATTATTTTTCCTCTGGAAACTTCTGTTGTTAATCTGTATTCTAGAAAAGTTAACACAGAGATCTCTAAAGCTTTTAATTTTTTCATCAAGTGTTTTCCTTTGCTTTGCTCTAGTCTATAGTTTTATTCACTAATAACTAATAACCATAATAATCTGAGTTATCCTGAATGAATTAATAAAACTGTCTGGTTTTCGCATTAATCTAACCACAAGATTATTAATATGATTTTTTTTATTACTCTCAGCTGTATATCAGCATGTTATACAAAGATGGATGAGGACGTTATCAGCCAGAAAAGTTAACCACTTATAATTTTTAATGAAATTGTAACGAACAGACAGATTAGCTGAGTGTTTTAAGTACATCTGTGTATATATTGTTTAATCATACCTTAACACCATTCATCAACACTGTGTGTCAGTAGGCAAACAGCTGTTTATTCGAGCGTTGGTTTGTAGGGATTTGATTTGATTGGTTACAATATTTCATCATGAGTTGACATCGGTTAAAGAACCATTGGAAAACCAACACGGAGTACTAGACAGCTATTTCGTCCCGTTTTGAGACCCTTCATCAGTATGCACCCAGCGGGGTTCGAACTGAGGATCTTCTGGTTACAGGTTTCCCAATGGTTTTCTAATTGATTTCAGTTCATGATGAAATCGAAAAATAAATGAGATCCTTGCAAACCAACACTTCACTATCAACCTGACGCTCACTTGCAACTGGCCCTATTCAGGTAGATAGTTACCTGGGGTTTTAGTGGGAAGTCGTGACCATTGGTGTAGAGCAGATCAGGAATGTGGAAAAATACTCTCCAGAGAAGACATTGGGTAGTGGCTGCGATATACTGTGATTTGCAGAAGTTGGAATTCATGAGCTGGCCACTGGATAGGGTCCCAGTGGCTTAATGGTCTACGAGCTAGCTCGCCTTGCAACCAAAAGTCCTGGGTCGAATCCTGGTAGGTGCGTACTGATGAAGAGTCCCGAACTGGGTTGAAACAGCTGTCCAGGATTCCATGCAGATTTTCCAATGGTTCTCTAACCAATGTCAGTGAATGATCAAATTCTGTAACAACTCATTATAATAAAGGTTTTTTTATTTCCCAATGAATGAAGAACAAAACGTATTGTTTTTACTGACGTTTCGCTATTTAATGCTAATAGCTTTATCAAAGCAGCATTATTAAACTGGAATTTACAAAATCTCAGCATATATATATATATAACAAAGAGTTTAGGGTGAGAAAATAAACTTAGGTCAAGTTAAAGGGACATATGAAAGTCAAAATAGCGGTGAAGATCAGTCACTAAACCACAACATATTTTTTTGATTACAGCTTGATTCCACACCGTATTTTTGGTACGTGTATGAAATTTTCAGCATGTGGTATCGGTAGCCCAAATTTTGCAGGCCGACCATTGATATCAGGTGTGCTTCGATAGGGGGTCGAATCCCGGGCCATGTGCATGGTCGGCGAGAGTGCTAACCTCTGTACCACCGACGCACTTAGGTCATAGTACGTCTGTTATGATATCAAAACAAACTTTATTAACTTGATCATCGTTCGTCTGTCTGGGGTCGTTTCTCGTTGTCAGGTTGATCAATTGGTAAAGATAACAAAATCAAGTGTAGATTGTTGGATTTGGTCAGTGTGTAAAATTATAAAAGCAGTGTGTGTTTACATGGTGAACTTGCTGTCACATTCGTGTTGATTTTGTCACTTCATGGGGGAGCGAGGTGTTGTAACCAGGTCAGATTCTGTTTCAGTCAATCATTCCTATTCAGATCAGACAATTTGGATTCCACTTGATATGAAGTGCTTCTGATGATATGAGACGTTCTTTGTGATTTCTGAAGTTTTTCTGGATTATTTCAATATTGTCGAAATCAATTTTGTGGCCTGATTCTATAGCGTGTAGACCTATGGCTGATGATTTTTCAGGCTTTTCTAGTTCAAGTGTATTTCTCGGTGGTCGAAGAGATACTCTACGGTGTTCATTTCTGATTTTGATTTCTCGGGATATTTGTCCGGTGAAGATCGCATCACATTCCAAGCATTTTATTTTATAGACACAATTAGATAGAGAATCCTTTGGGATTTGGTCATTTATATGAACAAGGTTGCTTTGAAGTGTGTCTGATGTTTTGAAGAAAACTTTAATATCGAGCTGACGGTTACTGTTTACTTCATAAAAGCTAATCTTGTTATATGATAAAAGTGTTATAAAATTAGATAAATTTGTTGTTGTTCATTTTTGAATATGGTTATATGTTAATAACAGCCTAACTGATGTGGAAAGAAAATATTTATCACATGGTACCCAAATAAATATCATCTTTACCTAAATGTATCAATATTTCACTTAAGTTATAAGATGGTATCTCAACATTGTGGTGCTTTTTGATGTTAAGTAGTCATCATGACGATGGAATGATTTTAGTGTGGATGGATTGCATGTTTGAACAGTTCACCTAGAAAGATGACCATGTTACATCATTTCTTTCCGTTTGATGACAAATTTTTTGAATTTATCATCAGATCCTAGTTCATAGTTGGATGCATACAGTAAAGTTACATGTAATGAGGGAGCTCTGCAAAAGCACTCTTAATCGTAGTCCTGAGTAATTATGATCCTGGATTGATGTTCGAATCTCAGGGGATAAAGACCTCATCAGAGAGCAGCAAACTCACTACAATATTTCATAACAGGATGAATTGTCCATTTCACTCATTTAACCTGGTATGTATGGTTTAAATTGCTGTTCATTCTTGGGCGGTGAAATTTATGCCTAAGAATGTTATGGAAAACGAATGAATATTTAATGACCTGGGTTAGCCAAACACTTGAATCGTGACATGAAGAGTGTTCCAGTATATTTTGTTAGCTAATACAATGTTATAAAAATGTTCATTTTCGAAGTAATAAAAAACTAGTGAATGAGAGTTATTGTGTAAAAATAGGCTTCAGCGATTACCAATTAATATTATTTACTTTCCGCAGTAATTCTCTATATAACAATGCATCCTCTGTGATGTGGCTTTTTTGACAGAAAGCTTTAAACCTGACTTCATGTATTCGTTGCCACCAATCAACAGTCTGAGCTTATTATCTTCGTATAATGTTAACATCAAAAATAATGTCATTAAGGTGTTTAAACAATGAATAACAGCTAGACATCAAATCTACAAATATGTGTTAAGGACAGGTATTCATCGTGGTTAGAACCCGAATGGGAAGCGGCGAGTTGGTCGTCCAAGAATGAAATGGAGGAGGTCATGTGAAGAAGAGATGAAAGCATGTGTGCAGACGTGGAGCCAGGTGAAAACGCTGCCAGAGAACCGAACGCGATGAACGCGTGTGACTGAAGTCCTATGTTCCCCTAGGAATTAGAGGAAACAAAAATTATGATAATTCATGTTGGTGGTTCTATAGAAAGACGCTTCAGCTAGCCCGTCGGCATTAAAATAATCTACTACTGGTACTCTCTTTCGTATTTAGGTTATACTGTAAATGCATCATTTTTCGTAATTACCATAAATCACCCAAATAAGATACTGAAATCAGTGAAACATTGACGAAAATAACTCCAAATACGGTATTAATTTTGGTAGCAATCAGTAAAATCTATGGTGACTGCATATTCAATATGGCTGTATTTTTCAAGCAAAATTTAATCTATTTACTAAAACGAGGTGGATTTTTTCCCTTAATCCTGATTGTCTCAGTAATATAAGAAACCATTTAAATCTATGGTTTACCAATCGTGACAAAAAAGGATGTATGCATTCGTTTAACCTATCGACGTACAAGTACTGACAGCGTTTGGATAACTTTGACTCATTTAAATCCTACACTCCACAAATTTGAATATCTATGGTATGTCGAATGTTTCTAGATTAGTTTACATAGAATTTCACTGGCCGCCTCAGTACTCACCAATAATTCTTTCTTATTTGCATATCTAATCTGGCTGTTATGCATAACAAAATTTTTTTCTTGCATAATATCTTAATGATAAGTCAAAGAAATCCAGAATGCCGTTAAATTCAGTTTAAATTAGAGAAAACAACCATTATTAAAGAAAAATGTAAATAATTAAATTGTATTAATGTTATTTCTGAGAATCATTGAAAGGTACTTTGACTGACCACTAGTCACTAGTGTGGTGTGTCTAGTCCTTTGTTTGGTGTACAGTGAATTCTATCAGTCAGGTTTGCAATGTGGCCACCATTCTAGGTCGCTTTCCATCACGCTGTACATTGATTTGATAATATTAGATGGTTGAAGGCAATCGGCCACAGGAAGCCTTGCTCGACCTAGGTTTCGTGCTAGTTGACACTCACCAGTCAGTCAGCAAGGCGTATCTGCAACCTTGAAGGAACTCATGTCCCAGTGCTGAAGTCAGATAAGACTGATAGAATTCAGTCTGCACCAAAGAAAGGACTAGACACAATGCACTAATTACTACTGTCTAATCAAAGTATCCACTACAGTCCTACAGGAGGTTAGTCGCGAGCCAGAATAGCTCAGTGGCAACGTCTCTGACTGCTGCAGTGGATGACGTGGGTTCAAAACTCAGAAGAGACATGAGTTCGTTCAAGGTTGCAGATACGCCTTGCTGACTGACTGGTGAGTGCCAACTAACACGAAATCTAGGTCCAAGGCTTACTGTTGATTGCCTCCAAGCATCTAACATCATTGAAAGAGTTCATCTTTTATCATGACTATGGTTCAAAGTAATGCCTTCATGAATTTCATTTTGACAGTTTCGCTTCTTGGCTCTTTGAGCTAAGATCATGTGTAGCATCTGTTCTTTGCAGTGTAATTTCTGCAACGGTCTCTAAACTGAGACCAATGAAGTTATCTTTATTTTTCCCTTAGGGACGGGTGCTGTGAGCCTGCTGAACCCCGTCCACGGGTCGGCCTGGTATTGCATTACCTCGAGGATTGGCCCATCAATTTTTGTGCGTTGATGGCATAGCGGTTAGGAGTCTCGCCGACCACACACACGGTCCGGGGTTCGATCCCCTGACGACACACACCCTACATCTATGGTCAGCCTCCAAAATTTGAACTACTGATATCACATGCTGAAAATTCCATACTTGTGCCAAAAATACGGTATGGCATCAAGCTGTAATAAAAAAATAAAATAAAATAAATAAATTATTATCTTTACAAGCAAGAGTGAATGATTCTTGTAGCTAATAAGAGGAATGATTCACTATGTATGCTGCCTTTCTTCCTACCTATTTCAAAAAAAATGAAAAGAAATTCAGAGTATGTAGTCCATTGTCAGTGACTAGAAAACAATCTTCACAGAATTTTGCATTTTTTTCCATGTTACAGTTCACAAGAAGCCAGAAAGTCAAGTATCTCTCTCATTCTATTTCTCAGCTCACAAATTTCTTCCCTGAAGTATGTTAATGGTGTGACTATTTATCAAAATTTTGTAATTTATCTTCTAACAACTTTCTTGTATCCATTTTCATGAAAGACTCAAGCTTGTGGCATACATTAATGTGATGTGTGCCACTTGTAGGCAGACATACTTAGTCTACTGAGAGATATCGTCAGTGAAGTGGTATGTCAGTAAAAAGGCCACTGGAGAAAGAACGAAAGGCGGTGATGACACTGGGAGGAATATAATAAACAACGAATACAGATGAAGAAAATGTGCCTGATGATAAAAGGATTGTATCATTTGCGAATTGTGAAGTATACGGTTGGTTATTTTCAAAGTGTGCACCATATTGTGTTCTGTCCTCTTAGTATGTATGCATACTTGTATCAGTTCTTCCAATGAAAATCTTTTACGCAATCCAGACTTGTATCTCGCTATCAAACGGGAGGCCTACCGAAGCATTTTAAATGTAGACGCACATGCAATTTGTATCATTTGTGATGAAAACAGCAAGTCAAATGTCTTGACTTCAGTGCATCTGTCAGAATTGAGTTTTCAACTGGGTTTCTCCAATCTATTGTCAACTGTATGTCTGACAAACTCCCAAGTAATTTCATGATATGAAATGTGGTGTTTCTGATGCGACGCATACTACTTTCTGATTTATTTACTAACTAGTGATTTTCAACATTAGTGTGCAAATCTAAATTTTTATCGTTTCAAGTTTATTTTAGGATTTCATGTGATTTAAGCCGCGTTTTTCTTTCTGAATTAAGCACTGTAATAATCTGATTATGTAAACGTGAACTACTTTCACCTTAAACTGATTATTTCACCACTTTATTGAGTTTTAAAACTGTCCTAACTAATGTTTTAATTGACTGAAATGTTTCAATTTAGGTCAGGGTAGCAACAGAGGTAATTACAGGTAGAGAGTAAGTAGGCGTGGGGTAGAGTATAATGCCATTTAAATTAGAACTGAAATTGAGCAAATAAGTTGGATGACCTAACACAGATGACTAGAAATTGAGCGTTGGTCAAGTCAGTAACAGTGGTAGCGAAGTGTTGAAATTAAATCGGGTGGGGGTAGAGAAAAAAAGTTGAAAATGCAGAATACTATAATTGAGAAGATAAATTAATACTAATGAAGACTCAGACAAAAAAGGATTAGGTAGAATTTACTTGTCGGGTAATAAGATAGATTACGTCCATTGCAAGTGTAGTGATTGAACGAACTTCTTCTGTATGCAGAGTTCAGGACTTAGCAAGTGAATCGCCATTGCTTCTGCAGTTTGAAGAAGTCTGATTCGTACACCTTTAGGAAGACTACTTTTTACTCTATAGACGACTTGAAGTTTGTTTGGGGTGTAGCTTGGTGTCCGGATTCTATCAGATGTTCTAAGATGGAGCTGCGGGGACATCGTTTTCTCCTTTGTAAAACCATGTTGTTAAGTGTTCGGTGATACGTCATCCAACTTACTTGCTCAATTTCAGTTCTAATTTAAATGGCATTATTCTCTAACCGACTTCTACTTAGTCTCTACCTGTAATTACCTCTGTTGCTACCCTGACCTAAGTTGAAACATTTTAGTCAATTATATTACGTCATCTAACTTACTAACTCAATCTTACTTTAGTTGCTGTGTAATTAATAATGTTGTAATTAAACAATACACATATTATGTCAAATGTCTGAGTGTAATTCATACTAAGACAGTGATTTAATATATGTGTAAAACTTGGGCACTGTGGTAGTAAGTAATTCCACATTAGTTTGTTTATTAGATGTATCACACAGTGATACAGTATTGTATACTGGATGACATTTCGAACACAATTTATTGTTCATAATCATATCAATTGTGGTCACACGACTTTGAGATTTGAGTTTTATAGTTTTATCATTATAATAATGATAATAATAACAATAATGGTAATAATAATAGTGATAATAATAATAATAATATTAATAACGACACCAACAATAAGGAATGTAAATCATCAACAATAATTCCATACAAGGAAGGAACCTCGGAAGCCTTACGCAGAATACTTAGCAGGGTATTCAAACCCACAAACTCAATTAGAAACAAGCTTTGTCGGTGAAAGAATCAGTCACGTGGAGCCTTTAAAACAAAACAATTTAGTTTGTCTAATACCCTACCTGCAGTGATTGTCAGGTCAAATACATAGGTCAAAATAGTATAACAGGGGCAGTCAGTCAGATTAGCCGAACATAAAAACCTAGCTAAATCTAGATTGGTTGACCCAAATAAGATAAGAAATCTAGAAAATAGTTCAGCTATAGCACTACATGCAGTAACACACAACCATACAATAGGATGGGATAGGATGAAAGTTTTAAAATCTGTCACAAAGTATAGGGAGAGATTGATAACAGAAGCTTTGTTTATCGAATCAACTGCAAATACATGTTATTGATATAAGTATAAAACTTGGGCACTGTGGTAGAGTATAATTCCATTATAGATAAGATTTTATTTTGATAAATCGCACAGTGTTTACAGTAATGTTTACTGATGACGTTTCGAGCACAATTTATTGCTCATAATCATATCAAGGTAATCACACGACTTCCTAAATTCATTTATATAGTTCCATTGTTTTTCTCTTGATTTTCACTTGATTTGATTGGTAATAGTATTTTCCATATTTCAGGTATGAGTGACGAGTCATTCCTATTGCATGTGTTGGGTGTAGACTCGATGAACAAGGATTCAGTAATCAACCTCTCTCTCCACCTACCTAGATTACTTTTTAGAATTTTAACCCTCTCCCACCCTATTGTGTGGTTGTGTGTTAACGCATGCATTGCGATTGCTGAGCTTTTTTCTAAATTATTTATCTTCTCGGGGTCAACCATTCTTACCTTAGCTAAATTTTTATGCTCTGACAATCTGACTACCCCTGACCTACTAGTTTGACCTATGTAGTTGACCTCACAGTCATTGCATGGTATTTTGTAAATAATATTATTTTGTCTAATTGGGTCAACTGGGTCCTTTAACCTACAGAGCTTGTCCCTGAGTGAGTTTGTAGGTTTAAATGCCACCCTAATTCCTATTTTATTCAGAATCCTACGTAGTGTCTCAGATGTCCCCTCTTTATATGGTATAACTGTGGATGACTTATATTCTTTCTTATTTATGTTATTATTACTAGTTTCACAATTATTTTTATTTTGTTTTTGGCCTTTAATGATCTTCCTAATGAATTTTATAGGATAGTTATTCAACACCAACGCTTCTTCTATCTGTTTTAATTCATCATTTAGATCTTTTTTTGTGCTACTTAGTGCCACTGCTCGGTTTGTTAAACATTTAACTAAGCCTGCCTTAACAGTTAACGGATGAGACGAATTAAAGTCTAAATATCTATTAGAATGCGTTGGTTTTCTATAAACACTAGTGTGTAGTTTGCCTTCTTCTATTCTTTTTATCTTACAATCTAACATAGCTAATTCTCCTTGTTCATTTTCTGATTCAAATGTGAATTTTATTCCCTCAACTTGTGAGTTTATATGTGTCAAGAAGCTAGAGATGTGTTCTGTTTTTAACACTGTGAAAGTGTCATCCACATATCTCCACCATATTTTCGGAGTAGGGTTAAATGTATTGAGGGCACTATTTTCCCAGCTGTCCATAAATATGTCTGCTACGATAGGGGATATTGGTGATCCCATTGCTACACCTTCTGTTTGTCTATATATTTTGCCTTGGAACTTAAAGATAGTAGATGTGAGGCATAACTGAATCCCTAAAATAATTTCTTCAATGGACAGCTTTGTCCTATGACTGAGTTCCGGATCCGCAGTTAATTCTTTTTTAACTGCTTCTAAGGCCATATTAACTGGTATATTAGTATAAAGACTAGTTATATCAAAACTAACCATTTTTTCATCATTTTCTAGTTGAATGTCATTTAGCTTACTTTTCATCTCATATGAATTAGTTAGTCTAGAGTTTGAGCGATTTCTAATGGGACAAAGTATTAGAGCTAAGTGTTTTGATAATTCATAAGTGGGGGTATTTCTAAAATCTACTATTGGTCTTATGGGGTAACCTGGTTTATGTATTTTAATAGTACCATATATTCTACTAGTATTATTAGTTTTAGGCATTAAAGTAAACCATTTAGACTCACCCAGTGACGGCTTCATTCTCCGTAATAATTCCGCTGTAGATTTCTTTACCTTATTCATTGTTGTATCTACAGGCTTCTTAATTTCCTCATATGGACCCGTTCCAATATGTTCACTGACTTTCTTGATATAGTCAGATTTACATGTAACATGTAACAGAAACGATTCAACACCTGTCCCGGTAAGACAGTGATTGTTGATTGAACGATCAAAATTTTTCTTAATTTTGAATTTTCATAAGAATTCATCTTTCTTAAAGATTACCAAATTACAAACAAAACACACACATGTTATAATAAGAATGATTTCGCTAAGAAATTTATACAAAGTCTCACTATTTAGGTGCTTTCCTTAAAAGAAACAACAGTGAAACAAATGATAAGGAGACCTCGTAGAATGTAAGCAGGTATGCCTGAGATTTTAAGTCCTTTGCAGAATATGTGACTTTGTAAACCGACTGTTCGTTATAACATAGTTTTTAAGCATCTGTTTTTATCAACATAACTGACAGTTCTGTCTAACATTTGGTTAAAAAAAAACATAGTCTCGTTTCTATGACAGTTATAACGCTTGGTTTAAAGAAATGAACACCTTTCAAATATGGCAACTGATTGATTCGGTTGTTTTAAACAAAGTTGAGGATTTAAATACAAGGCGTAATGAACATGTAGCTAGTTAGAAAAAGTGACACAGTTTTGTTAGAATTATCCAACGATTAATACTGGCGTTTTCGCGATTCTACAGAAAACATTAACATTATACATATAGTTACAACTTTCATAAATGCAAACTATAAATTTTAGACACATATTCTGTGCTGTGCTGATTGGCTTTGCGACAAAGGTAGTTACGCTGATTTCATTTACTAGAATATAGAATTAAGAAACCTAAAGATAAAATGATTGACATACATCATGAGGATGTGGCATTTTTCATTCTGAATATTGATTACATTTTATTTTCAAGTATTGGTTTTTGTAGGGATTTTGTTTGATTGCTTGGGGGGATTTCACCATGAGCTGACATCAGTTAGAGAACCACTGGAAAACCTTGGAGTACTGGACAGCTGTTTCGTCCCAGTTTGGGACTCTTCATCAGTATGCACTCACCACCAGGGCTAGAACCCAGGATCTTCTGGTACAGGGCGAGCTCGTAGACCAATAAGCCACTGGGACCCGATCCAATGGTCCTTGCATTTTAACTTCTGCCAATTCACGACATAGGGCGACCAATTTACAATGTCTTCTTCAATGAGTTACTGCCTCATCTTCAACCTGCTGTACCCTACTGGTTTCTCGAAAAAAATAACACAAGCTATAGTGAACCGACGGTATGGGTTAGATTAGAAGTTCAGTCATTAACCGACACCTTAGGTGAATCTTACGATTTGGTGAGAAACATTTTATGGAACGTGCGTTTACTTGATTATTTTTTAGCTTTTCATGCAGTAAATTTACTTCATATGCCAATCTAGTTTTGCACATATGTAGCAAGTGACTTTTCGTTGGCGACTTTGATAGCTCTGTCTTACATTGGTTATAGTTTTCACTTGTAACTGACAAACACACTGCTACAATTACTGAAATTATTAAATGAATGAGAGCTGATACTTTGAACTACACAAAGCATTATTATCCAGATAATTTAAATAATTCGTTTGCACAATAAGTCATCATTCTTTAGGAATGTTTTATGAATCCAGAAGATGAAGAGATTTATGAAACCGGTGATTGTAATTACTGTCGTCTTTATTTTGCTTTTCATTCTTTAAACCAACTATCACTCTGTGTTACTTCTGTATCCGGGATCTCAGGATGATTGTGTGATAATTGGGCATATGTTATGGGCGACAAGGATAACTACTATTTTGGCATCGATGGAACAGCGGTTATGACGCTCACCGATCATGCACATGGTTCGGGGTTTAATTCCCTGCCGACGCACACCCAGTATCTATGGTTGGCCTGCAAAATTTGGGCTACCAATATCACATGCTGAAAATTCCATACTTGTACCAAAAATACAGCATGGAATCAAGCTGTAATAAAAAAATAAAATGAATTAATGTAGCTTAATCTGCTATTGGTTGATATTACCGGTCGTAGTAATAATGCTGAGACAAGGATTTAGTATGGGAAGGTAATAATTAACTCATCTAAACACAAGATATAATACTAATTTCTAGTCATTCCTGACCCCCAGTTGTCATGCAGATACAGACGGAAGACAGATTGGTTCTAACTGGTGAGAAAAACAGATTATATTGCATAACAATACATTATATATAAATATCTTCTAGAATGGAAAGCCAAACCAATAACTGGTTGCATCATTTCGGGCTTCAAGTTTGTCGAATAGAATTATGATAGTATTCTGCCTCGATCCAGAGGTTTAACCTTGTTCACACTGTTTTAGCCGATATTAGGATTTGACAAAATCAAGGGTAGATAACAGCATAGGAAGTACATAGATTAAAAGAAATGTGTCCGACAAAAGTATGGACGTGTATCAGCTTGAGTTGGCCGCAGTTGTAGTCCTCTATTGTTATTTGAATATAACAAAAGCCTGTGAATGTCATCCAGTTAGCATCTCATCACATTTCAAATATCTTAATCTGTATTTTAACTTCCTAAAGAAGTGGGTAATGGTTTTCAATCATACTTTAGTCAAATTTGCATTTCATTCGCTACAAGTAGTTAATGGGCACATACCTCTTTTGAATGGGGGGGGGGGCACCTGCTTTATCTGATGTGTGTTGTTGCATTTCATTAAATAGGCCAAATTTACTAGCATGATTTCACGAAAATCCAAAAATACGCTTTTAATTTTTGAACTTATCGCCTGCTTAAATCCATTACATTGCTCACAACCAGTATCAAGCGTCATTTTCTAATAAATGTGTAACGCAGTTCAACAGAATAATGCCAACTATAATGTGTACGTCACAAAAAAATCTTTACACGAAATTTCATTTAAAAAGCGTGTAAAAAAATATAACTTGTCATTAAAACCACCATAACAATTGACTACGATGCCACAATTAGCAGGGATATACAATAAAGCCATTCTATTTTACTGGATTTTTTTAAATATTCTGGTGTCCAGTCACACACCTTTAATTTGATATATATATTTACTTTGAATGGATTGTCTTAGTAATTAATTTTCCATCAGAAATTATCACTTACCATTCCACTTGTTCAATATTCAATTGATTACTTAGCATACTAATAACAACCATTTCTATTTCATCGCAATTTATAAGCAAACAGAATTTACACTATAACGAGAAAATTCATTCCATCTATTATCACATTAATCAACATATAGGGAATAACATAAATATATATGGAATTTATTTATTTATTCCTTCTAATGACTTAATGGAAGTTTGGGTATATTTGTGTTTGAATGCATAAAAGACATAAAATAGAGTCCATGTAAAGTCCTCCATTTTGCCATTAACTGGACACATGTTTATTTTATTTCCCTAATAACACTTGATGAAGCAAAAGTTTATTTACTCACTTATTTTTCTAAAACAAAATGAGTAAATGAACAAATGGAAAAATGACCTGGATTATGTGAAATGCTTTATACATGTTGTTTTTAATACTTATAACCTATAAATATTGATTATATTAGTTAAAAATAATAATTATATAACTGAACGCATAACACTAATATTTAGTAAAGACATGGTGTTTGAATTTATACTATGGTTATGTTTTTCAGCCTACACTTCTCACTCGGTAAGTACTTATTGCAATGACAGATTAGTTTCTGTTAATCGAAAAAGGTTTTTAGTTATTGAAAGTGTACCTTGGCCGGCATGATTTTTGTTCCTTCACGTTCCCAGTGGAGCATAGGACCTCAAGCTAGTGGCTTGAAGTTTCTGTAGCGATGTTTATTTTTAACAGGACAGGGTTGCTAGCCTCATGCCCAACCTTTCCTCTTTACCAGCACTATTTCTGGCTTAGCGAGGTAAAGAAGTGCGTCGGTGGCCGGGGATCGAACCCCGGACCATGTGCATTGTCGGCGAGCGTCCTAACCTCTGTGCCACCGACACACATGGCCAGCATGATAAAACGAAATAAGTCGTGGAACGTGAGGTTTCAACAGTGCACCTCCATTTTATCCTGTTCTCTGTAGCCCTCTTTAGATGGATCCACGACAGCTCATGATGTCTCGCCTTCTGCTCACACGATCTCCTCCATGTCACCCTAGGATGGCCCACTCGTTGTTTCCCATTGAGATGCCATTCGAGGGCATACAGTGTGATTTCATTCAAGAAATAAGTTATCTGAGCGTTAAATATACCTGAAATGAAAGTTTTTAATTAATAAAGTGACCTTTTGAAACAGTTTAAAAAATATTGTTGCAGTGAAAACAGCTGTTGTTTTTTGTCTAGATTTACAAGTGTGTCGGTTTTTAATACAGTTCACAATGAAATGATATTAATGGCACGTCTAATTCACTGACAAGTCAATAAATGATTTCATTTAGTAGTGCTGCTTTGGCAACCAATCTGTCTGTTGGGTTCTTTAGCCAATGATGAATGTAATCTTAACAACACCTGTTGTTTTTTCCATTTATAATAATAAGTGTAATAATTTATCAATTTATTATCAGATGGTAAGAAATAAACACACTAGGGGACTTGGTAGCGTGGACAAACATATGTGTAATCAGAACGGTTGGTGTTTTGATATTCCTAACCTTGGTCTCAAAATGCTTCGTTTATCCATTGATGTTTCATCAGCCTGATAAATATCAGAGTTCGTGGGGTTTTGTCCCAGGGGCTGTTAGAAATATGTCAGTAAAACACAGGTTTAGACAATTTTGTCAACAAATGAATTCAGGTTTCAGTTTGAGCACAAAGGTTTTGAGTCTTAAATAAAGATTAAAACGGGAAATTACTCATGAGAAGAATGTGAGGTTCATCTATCTACATTTTCAGCTAATATCTTATTGATTCACTATATTGTAACTTTGATAGATGAGACTAGGGATTTATTACTGTGAATGACGACCTCTCCATAAAGTTATTATTTGGAAGTCGATAAATTGGATTTATTTTTTATTATAGCTTGATTCCACGCCGTATTTTTCGTACAGGTATGGAATTTTCAGTATGTGGTATCGGTAGCCCAAATTTTTCAGGCCGACCATTGATATCAAGTGTGTGTCGGCAGGATATCGAACTGCGGCCCATGTGCATGGTCGGTGAATGTCCTAACCACTGTGCCATCGACTCAATGAGCGGTTAGATATTAACTACCTCTTTTTATACCTTATGATTCCATGCTTAAATCCAAAATGCATTCTCAAAATCTCATCAGAAAAGACTGTTCTGATCTAGGGTGATGCAGTTACAGGTACAGTTGGTTTATGATGAGAAAATATAATCAGATAAGATGATTTATCTCCCATAAACTTTTCACCTGTAGAACTCATTGATACATATGTGAAATTGGTGAAAAGAATGGAAGCTAATTGTATAAGTTTAGTAACTGTAGCATTAAGGGTAACAATTCATAAATCTTGATTTAAAATGTACCATTTAGTTTATATTTAGTCGCATCTAAATACCCTGGTTTGCCCATAAATTCTCTTATCGCAAACGTTTTTCTCTTGATCATTAAGTTTTAAAGCTTTCCGCATCACTTATTTTCGCTTCATTCTAACACCTACTGTATCATATTCAGTTACTCACTATTCAATAACTGATGAAATGGTTTTAATTCACTCCAAAACTTTGATTCTCCATCAAATTTAGATTTGCATGGCATCATTTATTTCTCCTGTATTTGTTATCTCTTTGATATCTGTAATAACTAAAACTTTCAACACAACGAAAGCAGAACTAGTCCTAATAGTGAGCTGGTGGGTGCGTACTGCTGATGAGTCACAAAATAGGACGAAACAGCCGTCCAGTACTCCCAGGTTTTCCAATGGTTCTCTAACCAATATCAGCTCATGATAAAATCCTGTGTACCAATTAAATCCCTACAACCCAACACTTGAACTGGAATATATTCGATTTTTAAAATTAATTCTAGTGACCGATTATTTTGACTCAGTTATGTTTTGATTTTTGCAGCATTCATTTATTCATTTTACTGGCAGAATTTGCGTTAAACAGATCACTTGATAACTGAGAGACTAAAACGTCTGACTAAGTGAAATGAACGTAGAAGTTATAGAAATGTGAAGGTAGATGGACAGATGAAATATTTCATAGAAGCTAGTCGACTCAGTTTGTTGCATTATTGTGAACTAAAGAGGGAGATCACAATGAAAACGTATTTTCATTTCTAAAAGGTTTGCATCTCTTATTTAGGGAAAAGAGAACATTTTTATTCTATACACTAAGGAAATGCTGATTAATAAATGAGAACGACAGGGAAAAAAGCTTTCAAAAACCTAAAGATGATCAGGAAAATTTCATGCAGTTATGAATTTTTGTGACTGAATGTTAAGGAGTACAAATGTTTGCTTGTCAAAGTTTTATGGAATCTAATAACTCTGCTTATACACCTCCACTTTGTTGGCTGTGTGAATTAATTGTGGTATGACGAATGAATAGATTTTGACCTCATCTTGTTTAATTCTGCAAGTTCAGTTTTACAGTCACTCCTAAAGACATTATCTTCTTGTCAGAAAATATTCAAACACTCTTCGCTTGGTATCTCTACTTCACAAGACGTTTGCTAATTTGAAAAATATCGCAGATTCTATTTATGGAAAAAATTTAAATGCTCTTTTAGACCAGCTAATGTATGAAACTGTAGGCTCAAATAGATATTCAAAAATGATTTGTAGTGGTAAATTGATACAAGTCTATAGTAAAAAATAATCCTGGCAATGGTTAAATTTATTCTGTATAAATCCCTCCAGTCGGTATATTCAATCGTGCATTCATAAAAAGAGTCTTATGCTTTCGGAAATGAGAACAATGTCTCTTCTGTTCCTTTAAATTATATTATGATCAGGAATGAGATCAGAAGCAATACATATGCTGTTTCGAAGAATTATTAAGCCACTTCAACTTGTCTGCTCCCACGAAGTAGAGTAAAATAGTATCGAATGAAGTGATTTTATGCACTGATTGTACACCAAAAAGTATCATAAATAAATTGGACTTAAACATTGAAGTAGATAATTCTACATAACTTCTACCTTGAATGTTAAAATAAGTAAAATAATTTAACTCAAAAGCTTTTGAGCCTTATGTTTCGAAGATTTCATGAAGTTGCCTATTATTTGCTTATTTTTAACGAATATCTGACGCTCACTAGAGACTGGCTCTATTCAGGCAGTGCTCTGGGGTTCTAGAGGGAAGTCTTGACCAGTAGAATGAAGCAGGTTGAAGGTGAAGCAGTAACTCTTCGAAGAAGACATTGCTAAGTGGTCGCACTATGTCGTGAATTGGCGGAAGTTAGAATTCATGGGTTGGCCATTGGTTCAGGTCCCAGTGGCTTAATGGTCTACGAGCTCGCCTTGTAACAAAAGGTCCTGGGTTCGAACTCTGGCAGTGGGTACGTACTGATGAACAGTTCCAAACTAGGATGAACGAAACAGCAGTTCAATACTACTTGCAGGTTTTCCAATGGTTCTCTAACTGATGTCAGCTCATGATGAAGTCCTCGAACCAAATATACAACAAGTAGTCTGATAACTGTAGCAGCCATGTTGTTT
This sequence comes from Trichobilharzia regenti, assembly GCA_944472135.2. Taxonomy (NCBI): domain Eukaryota; kingdom Metazoa; phylum Platyhelminthes; class Trematoda; order Strigeidida; family Schistosomatidae; genus Trichobilharzia; species Trichobilharzia regenti. The sequence continues at coordinate 127,766,508 of OX235262.1, read as the reverse complement.
TCTCAACTCGTTAGTTGAGTGAAAATTTATCCTTGTGAACTGACCCTTCAAGGATGCGTTTTCATTCATAAATGCTGAGTGATTCTAAAACTTGAATACAGTAAGAACAATCAATTTACCAGAATAATATAAGTTTCTCCAAGTTTCTCAATAGGAATAATTGTATGAAATTTCAGTGCTATTTATAAACTTCAAATTGAATCTATTTCAGACGATGAGTAATAAATATCTATTCAGTATGTATATGTGTATAAAATACTGTGAGTTAATTAAATCGAAATTGTATTCATACATTTGACTGTCAAGAGAATTAATTCACTATGGTAACGGGGATAAATATTTTCCATCAACTGGTTAAAAAGAAATATTGAAATAATTATAAACATAAAATATTTCAGCTTACATAGAGATTTGTTAGAAGGAATGTTTATTGACAACTACTCCAAGATGTTGTTAGTGGCTTGTGGAATTGGAAGACGTCTTAAAGCCGATTGAAAGATTTCAAAGAAAGTGACGTAAGTAATCTCTTTCATTATGTCAACTAAAAATATTGATTAACGTGTAAAGTGATTCACTTTCCCTTGAGTTTGATCCAAAGAAAATTGTAAGCGATTATAAATCCCCATAAGTGTGTCATAAGAAATGGTGTATATGTAGGACAACTGAAGCTGTAATACAACCAGCTGTTTTCATATTTTTTTCCACTAAATCCGCTCAGACTGCATTTGAATTTGAAGACTTTCAAGAAAGATAGGTTATGATTTGGCTTAGTGATGCGTATATTGATTTGTCGCGAAACGCTTTCAGTAGAAGGGAGAAATAATGAAGGATACAATCCAATGACATAAAGAATTTCACTTTTTAGTGTTACTCTATTGTTTACTGTTTCACAGTTTCACTCATTCAGTTGAAAGATATGCAGAGAAATGGAAAGTTTATGCTTGTATGCATTTTTAACAGGTTGACGATTAGCAAACAGCATGCAATACAACTAAATGCTAAACTCACTGAAGTATACTTTCAATACACTGGTAAACTAAGCTACTATTTTCGAATAAAGTATGATATATATTTCATATATGTTAGAAAAGGTCATGCGAGGAGGGGATGAAAGCATGTGGACAAACCTGGAGTGGGGTGAAAAAGTTGTCAGAAAACAGAAGGCAATGGAGGTGCGCAGCTGAAGCCCTATGTTCCTCTAGGAACTAAAGGATACAATAATAATAATATGTTAGAAAAATATTGTATTAACTGTAAATAAATACAAAAATAAAATCACGTTCCTTAGCTCTCTGAGATAGAAAATCGACAGAAGCAAGTTGTTTTCAAGATTTTTATATAAAGACCTGTCTAATTGTACCAAAGTTATTGAAATTTAAAATTAGGTAATCAATAGCATCAACTTAACTTACCTGTCAAAATTTGACTCTCTTCAACAAAATACAAGTCATATACTAAACCTGAACACTATTTAAAAGATTAATAGGTTTTGTAAAGTCTACATCGATGATAAAATACTCCCCGTAAGACGTATTCCGGTTTCCGATGCCATTCTTATCCAATTACTGGTTTTACTGAATAGCACAAAAACTGTACCACTAATGGAGAAGATTTTTAGCTTAGGTGGATGATATTGAATTAGTTGTGTCCCCTGAGCCGGTTGATTTAATTGCGAAGCTTTCGTCATCCATACAGACAACAACTTCAGCGCAGGTTTTAGTACAAAAAGAACTCAATTAAATTCTTTATGAATGATGTAATTGTATTTCCTAGCAACCACTGTCGTGACTGGTTGTTAATTTACCCCTCTACTGATCATCTTTATTGACTTGGAATTCGAAATTTCTTGCCATGTGGTTTACTTTTTATTATCTAGTAAATTCGGTCTATAATAATGTGTTTGTTAATTGCTAATTCACTTGAGTACCCTGGCAACTTGGTGTTTCCTCTATTTAAAATTTCTCAATTATCAGACGGATTCAGTAAAGAAAATTTTCTTTATCGACGAAGTCATCTTCAGAGGCTGTACAGTCGTATTTGTACTTAAAAAATATATAATGATCTATTATTGAGTAATAGGGGGTGAACATCTACAAAGTGAAGCCAAATGGTACAAAGGGCGTCAGGTTTCGGTTTTTGTGTATAGCAGAGGCGCTGGCAATTCATAAATACAACCCTGAACTCTGTATGCAGAAAACGTTTGTCCAGTCTCTTATTCTACCTTGGTCTTAACCTTTTCACTAACCGTTCCCTGTAAAACATTTTGATTTTTTTAATTTTTAATTTTATTTTTAGCTTGTTTTTGCTTTAATAATTAATTAACTATTATCAGTCTCATATGCTCCTTTGGTATATTTTCACACCCTCTTCACACTTGTTAAATTGACACTTAAATACCTTTATTCTCACTCAAGAGTAATTTTAACCTTATCAAATTTCTATCTTTATACCGTTGAGTATCACGTAAATTTCAACTTTTAATGTTCACTTCTAAAGCCACTTCTGAGTAATTATATCAATTATGCCACCCCCTATTACTCAATAATAGACCACTATATATATATATAAGTACAAATACGACTGTACAGCCTCTGAAGATGATTTCGTCGATAAAGAAAATTTTCTTCGCTGAATCTGTCTTTTATTTCCTTCATGACTCAATGGGTATTTTCGGTGATTCTAAATTATCCCAGTCAAATTGGTGTCTATAATTATTTACATGCACTGAAACGAAAGAACATATGTCATATCTTTTTACAGGCAATCTGTGTTCTTGCATTTGGATCACAAGGAACGCCCACTTTGTTCAAACATTGTTCAAAAAAGTTCAAACACACTGTAGCACTCTAGTGTTGAAGAGAATGGGGAAAAATACCAACTAACCGTCCTCAAAAAGAATGGATATCTTCACAGTTTCATCAAAAATGTTTAAAATCGAGTCATATGTTATGTACTGGTCGAGTAATTAATAGTGCTGACGCAAGAAGGCGGAGATTAGAAAACCACCAGGTTCACGATGATACTTGTATATTTCAAACAAGGAAAATCAATGTCACACAAGTGTATGAGCGAATGTTCAAAAATGAACGAATCAATAGACAGTCTTAACATGATTGGTTGTAATGTCATGTGACAACAAGGTCAGACGTTTTTGTTTAGTTAGTGAACAGACAAAAACATATTGCCAATTATAATGGAATATCGATCCATATATACATAGCAAAATATAACAGACTGTCAAAAACAAACACACATTATGTGGATACATATCATCATATAACCAACAACAAGCCAACATCAAAATCGCAAGAAAATTCATTCTACCATATATAGAAAATATCTGAAATAACAGCTAGAATATTAAGACCGTTTGAAATGGATTAAGCACACAAGCCAGCACAATCACTTCATTCAGTACTGTGCAAACTAAAAGATCCAACAGAAAAGGAAGATAAAATAAATACCGTTTGCAGAATAAATTTTATGAACTTCAATAAACATTACATCGGTGAAAATGGATGTCCCTTGAATATCACAAAACTGTACCTCTGGTATTTCATCTAAATAAAGAAATTTGCCATTAAGCATAATTGGTTTAGATGAGGCAAGTTTTGCTCTCTACCCAAAATAGTAACCATTGTTCATAGTTATTCTGATTACTTCTCTGTCTTGTCGATTGATGAAATAGTATAACTTTTTTATAGGGAAGGAATTGATTTCTACTTATCATTTTCAAAAGCTATACAATTGTATTTGTCAACAATGGAACCAATATAATAAAACTATTGAGCCAGAAAAGATATTTTTATGTAACAGATGTGAAAATGAGGATATTTATAGTTCAGAAATATAGTTTCATGATGTTTTCTCTATATTGAATATTTCATCCGTAAAGAGACAGTTCTATTAAGCCAATATTCAGGGTGATATGAACATTTTGAATTTGAAAGTCAGTAATTTGATATGTGATAGTCTGCCATTTCATTTTATATAACACCAATTTAATTATAGATTAACCTGTTAATTAAATTTTTCAAAACTCACTTGAACTCTTCATATACTTCATGTCCAGAATTTCACGATTTTTCAAATCTAACTGACATTTGTTGCTGATACCTGTTGATATAAGTAGGAAAATGCTTCGAAGCATAATCTCTACTTTCAGCTATATGAGGCTGAATGAGACTGCCACCATGCTTATTGTAATGTCAATAAGTTATGCTTTTAGATTATAATCTTCTTCTCTGTTTTCTCCACGAAGGATTTCGTTTTGCAAAGTGTGATTATCTAGTCTTTGTAACAGTATAACTGGAGTGTTTTGGAAATGACAACTATATTATAGAAACACATTGTATTCAGTTGTCTGTAAATGACAGTATTGCATCCATGAGACACCTTGTGTTCATATAAGTGACTAACAATGAAATTCAAATTTGTGCTCAAGAACATCTTCCAGTATGGCTAAGTGAAGGTGTAGTTAAAACCATTAACAGTTCAATATTGGACCATCTGATGAAAACCGGCCACAAAGCCAGTGTGAAAGAATCCTAATATGCCTAATAAATTACCAAAATCATCGAAGCACCGCATGCTCCAAACAGAAGAGACTATTCCAACTCGCCTCAAACAACCAGTGCTCTGTGTTCAAAAGAAGCAACTCCAGTCAGCACTACTACTGCCCTGGCCTTCAGTAGAGACTATCACTTCATGAATTTACACTATTATCTTTCTTAATTTTCTGACATTTAGCTTATTTATGTTGATGCTATTCAGCTGTAATCTATCAATATTATTGATTCGATGTTATTTAAACAGCATTAATGTTGTTCATAATACTAATTCATTTATTCACTATAATGTATATATAACTGTAGAGCCTGATGATGAAGGCATCGAAAAGAGTAGTCTTTGTTCAGTATCCATTCTTTTGAAAAAATTCAAATTCATTAAGTACTTTTCATAGGTCCATTAATGATTTCTCTTACTGATGCCTTTAATAGTGAATACGAGCAAACTAATATGAAAAAGGTGTATCTCTGTAAAAGCTCGCTTGTAAAATAAAAGGTTTGATAGAATACTAGTATAAATTTTGGCGAAATGATTTCTTAATGAGGGAGTTTGAACTTTCGTTTTTGGCGGAAATTCAAGCTTACCCTGTAGATGCGTTTGACAGAACTCTGTCAATATACATTTTTGATTTGATTGGATGATTTTATAAGCATCGTATTATGAATAAATATTTCTCTTCCGCATTTGTCAATCAATAGTAATTTTATTCATCTAGACTATCAGGATTTACTATCAACGTATTTAACCATTACCAGAGAGAACTAAGTATGTTTCAAGTTGACAGTGATTGTCTGTTGTAATATTTTTTTAATTTCAGGTTCCTGAAAAGCATTACCCGAGAGTTATTCTTCTCATATCTTACATTCGTTAAAATTCTTATCAATGGAGAAAAGATATTTCAAGAGGTCACTGTAAGGCTGAGTCTAAATAGCAAATGGATACGAAACACATTTAACAGCAGCGTTTTAAAGTAATATTAACTGTCACAGGGAACAGATGAGCAACCTCACATCTATTTTTAAGTATTCATCCATTAATTAAGGACTTTTTTAATTGCCTTAGGCCGGCGATTTACTACCTGTTAAAAGAAGACAATTTTGCATGAGTGCAACAATTTTGTTACCAAAAACAACCATACATAATGCATGCATATACAGTTACTAGTCATATTTTCCAACATCAGTTTACTAAGAGACTCTTTTCGTAGCAGATTTTTTCGTGTACGTCCCACCTCTTCAGTACACTATCAAGCATTGAGCTTTAAAGGTCAAATATTATCAGCTCAATTTAGTCTTACAGCTCAGATGACTAGTAAGCTGAACCAGTTGGTGTAAAACAATTAATGCATTTGCTTCCAGAGGTTATAAGAAAATAAGGAAAATATTACTAACGGATAAATTAAAACCGTGTGCATATTATCGATTCAAATAGCTCTTCTAACCGTCATTCGTTTTCATATCTCTACCAAATAAGTCAACCAGCCATTAACTCCCAGGTTATTGGTGTTAAGACCAAAACCGACTCGTTGTGGTCTGAGCGTAGGAAACCAATCTCTGCGTTCTACCATATGGCTGACAAATCTTCTTTCAATAAACTTAGTCCCAAAACGCTCTAAAGGCAGAAAAAAGACGATTGTTTTGAGATCAGAATATATGTGTGGTTCTTTTCAACAATAACGACATCAAAAACTCAAAATTACCTCAACAGTGGTGTTAGGCAGTTATACAGGCAATATAGGTCTCTGAGCCCAAAACAAGTACTGTAGGACAAAATTAATTAGCCAAAATTCAGCTGTAAGAAGTACTTTAGAATCGAATAGAATATTCCCAACAAGGTGGGATAAAAAGCTCTGTCTACAACAATCAGACATCAATGATTCTCTTAGACGGTTCAAGATGGCAGTGACCCTGAGTCACTCGAACAACTTCATGCCGTAAAACAACATATTATCAGTTTACAGACAGCAGCAAAGAGAAGCATTAAAGCTGGAGATTAAACACGGGCAAAGATAAATAATCAGGATCATGTCAACAGATGATATAGAGAGAAACGGATGATAGTTACAACGTTAGTTGAGACATCCAAATAAGTGTAAATACTCTAATTAGATAGTTAAAGAGTGATTTGCCGAACAATTATTCCCTTACAGGATGTGACGTTGTCCTTTTACGTTTCGCTTATTATATCCTTTACCCAATAAACCTATTCTAAGAGGTCTGGTTATTTAGAAAAATTTTGTCATTATTATAAGAGAATTCATAATATAACTGAAATATTTCTTAAGTAATCCGAAAAAGTTTTGGTATTTCAGCAAATGAATAAAAAATTCTGCCAAGTAAGGACATAGTGTGACCATTTCGCAATATCTTCGATGAGTCACTGTCCTCGTGACTTGGCAGAAGTTAGAAGTCACAGGCTGGCCATTGGATCAGGTCACAGTGGCTCAGTGGTCTATGAGCTAGCTCGTCTTGCAGCCAGAAGGTCCTGGGTTCGAACACTGGCTGTGGGTGAGTACTCCCAAAGAGTCTCAAACTAGGTGGGACGAAACAGCAGTCCAGTACACCTTGGAGATTTTCCAGGGCTTTTCTAAGCGATGTCAGCTCATGATGAAATCCTGTAACCAATCAAACGAAATCCCAACAAACCAATGCTTGACTAGAGTGCCTAGTTTTACTATTTTCATAATAATAAATTTCTGACATTTATACAATGTTGTGTTATCCTGCTGTAAAAGCGATGCATAATTACATTCGTACTCTTTATTTAAACATGCTCAGCATTTGTTCTAGTTTCAAAAGCCTAACCTGTTTAAAAGGTTCCTTTGACACTAGGATAAACTTCAGTCTTATAGTCTACTTCTGAACACAAGGACACATTCATATTTGCCTTAAGTATAGTGGTGATTGATAAACATTTATAGAGGTAAAATTTGAAAAATAATGAACTCAAAGCACAAACGCAGTTTAAAATGTCACTGTCTTTCATTTAACAGCTTTTCATTACATATGACCTCATGGTCTATACTAGGTTATACATTTTACTCTTTAAACAACATATACGCAAAGCACATAAGACGTACACACTTTTGTATGCTTTATCAACGTGTGGATTTATCTCACTTGGAAGCAATTGAACCAATTTAACATGAAACCATTAGTCTGAGATGGGATATTTATTAATCTTTTGTTTAAAAATTAGTTGTGATGATTGAACACAAATTTTAGATTGCTTGGGAGATTTGAAAACAGTTAAATGTTGTAGTCATTTTGAAAGTAAAGGTATTTGTGTGATGCTCAAAATTTTTCAAAAGTAAGACAGGGATGTTTTGGGTAATTACATTACTTTCCAGCCTTGTCAATAGAACTTTCAACATCATTTGGGGAATAGACAAAATTTACGGTTGACTGCATAATTAAAGTGAGAAATTCTTATATCTAAGAAATGATAAGTAGAAGTACCTTATTTTCTAAGTGTAATTAAAAGAAAACTACCAAACAGTGAATTTCATTTTAAACGACACACTGAAGGAAACAGCCCATATGTCAAGCTAGTCCCAGTGTACCGAACGAGCTACTTACCGAATGTCACTTCTTATTTAGTTAATATGTAACTTCGTGCTCAAATGTAGGTAATAAGATTACACTGTCAAAAATAAAAGGAATTAAAAAAAACTTTTCTGGAGACCTTTGAAAGACCTCTTGACTTACAAGGTTGTAATTCTATAAGGAACTTGGCTTCATGACCTATGTAATTACAAAACAGTTCGTTTAAGTGGTTTTAGTTTATTGAGACAAGATAGGTGTAGCCCTAAGGAGAAACACGCTGGTGACGTTGCAATCTTTGTCACTGCTCAGTGGTCTGTTTCCAATACTGTATGCTTTGATTTATCGAGTGACGAAATAGGTTGCATCACTGTTAAATATCATCTGACAAACCTGTCTAAGTAACATTAAATTTATACTTCGAACATTTAAGATGCGCCTGGTTGTAGTCTCTCAGAAATATCCACATTTGCTGATAATGATTATCAAACGTTCAGTACTATTGGGGTGAGAGCAGGTGGCTAGCCAATCGATAGACATTAATTTACGTCAATCTTCATTTCCTAAATATTGGTCGTGAGAAAATATGAACAAGACTGATTCAACAACCAATCATGGCAGACTTTGCGTAGGCAGATACAGCTAACATATAGATGATCTGACATTCAAGAAACAGTCACAAAGAAATGCAAGGTCAACTGTCTGTGAGAAACAACTAGTCAGAAGAGTGTGTTTGTTTGCTTGAATAAGCTATAATAATGTACATGAAAATCTATAAACAGGTGTTAATTTCCTTAATCAACGATCAGTTGCCCAACCCTTGTTTTCTGTTGTTACACCATTACCAGATACTGAATACTAATAAATTGCTGTGAGGTGTGTAAGTCTCTATGATTAATAATCGATAGCCTCAATTGATAATGCTGCTACATTAGACTGCAATTCAACTTATATATTCCAAAGGACACTGAAGTCATTCTTATCCTGTTTTTTTCTATTTTAAAGTTACGGCAGTCTGAATTAAGGTTATATGGATCGTCGTTACTGTTCAAATGTGTTCCTATCCGTCTAAAAATGGATATTTTTTTCTTATAACTTATCATGCCATCTATCCATCTCCGCTTAATTCATTGGCACCTACAGGACGTCATCTATATTGACTTTAACTTGCAGATTTGACGTTTATCTAGAATGCATTTCTTTTTCTTGCTGATTAAGTGGACGTCAACAGGCGACAATGCGCATGTTTGTAATTAGATCAATTAGGATGGCTTTATATAATATTTGTGAATAAAACTGTGATTGAAAGAAAGTCTATCTAAAAACCTTCACTCAACAATTTCCGCTGTCTTCTGACAATCTGTACTAGATTTTAATAAAAGCGTAAAATGAGACAGGGGATAACTAATTAGTAACGGGAATGCATATCAGCCGATTTCAGGTAAATATGAAGGTTAGAAATGATTGAATACTTTATATTGCTTAATCACAGCCAGCAGTTATACCATGATATAGAAAGATGTATTGAAGTGGAATGCTAAGCAATTCACTGGTCGTGTTCAACTTCTGCATTTACGACATCTGTGCAATGAGTTCACATTATTCACACTAATAACTAACTATATGAAAACCAGCTATTGGAATTTTGTAAATTCATGAAGTCATTCAACATTGTATTATTATTTCCTTTGATTCCTAGAGGAACATAGGGCTTCAGCCACGCGTCTCCATTGCGTTCATTTCTCTGCTAGAGTTTTAACTTGGCTCCAAGTTTAACCACATGCTTTCATCTCCTCTACACATGACCTCCTCCAAGTCACTCTCGAACTGACAACCAACTCGCCGCCTCCCTTTCGGGTTCCACTCGAGCGATGGCTTGTTTAGTGATGTCACTTGATGGTTTCCTCAGAGTACGGCCAATCCATCTCCATTTCTTCCTGCACAATCGGTTCTTGGTTGGTTCGCTCCCAGAGATCCCTATTGCTGATCTTTTCTGGCCGGCCATCTGATCGTCAGTATAAATCCAGCGAAGACAGCTGCTGCTGATGGTCTGTAGTTTGTTTGAGGTGCTCTTCATGACGCGCCAAGTCTCTGATCTGTGTAGTGAGTGGCACTGACTTCACCTCTGAGTTGGAAATCCGGATCTTATTTTTGATGCTGAGTGCTGTTGACGTCCACACAGACTTGAGAGTATTGAAAGCTTGTCTTGTTTTTCCGACTCTTGCCTTGATATCTTCGTCAGTTCCGCCTGTAGTTGAAACGATGCTTCCCAGGTAGGCAGGTAGGTGAAGGAGGTTGTTTCTTTAAGGTTCCTCCCATGTATGCTGGCTGATTGTTGTCTGTTGTTGTTGTTGCTGTTGGTGTTGGCCAGGAATCTTCATCACCTCAACATTACATTGGCATGCTGTAATTTTTTCCACTGTCAGTTAGATTCATTATCATTCCTCATAAAAGTATTATAAAATTGGAGTTATTTCTGAGTTCCGTGAATGTTATATTACGATTCCAAGGTCTTCAGTATTTGAGTGGTTATGTGGGAATTCTCCATAATAATAAATGTAGCATTAAAAAAATACATATGAAGCATAAAGTCGTCTGATGTACATTTGACTATAATAGAACAAAACAATGGAGGAGTGAACAGAATACTCAGCTATACTGTTTAATGAACCATGAAATAGTTAAGTAGGATAAAATAGTGTCAAAATGTAACAGCATTTCTTCAAATTCAAAACTTTCTGCATCACTCATTGACCTTCTAAATGCTTTGGTTTCGAATATTACTTACTGCTGAATGATTGATTGATTGATGATAAGAGCAGCTGAATACCAACCATACCAACCAGTCAGGTTGCTTACTAGTCAGATTAAAGTTAACTAAGCACCTGACGGCGATTTCATTTGCTTACCGTTGACTTCATTAAATGTATACCCAGTCTGACTCAGCTCAAACCACCTGAATTATTGCCAGCTATTATGGCGAATCGATGATAAATAAAACCAAATTCGCTATATACAAACCTTGGATTAATCTGGTTTTGATTCCTGCAATAATTTTGATTTGATTTATAATTCAGCCGTCATTTGCATACGCTTGCATTACTATGCAGAATGAAAATTGCTTAATAGAAGGAAAGATAAATGAAATAACTAAAGTTTTCTTTTTAAATAAAACTATTTATAGCTGAAAAAAAGTGTTTTTTCTAGGAGTCAGTTTTGTGTTATGCTTAAAATTTCTCATCATTTAACAAAAGTGTTTGGAAACCTAGAATGTATTTGATTTAAATTCAGAATTCAGATGTTAACAACAAGCAACTGTTATCAATGCACACATCAGACTGACTGCTTGCAATAAATAATCTTTTTTGAATACTTTTTCTGCGATCTTCGTTTTCGGTGGTAGACTGGGTATTCGAGGGGTCTTTGAATGCCTATCAATATTATTACTCTCGCTCTAATTATAATTATCAACAAAAAAACGTATTCAAGAACTAACTAAGAATGTAGCGCGCGAATTGCTTTTTTTCGATGATTAGCCTGCAGCTTTTCATTAGTGTTCTTAAGAATAAAACCTAACATCGGTCAACAGATGAGTAGTATTTTGGAACAGTATATAGATAGGCATAGTATCCTGAGAACGAAACAGTAGACTAGTGCGATTCAGCTGGATAAAATAACTTGTACATCGTATGGCCATTATCACATGAAACTATAAATTAACGTCCATTTGAAACCTACTTTGTAAACATAAAAAGGTTTGATTGTGGTGAATCAGTAATCTATGCATCCTCATCAAAACCTCAAAACGTCACCGCTTTCCCTGAATTCATAAGTGTTAATAAGAAACTCAATATGTATATTGCAATAAACAACTTGAAAAAAAAACTATTAAACTTAAAATGTCTTACGGAGCAATCCAGAAATAATCTTGCGTGTTCACCAATAAATGCTTACTGTCAGTACTATGAATTCAGTTTAATATCACATAGTATAACCACAAACAATTCAATTAAAATTAAGTCTATGTTAGTTAAAACAAAAACCTATCGATCCAACTACTCTAACCTCCCTGGTTTTATCAAGTGTTTCTTGTGTATACATTTCTTTTTTGGAGGGAATTGTCAGAGTAATTACAATAGTTGTTGATTAGTTTTTTAAATTCGAAGGCTATTGTTCAATAATCAATGTGATTATGTAGTCATTCTAGCGTAATAACAAATTAACCAATGTTTCTTTTATAAACTGTAAGGGAAAACAGGAAAAAAGGGAAAGACAAAGACAGAGACAGGGAGAAAATGCCCAACTGGTATTATTGTTTTACTGATATGAATGTGTAAATTACTTAAATAAACGGATTAACAAAGCGTTAACTGCCCTACAATGCTATCATAATCATAAGGTAGGGAATACAAACTTTTGTTTGTAAAAACATTAAGTTGTAAACAGTGGCTTACAAAATCTTTCAATAATATTTTAATTTCATTTATTTTACTTTAGAAAAAAAGTCAGTTTCGACCAAAATGAACATAAAGGGAATGAAATATTTACAGGAAAGAAACACTAGAATCAAATATGTAATTGAAAAAAGCATTCAGAAAACAACCGTTTTATTGCTTTTATACAGGTGTTTACAAAATTTAGAAAAAAATAAATTGGATTGATTCAAAAGAATCTGGAAGAGAAATGTTTCCAGGTTTAATTGGAACTTATTGATCGAAACTACACCTGTATTTCTAACTGTGTGCGTATTTGTGGTAACTTTTACAATATGTAGTTTTACTAAACATTTGCTCTACCGATAAGATTACTGTGATTGGGTACAGCAGTTTGGGCGTGAGGACAAATACTCGCCGAAGTTATTAGTCAGTGGTTGCGCTATGCTATGAATTGGCAGAAGTTGGAATTCATGGGCTGGCCGCTGGATCGAGTCCCAGTGGCTTAATGTTCCACGAGCTCACCTTGTAGGAAGAAGGTCCTGGGTTTGAACCCCGATGGATGCGTACTTCTGAAGAGTCCCGAACTAGGACGAAACAGCTGTCCAGTACTCCTTTTTGGTTTTCCAATGGTTCTCTAACTGATGCCATTTCATGATGAAATCCTGTAACCAATCAATCAAATATCTACAAACCAATACTTGATCCTGTTGAAATGTTAAGTCACAACTAAAATAATAAAAGTAATTATAATAATAGTAGTAGGGATAGTAGTACAACTAATTTTAGTGGCATTTTCCTTTGGAAAACTCAGTCAGCGCACAATATTTTGAAGAACATATACTCAAACAAAAGATGAAACGTAAATTTATGAAAATTCACTAGTGAATAACCCGTTAACAGCTAAATTTTCATGTTTCATACCTGTGTGACTTGATATTTCTAAAACCTGGTTGCCAGCGATAACTTCCCAAGAAGATAGAAGTTAAAAGAAGGGGAAAATGCATTGAAGAAACTAAAGAATAGAAAAGATATAGTTATTCTACCGGCTGGTAAAGGAAGAACAACAGTAATCTTGGATACAGAAGACTACATAAAGAGAGCAGAGGATTTACTCAAAGATAGTAATGTATATCAACAGTTGACGAAAAACCATATACAAACATTAGATACAAAAATCAGAACAACGTTAAATAAACTAACGAAATCAGGACAAATTACAGAACAAGATCAATGGCGAATGAAATCTAACAGACTATTTTGCCTCGATTCTGTGGTAGACCAAAACTACACAAACCAAACATTCCCTTACGACCAATCGTTTCGCTTCCAGGATCACCCACATATAATCTACCTAAAGAACTTTTCAGGAAATTAAATTACCTAACAGAATCATGTGACCATTCTATCAATTCGTCAATCCAATTTTTAGAGAAAACCAAAACATTCAGGTAGAAGACAATGAAATAATGGTGTCCTTTGATGTCACAGCATTATATACTTCAATTAGTCCAAAACTAGCAATAGAAACTATGCAACAATTACTCTATAGTGATGAAAACATAAAAACGCAATGTTCAACTTGGACAGAACTCATAAAATTATGCCTTACAACATACTTCCAATTCAATACTCAAATATATGAACAAATAAAATGAACACCAATGGGACCACCCGTATCAAAATTAATAGCTGAAGCCATTATGCAAAGATCAGAATTAATAGCTCTACCTATAATTAAACCGAAAGTCTGGGTACGTTACGTTGATGATACATTTGTAATAATTAAGAGAAATGATTTAGAATATACCCATAAATTAATAAACAACATATTTGAAGACATCAAATTCACAAGAGAAGAAGAATTAGATAACAAAATCCATTTTTAAAGGTCTTAATCAGGAGAATCAACAAAAGAAATTTGGAAACACAAGTATATGAAAATAAACGCACATAGATCAAATACACAACTATCCTAGCAATAACCCAATTACTCACAAAAGAAACTGTGTGCAGACATTGTTTAAAAGAGTTCAAACACACTGAAGCCCTCCAGAGTTGAAAAGAATGGAAGAAAAATACCTACAAACGGCCTACAAAAAGAATGGTTATCCACAAAATTTCATCAAAAGTGTTTAAAATCGAATCACAACACCAACAAGAATCATCACCAAAGACCACAAAAAAATTAATCCTACCATACATGAGAAGTATCTCTGAAATAACGGCTAGAATACTGAAACCGTTTGATATAGATATAGCACACAAGCCACTCAAATCGCTTAATTCGATATTATGCAAACCGGAAGATCCAACAGAAAAAGGGGATAAAATTAAAACTATTTACAAAATAAATTGTATGAACTGTAACAAGCACTACATCGGCCAAAGTGGGCATCCCCTTCGAATTAGAATCCAAGAACACAAATCAGCTATGAAAAGATAAGATATAAATTCTTTAGTATCAATGAATATAGACAATTATGGATATCAATTTGATTAGGATAATGTCAAAATCTTAGACAGAGAAAACACCAAAAGTGCAGTCAGGGAATTCCTAGAAGCCTGGTACTCAAACAAAATGCAATTTACAAACACGTTAATAAAGATGAAATATACCAGCTAATGAAAAGTAAATCAGGTGACCAGAAATTTTAAAATCTAAGTCAATAGAAAACGGTCAATACATATCTAAAGATGATAACCGGGAGACGCAATTATATTACTCATGAAGAAATTTAAATCATTTCACTTTATCCTAAATACTGCGCTGAAGATGTCGTCCAGAAGGACGACGAAAGCCCCTCAATTAAACCAACCAGCTCAGAGAACACTATTAATTGCATAAGATAGAAGTTATTTAATGTAGCGTATAGCTAAATCGCTTTAGAAATATATACGACTCAGTTATGGTCATCTTCAATATCTATAATTAGTAATATTCAATGCCTGAGAAGGATTAATTTTATCATTTCAAAAAGGCAATTTGAGCCATAAAAAAATTTACATTTATTGTACTACTGGACAGAAGATGAGAATTGATGTAAAAGCCAGTAAAGGCCAGATAAATAGGAAAAGTAGATTTGTCGTAATAAGTTAGTAGTAGTCAAATCCCTGTATGTGGTTTTTTAAAACTAAGAAACAAGGAGGAATTGGAAATCTTAAATAAACTTAAATGCGTACCTTACTTAACAGTGATGAAACAAATGAAAGATTTTAAATTGCAATATTTCGTTTAGTTATTTGCGACAAATAATCCCATTTCTCATGTGAATAATGAATCGGACAAGTGAATTTAAGACACTTCACTATTTATGTAAAAACTACGATCTGCTAAAAATATTTAAACCTGAAAACCTAGTGAAGAACAGCGTTTTCCTCATCGCCTCTTTTCAGTTCTAATCTGTATATTTAATCCTAACTTCCTAGTCAGAATACGATAATTTTAAATCGATCGCTTTTTAAAGTCCGTAATGAATGTTGTCTAGTAGCAGCAAGTTTAACTAGTTATTCAGGAAAAAACAACGAAATATTTACACCAATCTAATTTTTATTGCAAAATGTGATAAATACTACGAAAGTGTGATAAACAAAAATGTTGATTAATCTGAGATACTGTCATGTGAAAAATGATTTGTACATTTGGTTCCCTTGATAAATTTCGATAGAGAAAGAAAGACCAGATTTACAGTATAAAATCATATCATTCTATTTCACAGGTTCTCATCAGCTAACTGCAAACTACCTGAAATTAAAATGGGTATAAATAATCACATTTCATACTTCATCGTTTGAAAGGTAATAGAGAAAACATTAAAAGGTGAACGCATCCGGAATATAAGTATTACAATTTTTAGTTTAAGTTACCATCAATTTATATACTACCAAACTATGAAAAAAGAAAAAAATCGGGGGTGGGGTGTGAGAGAAGACAGAGAAATCTAATAAATAGTGTCAACATGACAACTCAAGAGGGTCAAAGTTCATCAAATTGAAAACTTGCTTAGTGAGTTGAACCCACTAGTGTGCATGTCTAATCAGTGTAATGAAAGTGATATGGTTACCAAGGGAGTGGGAGATCAACTACACTCTGTTTCTGTGTGCATAAGTTTGGTCTGAGACGTTTGATTGCAATTGATTCAGCAAATCGTAGTAGATTCGCTGTCCTTTGTATGTTTAATAGTTTGAAGGATTTGGAAATCTCAACAAAATGACTCGTATCCATAAGGTGTCTGGCAATTGAACTTCGTAATTATCTGCTTCCTTTTGAGCATAATTTTCTTGGAATATGCTCAGAAAATAGGATAGAAGCCCTCCTTTGTGTCCTTCCAATATACTTGCTGCTGCAGGTGCACGTAAATTTATAAATGCAGTTGGAAGTAACATCAGCAGGGTACTTATCCAGTTTCGATTGGCTTATAGAGCATGTAGCGCTGTATCGTGTCACCAGATTGGCTGCAATAAAGAGATGCTTCCCTGCAGCATCTATCGAAAAATTATTTGTTTATATGCATCGAATTGCAAGTCTTGTGGAGGCTCAGTTGGTTTCAAAGTACATTTCGCTCGCCACCAAATTATGTTAACTAAGAAATAGAATAGCAGTAAGCATTTTGGTTTATCGAAGAGTCGACCACAAAACCATTAGGTTTTCATTGAGAATATTTAAGCATTCAGCCACTGGGCTGGTAGTACTGAGAAGTTCTAAAGACGCAACAAAACAGCCATCCTTAATCGATGACATTTTGTATACCTGCCTTCACGTTCATTGCCTAAAACATTAAAAATAGGGGAATTACAAACATTTACCAACTGCTACATTCGAACAAAATTGTTTGATTGTCACACAACAATACCACATACCACTTATAGTACAAACAGAAAAAATCTTGAATATCCTTAAAGTCTGTAAGCGCTAACTGAAGTATGAAAGACCAAAGAAATATTATCTGTTAAAAAAAAATTAATAAGCATTGCTACTCTAGGGTATCTTATTTCATGGAATTTCCTTCCTCAAACTCAGCAACTCAGCATAGTCACGTGTGTCATAAGAATAAAATTTTCCCTTATCCCAGGGAAATGAAATGTCATTTAATAATGACATATCAGAGTCAGAGTTTTGCATTCGCTATAACAGGTAGTGTTGTGTTGTATTGTTGGAGTTATGCACTTATACAGATCTAAATTTCTATTCTATCATAACATTGTTCACTTTTTACTTCATACTGATGTAGGTTGCTATTCTTACACAAGACTATCATTAAATTTGAAAATAATCAGAACAACATAAGCCAAAGTAGTCTTCACTGAAATTTGATATTATCAAAATCATGAAAAAAAAGTATGTACAAACAGTGTAACAGTATTGAGTGTATCAATGTAGGATAATAAAAATACTGAAAGTCAATTGGAAAGTAAATGATCACATCAAATGATTCGTTACAAACCAACTACAGTTAAGTTTTTCTGAGAAAGTAGAATAGTATAGTTACATTTTTACTACAAACATTCTATTATTCAGCAAGTCATTTATCACGAGATGGAGAATAAAACCAACTGTTCATTAGGGGTTGTGTTCAGTACACTTAAAAGGTTTCAATAGTATTTTCATTTAATTTTTAGACTTGGTAACCATCGTTCTATATTAGATGAATTCAATTTATGTAACATACAGTGACGCAGTATTGATAACTAGATGATGCTCCGAGCATAATTTACTGCCCACAATCATGTTTGAAAGTAATATTATATCACCATGTGTTATATAAGATAAACTTAGATGACTGGAGCTAACCGACAGGAAGCCCTCCACCTAGGTTTTGTGGCTGCTGGAACTCATCATCGGGAGTATCTGCAATCCTAAGTGAACTCACGTCCCTTCCGAGATTCAAAACCGAATCCCTTAATACAATGCCCGAACTCTACACTTACATAGTAATCATTGTAATTGGCAATTTCTAGGTATCAGACTATTTATCAGATATATTTTGTGACAAATTTAGACACTTAAGGATTGAAAGCCTAGCGGCAAACCTTCTTGATCAGAATTACTTTCTTTCATTTTTGCACCCATTAGCAAGTTGGTGCTTATATTTATGAGTACTGTCGAACTTTTGACATTCTAAATGATAAAAAAAAATAATTTTTACACAAAGTGGAGGACACTTTCATGTGTCAGCTTTGAGTATTTGCTTTCCTTACGATGCGCTTCATTTCTTCAGTAAATAACAACGAACTGATCAGTAGGATTATAAAAAGACAATCACGCTGACTAACAGGATCGCTAAGGGCTTGACAAGGCAAAGTATGGGAAGCTTACCGTTTTCGGGTGACTCCTTTTGACTTTGTTGATGAGTTTGAATAATTATTCTGTGCATTTCGAGTGAGCAGTGTCGACTATATGGTCAATTATAGCAGTCTTTTTTGATCCACTGCTACCTTTTCGTAGCCAAGCAGGATGATGTTCTCCGACTCATTTGGATAAAATATGCATCGAACGACCTATATATATATATATATATATATATCAACATAAGCAAATAAATTGATAGATACAAAGAGAAGTGGTCAGATGCGACAGTTTATCTTTGGAGTTACTGAAGAACAAGTGGCGGCTTGACAATATCAGTAGTAATGTAGCAGCAGAGAATGTTAATTTCAGGGTGTTATATATTCTTCTCTTTAAGATGTCAGCCAGAAGATATCGTTTTTAAACGAAACATTAATGTACTTGTGACTAGAATCCGCCGAATATGCATTCCCGAATCAGTAGAAGAGGAGTTCGCTTTCTTGAGGAAGACAATAATTGAAAATAGCTATCCACCACGTTATAAAGATAAGCATATAAGCTCAAAATCAGCAGAGGACAATCCATCTCTTTGCCGAAGAAGATGCTGTACATTAATGTTTCGTTTAAAGCGACATCTTCTGGCTGACATCTTAAAGAGAAGAATATCTAACACCCTGAAATTAACATTCTCTGCTGCTACATTACTACTGATATTGTCAAGCCGCCACTTATTCTTCAATAACTCCAAAGATAAACTGCCGCATCTGACCACTTCTGTGTGTTCGATGCGTGTTTTATCCAAAAGAGTCAACGAACATTATCCCGCTTGGCTACGAAAGGGTAACAGTGGATCAGCAAAGAGCGCTCTAATAGGATATACAGTCAGCACTGGTCACTCAGTAAGCACATAGAATTCATTCAAGTTATCTACAAAGTCAAAAGAAGACTTCCAAAAACGATAAGCTTCCGTATTATGTGCATTGTGGAGGACTTAGTGATCCAGATGGAAAACCCTGGTTTATGCACACAGAAGAAACTTCTCCACCCACTTCGTCTACCTTGGGTATAATTCTAAGTACTTCGGCTTTGTTAATGATGTCTTGTCCTCTTTTTTTGTTTTTTGAATTTTTGTATGGAATTTTTATAACATCTCCATCTTAACCAACCCTTTATTTACTCTTTCTACTTGTTACGTAATCCATTTTTTGGAAACGTATCTCCATCATCACGCTATTTCATATTACGCAAACCTTGTGAATACTTAATAATCTTCACCCCCATAGTTACAGTTTTGATGACGTAAACAGTAACCCTGACTAATTTTTGTTTTATCTTTGTTAATCTTAATGTATATACACACACAAAATAATTATATATAAATGCGATTGTACAGTTAAGTGGGTGAATTCGCCGAAAAGACACTTAGTTTTCACTAGTTCTTGAGTAACCTTTTTTGGAAAATATAAACTGATTACAAAGGTGTGCACTGAAATAACTGCTGTATGTTTTCTTCCAGTTTGTATATATTTCTTCATTGTAATATAAAATTTGAGTAGATATTTACTTTTTACATGAATACTTCTTAAACCTGACTGCATCCCTAAGCTGTTTGAACATTTAGGCTGGTTCTGCAACTGACTGTTTCTCTGTACCACTACAAAATGCTGAATGCTTCCACTTCACAGTATCCAGTTAGAAGTATCCCTTGTGGAAATCTTGTTGTACTGCTCTGTATTTCTTCTATTTATACTAAAATATAGATCAGTTTATGATGTAATAACCAGACTACGCTAATTGTCTACTGTTTATTTTCTGTTGATAATATAATACCAGACAGAATATTATTTTTATTGTTACCTGAAAAATACTGTAAATAAAGTTTATTTGTTAGTTATAAGGATTAGCTTAATACAACTAAATCAGTTTAATTTCTTACAATAATTTTTACGGGGCGAAAAATTTCAGCTTAATAATAATAATAATTTATAATAATAGACAGAATACACAAAGAGATTAGCTTACAATCAGGTTTAATTACTATTTAATGTGGTTGTGTCTGCTTAGACTTGAGTGTTAGCAATAAAATTCAAGTAGAAATGAACTTCTCCAGTCATTTGGTTCTTGGGTGGTTGCCAGTATTTTACTACCTGACCGATGGACACAATTCGAAAGGCATATAGTTACCATGGTTATTTAAGCAGTGATGCACAATAGTTTTGTTCTGTGTGTTGCGTAATTCCCTAATTATAGAAATAGTAAGATTATAGTTCAACTTGTGCAACCAATAATACGTTGAATTTCTTTGTCCCATAATCATCAAAATATATAGTAAAAAATTTTGATGATTAACAAAAATCCGAATAAATCTGCTGAAGAAGCTGTGGCTTACACAACGAAACATTCAGAAAAATATTGTTTTGATTTTCTTAAACACGCTATGATTAATTTAAATAATTTATAATGAGTCAATTTGAATGGGCGCTCAAATTATTCCAGGAAGTTCGTAACACCTACGGTCTGGAAATTTATAAAACATTCTTGATTTACTATTGCGTCGTACCGCGCACCCACCCACCCCCAAATAATAAGTGTTCTAGTAGACGTCTTTTCATCATAATACCATTCATGGAGTTTGGAAAAGTGAAAATTATGATAAAATTTCGGTTCTAACACAAATCCTGTTTTCCTTTCAATTTTGAACCACTTTCAGTAGTACTGTATGGTGAAGCGACGGTTAAAAGCTACTTTGGATAGTGTTTTCAAAATATTCTAACCAAAGGTTAGTGGTGAATATATGAATGCATGAATAATAATAATAATAAGCGTCACCTTATTCTTCGAAAGCGAAACGAATAATATGAGTTACTTACTTACGGAGATCTCCAGGATCTTTTAACATCCTTGAGTATTCTATGAAGTAATATAGCATAGAGGAAAATATTTTCCACTGGAGTCTCTATATTTCTTATATGTGGAAGTATGACTCTTAAACATGCAGCAGTTTAAATTAACTAAGTGAAGTTGTTTGAGCGAAATAAGTTGTAAAACAAAACGCGAAAAATATAAGGCTGAAAACATTTTGGTAATACTGTTTCTTAAGTGGAATTTTTGAATAATTAGCCAATAATGAAATACTGATAACTACTCCACTCAACTTTTTATCTTCTCTGTGTATACAGATAATTTTTAGTTTAATTACTGGTGAACCTATCTCAGACTGATTCAATTCTCTTATGTTTAAAGTAAGTTAGAGACTGTTGATGATACTTGTTAGTGTACTTTTATTCATGAGAATTTGCTCTACTATGTCATTTAACCCTGAGTTCATTCAATCGATCATCACTTCAGGTGGAAAGCAGATTTCTAAGTGGATAATTTATTTATAAGCATACATTATTTTACCTGTTTTCCCTATCATAGATTGATTCTGGAGAGTTTATCGGATGCCTGATACCTTTTTTCATATTCAATTTACTGGCTGGTTAGATATTTTTAATTGTTACTTCTCAAATGGTTCATTTTGAGTGTGTCTTGTTTGGTCATTAAAATATCTGCTCAGTTCTTACCTGCATACATTTTGTAAACCAACTTATTTGTTTATTGTGTGTTTGTAATGCCTTTCCTGTTGTCACCTTGACTGCACTCAAAATAGACTATGATTCTAAGACTCCGTCTGCTCACGCTGAAGTAGAGTGCTGAGGGAATTAAGTGGATTTTCAAATTGTGATATCATATTTTTCACTAATTTTCAAGTATTGGTTTTGTAGGGATTTTGTTTGATTGCATAGAGGATTTCACCATGGCTGACATCAGTAAGAGAACCACTGGAAAACCAGCTGGGAGTACTAGATAGCTGTTTCATCAGCCTAGTTTGGGTTTTTTAAGCACTACACATCCAACACCAGAGTTTGAACCCAGAACCCTCTGGTTACAAGGCGTGCTCGTAGACCATTGAGCCACTGGGACCCGATCCAATGGTCCTTGAATTCTAACTTCTGCCAGTTCACGACATAGCGCGACCATTTCACAATATCTTATTCCGTGAGTTACTGCCTCATCTTCAACCTGCTGTACCCTACTGGTCATGGTTTCCCACTAGAACCCCAGGTTAACTGCCTGAATAGGGCCAGTCGCTAGTAAGCATCAGATTAATTTTCAAGTAATGGTTCTGTAAGGATTTTGTTTGATTTGATAGAGTATTTCACCATGAGCGTACTGATGAAGAGTCCCAAACTAGAACGAAACAGCTGGCCACTACTCCCAGGTTTTCCAGTGGTTCTCTAACTGATATCAGCTCATGGTGAAATCCTCTATGTATTAATTTTCACATCCACATCTCCTGTCTTACTTCTCTACATTTGATGGGGACATGTGAAGCATGACACCGCATGACCATACTTTGTTCTATGTTCCATGTTTTCGTGGAAAAGTGAGTTAAATGGAATTTGAACTGCTTGTAAACAGACGTTTTTGTCTGTACAATTGGAGTTCTCAAAAAAACCTTGAAGCTACCTAAATGAAACTAATTAACATCATCCTGCTTATTTCTTCTTTCATGTTATATTCAATTTTATTATGAAAAACAATTACATAATATTCTTATGGTCTCCATATATTTTCAGTTTATTTTAAAATATATTAACAATAAAAACTGTAATGTTGTATTTTATTATAATCACTGTTTTTCATATGTTCTAGAATGTAGGTCAACAGTTAATATTGATAGCTAAGTATTGTGACTTAGCTATGACAAGATGTAATTTAACTTCAATGACTTGAAAATTAGAAAAACAAAATGAAATTAAAATCGTCAGATGAAAGACAGGTAAAATTTTAAATTCTAAAATGCTATAATAAAAAGGCTACCATAATATTATTTGACTTTTATGACTCACTCATTCAATGATCAATTTAGCTGACGTATAAATCAATAATTAAAAAAACAAAAACTCTACAGGTACAAAATGTGATTGGTTAAGGCATTATTTGAGCATATATCTCCACTGAGAGTGGAAAAAAACCCAATGGACATTTTTTAGACCTATATTTTATTGCATTTAATTATGGTTGCATTTGGCAGTAAATTTGAAATATAATTTGATATTTTCAATTTGGTTTTTAGTATTCAGTAAGCAGAAAATCACATAACGAAAAACAGTATGATTAAACAAACAATTGTTCAGGTAGAAGTAGTCGATAAAGTCTAGTAAAATATCTAAAATATCCGAGACTAATGTGAGGTATAAACGCATGTTATCCATGGATGTATCATCACAATTCACTGACGTACCGTTTATAGAAACAGTGGATTATATTTGCCAAGAAATCACCGATAGGTATTTAGAATTAGGAATCCCCTTGTGTAGACTCAAACAATTACTTCTTAAATGCACAATGAGTGTTCACTTCGTCTTCAATAATTCATACTATCGACAAGTAGATGGAATAGCTATGGCTTCACCATTAGGCCCAATATTAACTGACTTCTTTCTCACAAAACTTGAAAACGGGAAATCGAAGGATACCATCAAGAATTTGGATATGTATTACCGATATGTCGATGATACATTTATCTTAGCTGATGAGAAGGTTAACATAGACGAATTGTTGCTGAAATTCAACAACATCCACCCTTCGCTTACCTTTACTTGTGAAGAGGAGCAGGAGAATAAGCTACATTTCCTGGATGTCTTGCTAAGTAGGAGAGAAGATGGGTCACTTGGGAGAAGTGTGCACAGTAAAAGCACATTCACAGGGCAATACACACACTTCCTTAGTTACGTTCCCATTAAATATAAAAGGAATCTTGTAAAATGTTTCGCGAGCACAGCAAGGAAGATATGTACGGATGACCTCTTACAAAGGGAATTTGAATATATTCACGATTCCTTGACGAAGATGGGCTATCCGAGTAGTTTCATAAAGAAACATGTGAAACCATCAGAGAAAAACCTGTGACTCTGACTGCACATAAGAAACCTCTATTTATTAAGTTACAATTTCATGGTGACTTATCAAGTGAGATTCTATTCCAAAGACTTTCAAGGAGTATACGTGGAACATTTTACGCAGCACACCTGTGCTTGTCATTCTCGTGGTTTGGCAAAGGACAGACAAAAACAATCCGGAGCTCAATTCTGTCACATCTAATTGATAGTGGTCATGTAGTCGATAAAACGAAAGCCTTCAAAGTAATTCATCGTATCCCACCGAATCTTTCTAATAGACTTCGTATTCGTCTACTGTACGCATACAGCTGAGGCGATAGGCATTCGAACTATTAAACCTAAACTATGCATTCTAAAGAAGTTCGTACAGCTATTATCCCTCCCGTGGCCTATTAAGACATAACCAACTAAAGACTTCTACACCACCCCTTATTTATATTTCCAACCCCTTTCTTATCATCCCTTAATCTTATCTTCATTATACACGTGTTTCATTTCCTTCCCCTACAATCTAACATTACTTAATCGGTTCATTTGGTTTTACTAGCCTTAATTGACTACTTCCACCTGAATAATTGTTTGTTTAATCATACTGTTTTTCATTATTCGTATTATCACAGATTGCCTCATTTTTTCATCCTTATTATTGATAAGACCATTATTATTATTATTACTATTATTATTATTATTATTATTATCATTACTACTATTATGACTAATTGCACAATTTATATTCACCATCGTATTATCCTATAGACAAAACACCATGATTGGTTTATATTTGAATTTTATTTGTAAACTTATATATATTAGAGTTAAGCCTGATGAGATCTAATTGAAAACAATATTAGAACAAGACGTATAAGCGAACTATATTGTTTTCACTTAGATCTTCTTCAGGCTTTACTCTAATTTATATAGATTTATATGTTAAAATTTTTAACCAATGACGGTGATTTTGTGGATCAAATAATAATCATGTGGTACATGTTTGAAGGTAGTTAATAACGATGATTATAATGATAACAGAATATTGATAATAAGGTTTATGCAGGTGGCGATAAGAATAACAAAGGTAGTAATATGTGTATATGTAGACAATTTAATAAATAAATATAGTCAAATCTTAAAAGTTACGCAATATGATAGAGAAGATTTGTAGCTCAGGTAGATGATTTTGATGTGGTTTTGTTCTCTGAGCTGGATGGTTAGCTTGCGAAGCTTTCATCACCCTACTGGGTGACATCTTCAGCGCATACTTCAATTTGAAGTGAGCTTTTAGATTTCTGCACGAGTTTATTAATCATCCCTCCTGGTGACCTTGGACGTGATTGGTTATTTATGTGTGTTTTCACACACTCGTAAGATAATATTTATTAATGGTAAATTAGGCAGATTGTAAACTAGTCACTTTAATCACTAGTGCTTGTCACTCCAATATAAATAAAACTGCACATATAAATCAGAGGTAAACAGCATTCTCGGATTCTTTCTAAATGCCATTTATGGTACCATACAAGTTACATATTTGATGGGAACATTTTGAGTATGCAGAAGAGATCCATATGGAACTTTCACTTTGTACTGCATTGTTGCTAGTAGTGAATTTTAATCCATATGGTGCAAGTACACTCAGTTTGCTGCTTGTTGCTGTTTCTGGTCCATACAGTATATGTTAGCTTTAATGTGCTTAGAGTGAAGACACAATAGAAATGATAAACTGAAGGATTCTGGTGAAATTAGTGATAAGACTCAGTAATTGTTACTCCTTCACCTTACAGGCATCTAAATTAGTCCAACTGCTTAAAATAAACAGCCTTGTTATGACGCATGATGCCATAAAGCAACTTATTCATCTATGTAAAGAGATAACTGCAGAGCGAAAGCGACTTTATCGTTATCTGAGTATGTAAGGATACTATTTGGTGCAACTAAGAAGGTTGCGAAATCTCAAATTTTGGACTTATATTGACAAAATGTGAGGTGAATGGTATAACGACAGTAGGTAATGCCGAACTAGCCCCTGTAATAACAGTAATAATACAGGGTTTCATCATGAGCTGACATTGGTTAGAGAACCACTGGAAAACCTGAGAGTACTGGACAGCTGTTTCGCCCTAGTTTGGGACTCTTCAGTAGTACGCACCCACAGCCGAGGTTCAAACCCAGGACCTTCTGGTAACAAGGCGAGCTCGTATACCATTCAGCCACTGGGGCCCAATCCAATGACCAGCCCATGAATTCTAACTTCTGCCAATTCACGATATAGCGCAACCGCTAACCTCACACTCGACCTAGTGCACCCTACTGGTCACGACTTCCCACTGGAATTTAAAAAATGTCTATTTATCTCATGATTACTCTGGTAAATTTACATAGAAATACATTAGTAAACCATGCTGAGAAAACACGACAGATGTTGATATAGACATTGATCACGTGCATGGGAAGGACAACAACGATTAAGGAGAATTCTACGCACTGTGTTACAGTATAAGCAAATAACTCCGAAAACTCCAGGACAGCAATTAAAAGTAGCATTTTAGTACATACACAGTCTGATCCGGTTCATTTAATTGTGGGCAATAGTTATGATGTCAGATACCATGGGACAGAGTCATCCAATGAAATAATTTAACACGGCCAACGCACACGAATACACTTTGATTTAAATCCTATAAAGGTGTGTCGGACAGCCAAAGACGTCCATATTATTATACTTTGTCATGCAATACAATTAAAGGAAGCATAATTCATAAAACCTCAGCAGTCTGGATGAAGTAACATGTAACTGTTTTCTTTGTTCACGGTATAGACAATACATCAACAAAGAACAATTCATTCCATATCTTTGGGTAATTTCCATAAACCACCTGCCAGTGGCGACAGAGAACTACAGTTAGGCAATTTAGGTGCTTGAGTTATTAAAGCAGTT
This sequence comes from Trichobilharzia regenti, assembly GCA_944472135.2. Lineage (NCBI taxonomy): Eukaryota > Metazoa > Platyhelminthes > Trematoda > Strigeidida > Schistosomatidae > Trichobilharzia > Trichobilharzia regenti. Next base: position 127,738,795 of record OX235262.1, on the reverse strand, counting down.
TCAGTATAATTATTACCAATTATGTGTGTTCATAAGATTGCTGAATGAAATATTTAAATAAAGCTGCTTTTAATCTATTGCTTTAATAAAACAAGCTAAAATAGATAACATTTTTAACTGTTTTTTTACGGGTTGTGCTCAAGTTAGGCTTGCTAAACTAACAACAATAATAACACTGATATTAAAGGTTAATAAACTTGATTTCTGAATGCAAAGCTTTCAAGTATTAGGCTGGAAAGTAGCGAAGTGAATAGTACCAATTTATGTTCAATAATTGTAGTAAGTAAGGTATGCAACACGCTATGAAGCATAAACAACTTTAATGAGTCTAAACTACAAACAGTCTGAACAAGCTATTCAGCTGTACAAGACAGTTTTTAAACATATAAATGTCAGAGGGCTCAAATTAATATTATTTCCATTCATTAGATGGATATCTTAGGTTGAATAGAAGTTACCTTCAACTATATTTATCACAGTTGTTATCAAAATCAATTGACTCCAATAAATATAATTTAGTTACAGTCAGTTTTTACACTGTCAATTAATATGTACATCATTGTAAGTAGGAGAGAAAATTATTCGAAAGGTATTCCATAGGACGAACAAGAGAATGTTTATAGAGAGACAGAGTAGAATAACTGAGAGTACAATCAATCCAGGTAAAATGGATTGAATCAATACAATCCGTAATATCTTACAAAATTCGTAAATTTCAGTCACACGAGCTACAGACTTCCTAAAATTACAAAGACTAAACAATCTATATACGTTGGGATAAAAGGAAATTCAAGCAGTGTAAAGTTAGTGATTAGAGAGACAGAGAAGAGTAAACGTTGATACTGTCTTATAGTGAAAAATGGATTCTTCTTCATTCATCAAAATCTAGTGAAAAACACATATAGATAACATTTCAACCGCGTTATATTTTCTAACAGTTAGAATAGTAATTTTATTCTTGTAAATGAGTTTTTTTGTACACAATCAAATGATTTCTCCTAATTCATGTCAATAAATAGATATAATACACAATAATTGTAACATTCTACAACGTTAGAGACTCACTATCTGTTAAACAGAAGCCTCTTTATATACGACTACAATTCATAGGCGATATACCAAGCGAGATAATTGCGAAGAAATTAGGAAAATCAGTTCGAAGAACTTTTAATGCTGGCGAACTACACGTATTATTCTCTACACGACCGATGGTGCTACCTAGACTGAAAGATGAAGTACCTAGACTAGCTGGCCAATCCAAATTGCATCTACCAATTCAACTGCGCTTGTAGTGGAGCGAGTTATATTGGCCGTTTCTCTAGGAACTTGATTTTTCGTGCTCGAGAACATCTCCTAGTATGGCTAAGTAAAGGTGTAGTGAAAACTATTAGCAGCTCGATATTGAAACATCTGGTGTAAACCAGCCACAAAGCCAGCATAGTAGCATCCTTCTCTATAATATACCAGGTGCCAAATAAATTGCCAAAACAATCGAAGCACCGCATGCGCCAAACAGCAGAGGCTATTACAATTCGCCTCAAATAACCAGCGCTCTGTGTTCAAAGGAAGCAAGTCCAGCCAGCCCCTACTACTGCCCTGGCGTTCAGTAAAGACTATAAGTTCATGAATTTGTAATATTATCTCTCCTAATTTTATCTGACATTCAGCTTATTTTATGTTGATGCTGTTCAGCTGTAATCTATCAATATTATTGATTTGATGTTATTTAAATAAGATTAATGCTGTTCATAATACTAACTCATTCATTCACTATAATGTACGTATAACTGTAGAGCCTGATGATGAAGGCATCGAAAAGCGTACTCTTTGTTCAGTATCCATTCTTTTGAACATTTCGTTATGTTCATCACTCAGTGAATCAATGAAGAGTGTTACTGGTGTCAGTTAGACCAATTTGAATAGTGAAAGTGTTGAATATAATGCGTAAATTCCTTCCGCTTATAATGATTTTCACTTTCAGACAGAAATTTTGAAAAAAAGCAGACCTTATTTCTGACCATCAATTTTCTTACTTTTGAAAAAAAGTTATTATAATTCTACACTTATCTTTATTTCTTAGTTGAAAAACAATGTTAACCCAAAATATCATATGCTGTAAGTGTAATACATTCAGTACAATTAGTTATTTCCCTAAAAACTGTCTTATATATATACTACTATAGTGAATTTATTTCCCGTGAGATGGAGTTATTTGAATTTTCATCATTGTCAAATAAGAACAAAAGGGAGTGGATTTAAACTTGTACTATATAGTTGAAAATGCTGCATACAGGGGTTTTAAAGAAAAAATTACTCTGTAGTATATTTTCTCCTTGAAAGAATTATCTACAAATAAGAATTGCTTGTTTTCAGTGATAATGTTATTTTGTCTGTTATATTCGTGAATAATTTATCTTCTGGTTACTATAGTTACAAATCTGTGGATATGAGGCCTTTTTTACTTATTCAGTTAAAACAATTTTTCTATTCCTGTCACTGTGATAGTAAAACAAGAAAGCTTAGAATTTAAATATCTACATATAATGTATCTTTTTTCAGTAAAGGCTTTTAAGAAGGCTGAATATATATTTAAAAAGCCATCTGGAACTGAAGGAAATCGGGATTTTATTTCACCTCAGTGTATAACTGTAACAACAGAAGACAAGGGCCAGGCAACAGATCGTTTTATTACGAAAATCAACACGTATTTATATAAATTTCACATACATTATTATAGCTTATGCAAGTAGACAAGCGCAGTCTTCTGATTGGTTGTTTATCAGAAGTTAAGCAGACAAACGCAGGCTTCTTATTGGTTGTTTCGGAATTCCTCGAAAAATAGAGTTCTCTATCTGCGAATCATATTTTTCCACGTTAAGTCTGCTGTGATTAGTTGTTGAATCAGCCTTGTACATATTTTCTCAAGTCCCGATCTCACCACATAACTGTTCACCGGAAAGCGTTTGACGTGCTAAGCCCCCAAATGTTATGCCATTTCATTAGGACTTCAAAAAACTCATCTTAAAGTAAACAAATAATATATATATATATATATTATACTGTTATTGTTCCCTTGGGTTCCTAGTGAAACATAGGGCTTCAACTGCACATCTCCACTTGCTTCTGTCTTCCTTCTGCTGTACTTTTCACCTGCATCCATGTTAGTTAGTCCGTACTGTCTCAAATCCTCTACACACGATCTCCTCCATGTCACCCTTGCACTGACATCCCACTCGCCGCTTCTTTTTCAGCCTGATTCCACTCGAGCGATGGCCTGAGGCGCGCGCGATGTCACCCAGCGGCCTCCTCAGCGAGTGACCGATCCATCTTTTCACTTTCTGCTGCATATTTGTTGGTTGGCGATTGGTTCTTGTTTTGTTTGTTTGTTCCCAGCCATAGTTTCTTGTTGGTGATTCTTTCCGGCCCGGTCATGTGATCTTCAATATAGAGCCAGCGAAGACAGTTGTTGATAAAGGTCTACTCTGCAACAGGCTGTTGGAAATATTCTTTGTGACCCGCCTGCCAAGTTTCTGATCCGTATAGAAGAGCTGACTGACTTGAAGTTTGTACTGAAAATCCGACCGATTTTTGTTGTTGCTGCTGAGTGACCGCGGAAGATCTCCAGATTGGTTTCAGGTTGATGAATTTGTCATTATTTGTCATACGATAAATTTGTTCTCAGGTAGCTAATATCTAGCTAAGAGATTAGATAGTTTAAACTTATTTTGAGATTAAATTTTTAGGTTTCACGTAACACAAGTTTACCGCTTATCTGTAAAACTTTAAAGTCTTAGTAAAACCCAAAAAGCATAAAGCTGTTTTAGTATTAAGGTCAAAATAATTACTGAAATATTCCTAAAACTAATGACCTGAACTCATAGTTCTGTGTGTTCATTTCCTGATATAGTATGAATAAGAAATACTTCTTGTTCCTGTGAATAAAATGCAAATACGAAAAAGAAGATGAAAAACAAAATAAATTTTTCAAAAGACTTATTAGTAAACAAAGGATATTATTCACCAGGTTCTACAGCTATGTATCCATCATAGCTAAAGAACTTAGTGAAAAAAGTTATCGAAAAGAATCGTCTTTGTTAGCCAGTCAGTTTCCTAAAATTTATAATAGGTAGCTTTTTAATAGTGTAAAACAGGTGTTACTGACACTCCTTAATAACAAAGCACATTTTCCTTAATAATAAACAGAAGATTATTTTAGAAATATGTTTGAAGTAGCTACTGATTTATACAATATCATACTGCGTAATCTTAATCCAGTTTTTTAAATGTAAACATTTGAAGTGAGATTAAGTGTGGTTCTACCGACAGACGTTCATCATTTATATAGAAATACTTCCACTTGAGTGATTATGATTCCATTGTTGAGTCGTGAGAGAATGGAACAATAACCGTTATTATGGGAATTCGAAATTTTACTGTAAGATATCAAATTCTCAGGCATAGGGTCTGAAAAGACAGATAATTGGCTTTTGTTGGAAGCGTCACCACTAAATGAGATGGGAACGCAAGTAGCTAACTCTCTCGTGCTTCAGGAAATCCATTAATAATAAGTATTACGCGAATAATAGCATTATAAAGGATTGTTAGTCGTTTCCTTCGGTTCCGAGACGGCTGAACGATTGTACATAGGCTTTCATTTCCTCTTTACACGATCTTCTTCATATCACCCTCAAACATATGCCCAAATCGTCGCTTCCCACTTGGCTTGTATTCGAGGGCATCGTATGTGATGTCACTCCACATTCTCTTCAGGGTGTTGCTTATCACTGATCCTTTTTGACACTCTGACCTCCCGTATGGATTAAAGGCAGATGTCTGCGAACTGCTGGAAATAGTTTACGGCACACACCAAGCTTGTGATCCATGTAGAAGTGCTGATTCGACATAAATGTTGAAAATTATCATTTTGTCCTTCGTACTGAGTGCAGTACAGAGTTTGTTTGCCTTTTCCGACCCTGGCTGTCTTTGAATACCTCACCAGTAGTTGAAATGATGCTACCTACATATCTGGAAGAGATGAGTTCCATGAGATTGATCCCATTAATATTGATTAGTACTTGTTGTCGTTTGGCTATCTTCATCAACTCCACCTTCTCTATATTCACCTGAAATCCTGTTTTTTGCGTCTTCTGGCAACCTCCTGGTTTCCGCCTGTAGAACTTCAAGCTTTTGTAATACTAGACAAATATCGTCCACAAAATTCAGAACTTCTGTTGTCTTCGTGTCAGCGCAACTCACTCCTGTCTATCGCTCCCTCACTGTCTACGGAATGATTAAATCCATCACAATCAAGAATATCACCGGTCATTAAAGGCAAACGTGTCCTACTCCTGTCTTCATTTCAAAGGCTTAGCTGAGTTGTCTGTTGTGAACCGCTTGACATGTGGGATTGCCATATAGCTTTTGAACGAGATTTATCATTTTTGTGGCACCACGCTCCTCCGTGTTCCAGCCGTTTCAAAATTCCTCCACCATTATAGTGAATATCATGTTAATATTCAACTAAGCATAATTGAATAGACCCTAATAAACGTGGCTTAAAACAGCCAAAAACAATAATATTATTAACAATAATTAAAGAAGACAATCAGGTGTATTTAAGTATGTCTTTCGGGAAAATAAAAAAAACTTACCATTTTAATGATCTATTGGCAGTTTTCGGTCACAAACATTCTGTGAAAACAACATTCAATCAATAAACACCTTAATTCAAGCGAAAATTTGAATTATTTTCTTCAGTATCACAAAAGGATGTATTCATTTAAAATATGAACATAAAATAGCGCAGTTACATGTAGCCTTCTTAAATTACTTGCTTATGTTATTCATTTTTCCATCTAACGACATACGTCGTCCCATTTTTTCTTTAATTTGTTTTACACAACTAATCACGTTTGTTTTTGTGGCGGCCTGCTTAAATCACTGGGCTACCTGCATCTCGAATCGAAGCAATACTTCTTATTCTCTTCAAATCTCGTTGTTATAATAGTTCAGTTATGTCCGTGGGTCGCCAAATGTATCTATGCACATTTCGGATTGGTTTGCATCCCATCGTTGCTCGGTTCTTGGGGACCAAACAAAAACACCATGAAGGATCATCTTATTCTTCAAATCTAATAGCAGTGCATCGCATGGTATGCTGGAGATGGCTGTTTTACTTGAAACTACCGGAGAAAGAGGAAACATTATGCAATAACTACTTTGTCTTCAATAATTCATACTATCGACAAGTAGATGGAATAGCTATGGCTTCACCATTAGGCCCAATATTAACTGACTTCTTTCTCACAAAACTTGAAAACGGGAAATCGAAGGATACCATCAAGAATTTGGATATGTATTACCGACATGTCGATGATACGTTTATCTTAGCTGATGAGAAGGTTAACATAGACGAGTTGTTGCTGAAATTCAACAACATCCACCCTTCGCTTACCTTTACTTGTGAAGAGGAGCAGGAGAATAAACTACATTTCCTGGATGTCTTGCTAAGTAGGAGAGAAGATGGGTCACTTGGGAGAAGTGTGCACAGTAAAAGCACATTCACAGGGCAATACACACACTTCCTTAGTTACATGACCATTAAATATAAAAGGAATCTTGTAAAATGTTTCGCGAGCACGGCAAGAAAGATATGTACGGATGATCTCTTACAAAGGGAATTTGAATATATTCACGATTCCTTGACGGAGATAGGCTATCCGAGTAGTTTCATAAAGAAACATGTGAAACCATCAGAGAAAAAACCTGTGACTCTGACTGCACATAAGAAACCTCTATTTATTAAGTTACAATTTCATGGTGACTTATCAAGTGAGATTCTATTCCAAAGACTTTCAAGGAGTATACGTGGAACATTTTACGCAGCACACCTGTGCTTGTCATTCTCGTGGTTTGGCAAAGGACAGACAAAAACAATCCGGAGCTCAATTCTGTCACATCTAATTGATAGTGGTCATGTAGTCGATAAAACGAAAGCCTTCAAAGTAATTCATCGTATCCCACCGAATCTTTCTAATAGACTTCGTATTCGTCTACTGTACGCATACAGCTGAGGCGATAGGCATTCGAACTATTAAACCTAAACTATGCATTCTAAAGAAGTTTGTACAGCTATTATCCCTCCCGTGGCCTATTAAGACATAACCAACTAAAGACTTCTACACCACCCCTTATTTATATTTCCAACCCCTTTCTTATCATCCCTTAATCTTATCTTCATTATACACGTGTTTCATTTCCTTCCCTACAATCTAACATTACTTAATCGGTTCATTTGGTTTTACTAGCCTTATTGACTACTTCCACCTGAATAATTGTTTGTTTAATCATGCTGTTTTTCATTATTCGTGTTATCACAGATTGCCTCATTTTTCATCCTTATTATTGATAAGACCATTATTATTATTATTACTATTATTATTATTATTATTATTATTATTATCATTACTACTATTATGACTAATTGCACAATTTATATTCACCATCGTATTATCCTATAGACAAAACACCATGATTGGTTTATATTTGAATTTTATTTGTAAACTTATATATATATAATTGAAAACAATATTTTTCGTTTAAATGCGTTGTTCCAAGCAATAAACTACGCCGTAAAAAGCATTTTGTGTAAACTTACTGTTCATAATAAAGCTGTTATTATTATTATAAATCGTTTTGATGAGTCCATCTACAAGTAATCAAAAAAGCACTAACGTAGACGACATGTTTCTTTTGAAACAAATGAAAGTATCGTATGATTATCTTTAGTGCAAGCAATTCTAAGTGGAGGCTTTTGCTTAGAAATTTATCATTGAATTACATTCATTTTATTCTTTAAATTTATTGGTTATTCTGGTAAAATTACATATCACTACTGAATTATGCAAGTTTGGTCTCATTAAGTGATTTCCGAATTCTTTTGAAAAGCAGTGTAGATAAACATGACAGGATAAAAGTTTGATTGCTACCCATTGATTCATGTCAGTCTATTTTGCAGAAGACAATATCAGTCAATATTTTCTTCATGAATATTTAACTACAATAAGAATACACAAATTTGTGATATCATGGTGAAGCCACTCTAAGGTAACTAACTTGGTTAATCATCCCACCAGTTTCCTTGCTTCGCTATCATTTTTCAACATGATGATAAAGACAATGGTGATTGCAGCTGATGGCTTTTATTTATGAGGATCTTTCAAATTTCGCTACTGCCCAACACCCTTCCAGCAAGACCAGTTATCCGGTGACTTTTATGTAAAGGGAGAAACTTGTAAGTAATCCATAACGCTGAATTCACATCACCCTGTTACGAATGCAAAAAAATACAGAAAAGCCCCCCACCTCAGACGGGGAAAGCTGTTTAGGAAACTGCTAGATAATTTTGCGAGTTGCGGAATATGATGTGCTTGCTAATCTACTAACTTGAGTTTTTGTTAGGTTGTGAGTCTTTTATTTCAGTGATATCTTATCATGCTTTCAATAAATCACCATGACTGACTTCTACTTAATAGTTATTTGTAAATTAATGTATATCAGAGTAGAACCTCATATGAACTAATTAAAAGCAGAATTGTCTACTTACATACCTTTTTCTAAATTTAACTACAGGAATGTTTAATATTTAGAAAGACAGAAAGTTATATGATTAAATCTGGCCAGATGTTTGTGTTTTAGGCCATAATATGTCACGTCACAGGTGGTTTATGAATCAGTCTTTCTAATTTAGAGAAGACTTTTGGAGAGTAATACAAGATGAGAATTTCAGCGACTATTTATAAACACTGATTCGTGCCGATTTTCTAGGGAAGAATACTTTATGTGCTGTCATTGAATCGTATCTAAGTGTCATTTTTCATCTTTATGAAGATTCTGTTCTTATTTTGTTTTCCGGTTCCGGGTCTTAGTGGTATACGAGCTCGCCTTGTAACCGGAATGTCCTGGGTTCGAATCACGATGGGTGCGCACTGATGAAGAGTCCCAAACTAGGACGAAACAGCTGTCCAGTACTCCCAGGTTTTCCAATGGTTCTCTAACTAATGTCAGCTCATGATGAAATCCTGAAACCAGTCAAATCCCTACAAACCAACACTTGAACTCTATGAAATATTTAGTTTTCTTTGATATTATTTTAATTGATGAAATTTGCTTTAACACATTGAACACCTCCAAGTTAACAAAATTAAATACACTTTTTATTCTATTCAAAGTGGGATAGCTGGAGGTGTGTAGTGAATAAAAGCCTACTTCTTTGTTTACTGCTGACAGTGAATAACTTCTAGCTTAATACGCTTTAAAAGGAAAGCCCTCTTTAAACTTAGAACTGGATAAGTGTTGTGTGCTCTGTTTCAACACCATGACTTATGTGTTATTCCTTGTCTGTGACAGAAAATATGTGGGTATTGTGTTTCACGCTCAAGGTTTCGCTTCTGTCCCATAGACTGCTTTTATATTAAGTTAACTTTGGAAGAAAATTTTCAGTTGGTCATTGTTTTGATGAAATAAATGCGGAAGTTTTAGAAGCCAAATCAGTAGAATTAGTTTTAAAACTTATTTAACAGTCAACACTTTTATATAAAGGGAGAATTTATTGGACAGAATCTGTTCAAATCTGTTTGGCTATAATAAAAATATCATAGTCTTTTTTCGACCTTTTAGGGTGATGATGTGTTTATTGGTAATATTACTATAAACTGCTTTCTTCCAAAATGCTTAAAATGCGTACTCTTTTGAAATATGTCACCTTGTCAGTGTCTTACAGTATCCCAGAATGTCGTCATGAATAAAACAATGACTGCATCAGATAATTCCACCCCTAGCTTAAGGGCTTTGTAATAACTGTAAATGTTTCTGTCCAGCTGGCACTATGGAAAGTCTTCTCAGTTGACTGTTGGGTGCTCTAATCTAACTACAAAACGCCATAGCTTTAAGTTTAAATTTGGTTTCAGTGGAACAACATCACTCACTGAGATTCTCCCATTTATATCTGATTACCTAATAGAATGAAACTTACTTCTTGATTTTTGCTGAGAGGCAACACAACAAATTCCTATTGACTTGCAATTCTAGGAAATACGGACACTTAAGATCATCTCGGTTCAGAAATGCTGATCACCATTTGGAAAATTAAAGTGAATAATGCTATGACAGTTTTTTAATATTATTAAACGTTTAGCGCATTCTAAAGTGACAGTTTTTATTAAATATATTATAGACATTATTAGTGAATGGTTTTTCGGCATACTTCTGAACTATCTGACTAAGACTTCCCTTCAACTAAATTATAAACATAATCACTCCCTGGCACAAATATACAACCTGGACTAAAACAAAGAGACAGAAGTGAATCAACTAAATATTAAGTGAATAAACTTCCAACTTTTCTGCGAATTCCTGATATGTTTTAAAAATTTGTTATAAGAATCACATATCTGAACAGTCACCGATACAAGTTTGCACTTCTCTTGTGCGCGTTCACGAGCATCTTGTCAAAAACCCTAGCTAATACGTTTATAGTCAGTTAATTTAATAAGAATATTTTCTATTAAAACACCATAAATTTTATTTTATTCATATATATATTTCTTTTAAGAACATGTTCCAAAATAATTTAAACTTTTTGACTTGTTTGTCTACGAAAACTTACAAATGTACTACATTACACCATGTTTGTTAAGGCCGATCATCTTGAGTAGCAATAACTCATCCCTTCCTTCATAATCTAAAAGCAAACCAGGCACCGTAACTACATAAATAGAAGCAACATTTTATTGTAGTTTCAACATTCAAACTGATGTTTTCCTCATTTCTATCTGTTATCATTCTTACTTGATGGAATTATGTTTTGATGTGCTTTCCATTATGCCACTGGTTACTGCTCTTCAAAATCTGTTCTATGTAATTATTAATGCATGTTCTCGTTTAGTCAATTCGGCGCACAATTTTATAAGCACTTCACTGTCCTAAAATTGTGAAGTGAAATAAATTCATTTTTCTCTCAGAATGTTATTATTTTTAATATTTCTATGTATATACTTTAAACTGTTGAACTCCAACTAACAAAAACGAGAACAGGATGGAACACTGAAAAGATCTATACACAGAAAGTCGATGTGGAACGGACAGCTAACTAACTTTCACAGTTGGGTCCCCCTTTACACCAAACGAAACCTGATCCGTTCACTCAGTTACTAAGTTCGCAGAATTTGCCCCCCAGACAGCATAGAAGATGAAATGGACAATCTCAAGAGAATCCTTGTCGAGAATTGTTATCCAGAAAGATTTATTGCAAAATCAATGAATCATAGACCAAAAAGCCGCCCATGGTTAGGGTCCCGAAAGAAGTACACTACATGAACCTTCAATTCAATGGAACATATATGCGGAGACACTAAAAAATCGACTGTCGCGCTCACTTAAGAAGACCTCCTTCGCAGCTGAACTACGGCTAACCTCCACAAAACCTATGTTAATGTGAACGTGAAGGATAAGCTACCACTGATGGCCTCATCAATGTGTATTTATAAATTCACCAGCTCATGTCGACAGTACCCAGCGTTCGCTTTCCAAACGTATCACTGAACACTTACCAACGTGGTTTTACAAAGGGGAAAAAAGATGCCCCCGCAGCTCCATCTTAGAACATCTGATAGAATCCGGCCACCAAGCTACACCCCAAACAAACTTCAAAGTCATCTACAGAATAAGAAATAGTCTTCCTAAAGGTGTACGAATCAGACCTCTTCAAAGTGAAGAAGCAATGGCGATTCACTTGGTAAGTCCTGAACTCTGCATACAGAAGTTCGTTCAATCACTACACTTGCAATGGACGTATCTATCTTATTACCCGACAAGTAAATTCTACCAAATCCTTTTTTGTCTGAGTCTTCATTAGTATTATTTTGTCTTCTCATTTGTAATATTTTACATTTTCAACTTTTTTTCTCTACCCCCTCCCAATTCAATTTCTACACTTCATTACCACTGTTACTGACTTGACCAACGCTCAATTTCTAGTCATCTGTGTTACGTCGTCCAACTTATCTGCTCAATTTCAGTTCTAATTTAAATGGCATTATTCTCCAACCCAATTCTACTTAGTCTCTACCTGTAATTACCTCTGTTGCTACCCTGATCTAAGTTGAAACATTTTAGTCAATTATATTACGTCATCTAACTCACTAACTCAGTCTTACTTTAGTTGATGTCTGATTAACCTTGTTTCTATATTAGATCATTCTTGTATTACCTGATCAATTATCTAAACTGGACAAACCCCATGTACGCACACACACAAATAATTATATATAGATGCGATTGTACAGCTATGTGAATGAATTCGCCGAAAAGTCTCTTCGCTTAACGTCTTCTCTTTAAATTATTGTATTTTTGTATTGTACTATACATGGTAAGTATCAAGCAGTTTTGTGACATACTGTTCGTAATAGTAGTAGTAGTGTGAAATTGAAGAGAAATGTAAATATTTCCTAACTTTCATGTATTTCATCTCAGTCACCGAAAGATTACTACATTCACCCTTTGATTAGTAGATAAAAATGCAGTGAAATACTGTATCATTGACTTGTTCATATTTTTCCAAAAATCATAATTGTTAATGAGATCTTCAGTTTATTTCTTAAAAGTGAGGTATTCATGTAGAACAATTATAAGGGGCCTCTTTTTATTAATAGTATTAATGTCTTTTATGCATAAACAATATTTGAAGAAACATTTCTTTTGAAACTTTAGACTTTTTCAACGCGTAATTTAAGCTATGGAATTAATTACCAAGAATAAATATATTATTCCACGATTAATATATTCGTTGAAAAAGGTGGGCAACGTGGAGCCTAAAGGGAAAAGATTTCTACCCCCAAGCTGATATCTGAGATAATTATGATTTCAAAAAAATTTTCAGTATTTCCTTTACTCTTTAAATTGACTTATTTCTAAAAATAGTAAATTTCGTCTTCTCGCATTTTCAAAATTTCTAAAGCTTTTGGAACAAATTATGATACTCCACAGAGGACTTTTTACTGTCAAACAGGCCATTATACTTTCCTACAAAACTTGAAAATCAGTTATTAGCCTTATTGTTATTACCATTTGCTCTTTATTTAGTTAGAATCAATGGTTGTATATAGGTCTCACACAAATGTTTTGTAAAGTGTCTTTATGCAGTCAAAAACCAGCCAAGAGGATTGAAATTCTGAAGTGAAGCACTAGTGTAGCCCCCATTAGTTTAATTAATAATGAACATAATACAAAATCATGTGATAAATGGATGCAGATAAATGTTGTTTGAAGGAAAACTCAGTGTTTAATTCAGGAGTCTTATTTTTGTGAGTTGAATTTAAGGTCATTGTTTGCCTGTCACCATCTTTAAACAAACCTTCAGATTTGATTGCAGTCATTGGTCAATTCTTAAATAAGAGTGGTAAAATAATGCAGGAAATACAAAGTTTTTCTTATCTTGAAAGCATTATGAATAAGGACAAAAAATAAGGACAATTCCACGAAATCAGCTCATTGGGAACCTCTAAATTCAAAGATATCGATGCACTCAATCGAACAGAGAGTCTACTCGATGAAGTGAATGTGTCATAATTCAGCTATCGATTGAAGGCCTATTGGCTTAAGGGTGTTCTTCCCCTGCCAGCTCATAATGTAGCCTCACTGGCACTTACTTCTATCTATATATAACTGTCTCCACTGGTCAAGTCTACTTAGTGTTTAAAAACTGATGTAATCATCATATAACCTAATTATCTCAAGCGTATTCTCTTTCAGTTCATAAATAGTCCTTCTATTCAGTTACGAATTAATTTTTCTAGTTGATCACAGTGAATGAAGAACTTATACTGTTAATTCAGTGAGTTACTCAAAATAGTGTACACAATGCACTGAGTTTATCTGCAGTAGTTACTGTCAGTTCGCATGACAGATGTTTTGATAAGGAATGAATGATATTGTTTTATTAAAATTGCTATTTGAGTTTTTTCAGGTTGCAATAAATATATTTTAAGCTTGTAATATGTGCACAATGCCCATGAACTCATAGGTCAATTTCTAACCCTTCAACAATCATCGTAAATGCTATTCACTCGTGTCATTAGCTACTGTTTTTTTTGGTTGGCAAACTATAGCACTTGGTTAAGGGAGTTTTCTTTTAGAAATTTCTTATGCTACTGAGGATCTTCACAGTGAATATTAGACATTTAGACAGGACAGAGACACTTTTATTTCAACTGTTTAGGCTTCTCATACTTATTAAATCATATCAGTTAATCAGTCAGTCCATAAGAATAGGTCCAGAGAATTATGTTCTACAGAAAAATGGGTTTTAATACCATAAATCGCTGAAATATAAGTAGCTGTTTATGAATTACTTCGATGACCATTCCATTGTAGTACTTATCATAAGAACATTTTAATAGGAGAAGAAATATCTATTATTATACGATAAGTAACCAATTGTAAATACAGCAAATAGCTGAAATAAAAAATAAAGAAGTAAAATAGAACAAAGAAAAATAACGAAAGGGAGACGAGAAGGAATGAAGAGCCCGACAACTTCACGTGTACATACACAGGTGTATGCCTGCGTGTGTGTCTGTAGGTTGTAAACAATCATATATATATATATATATATATATATATATATATATATATATATATATGCATCTATACATGTAACAATAATGTATACAAATATGCACAGACACTAGGGGAGAAAGATATGAATGTTGGGTAATTCCAGTTACAAATATAACACTTTACATAATATATGCGAGAATAGCGTGTCTTTCAAATTCTAAAACTGTCATTTATATATATATATATATATAGGTGTGTTTATAAATAACAGTCATTCGCATTATGAAATAAAAAAAATATTGAAAAGAGTAGATAAAGAGAGACAGAGTAAAGAAAAGAAAAGGAAGCGGAAGGCAAAGGACACAAAAACAAACTGTCCGCTGTTGACCTTAACTACTCTGGTCAACGCACAGTATAAGTATGTGTTTTCGTGCACATCTGTAATTATACAACTTACATACCTTTAAATCAATTTGAAATTAAAATATATAAAGTCTATATGATAAAAAGATGAGTAAATAAGTAAATAAATAATAAATAATTTAAAAAATAATTATTTTCTTTTCTGTATTTCACAGCAGCAGTTTTTTAAAAATACGAAAGTTAATAGGCAAGTATTGTATAACGAATCATTGGTCCTCATAGTTATTTACATTGACGCTTATAACAATAATGTTTAATTACACTGACAGTGTAATCACATAATTAAAATTAAATTAAGAAAAAGAATTTTAGGCAAATAAAAAGCTGGAAGCTAAGAACATCATTGATATTTTGGAAAGAAAGAAGAAAGGTTGAACACACATTCACAAAGCACTCTCAAAACTGCTCAACATGTACTTGTTTGGAAGAATTAAGATTCTGTTTATTGCATTACAGTTCTGCTTTTTGTGAAGATCTTATAAGTGAATTAAGAAGTATATAGGTTATCTAATCATTTGAAATAGTATAGTTCTTGAATTATTTATTAACATATTTACAGGAAATACATATGTGAAATATATATGTATATATGCCGCTTTACAAATTTTTCCAATCACATTGTCAGAGCAACTTCCACAAACTAAAAGGAATGAAAATAAATAAAACAAGGAAGGCAATATCAAATCTAATTTTTAGCTGAGACTATTTGTGGATTTCAGTAATCGTTTATGATTAAAATTCCTCACTTGCCTAAACAACTTAAAATAACAGTGCACGTGACAGTTGACTACTAGGAACTAGGTGGGTGCGTACTGATGAAGAGTCCCAAACTAGGACGAAACAGCTGTCCATTACTCCCAGGTTTTCCAGTGGTTCTCTAACTGATGTCAGCTCAGGATTAAATCCTCCATGCAATCAAACAAAATCCCTACAAAACCAATACTTGATATTCTTTGTAGTTTTTATTTTATTTTACCACTTGAATTTATTCCACTTCACTTCACATCTTTATTCTTATCGTAAATGTACTCCTAATTTTTAAAATTTTTAGATAGCGCTTGACTATTTTTAAAAAATATTTTCGGTATCAATTCACTTATAAAACAATCTTTAATAATATTGTAATTCATCCACTTCAACTCTACCCCTTATGACATTTAAATTATCATTATTCTTATCACTAATATATGTATATTGACTGAGCCATTATTTAGTGCCAATTAATAACTTTTTCTGTAATATAAGTACGACTGTACAGCTTGAAAATGAAGTCATTGAAAAGAAATTTCTTCGCTGAACAAAAAAACAGCTGTATTTTTTTTTATGAAGAGTCACGGAACCCTGTTAAACTGCTGAAATCTGATTGGTTGTCGGCCTGACTAATAGATAATAGTTAATATTTATATAATTTGAATTCTTGTTGCTTATTTGTAAAATTCCAAAGAGAAATTTTTAAATCATCAGTACATTGTACACGCCTTTATTAGTTCTGAAAACGTTTGAAGTTGTATGAGGTCCTTCTAAACTTTCCATCTTATTTGTCTTTTATGAACTGCCTCTCTCTCCTGTGTATAATGTACATATATACGTATAAAAGTTTCGCAGCATCAGGAAACTATTTATTTATCCAATTTATTATTCAACCGTAGCATATTATGTATATGTGTATACTAATTTTATCAACTTTCGCAGCTATTTCCTTTTCTTGTAAATAATTCAGTCATCTTAATTACTAACTGAAATCAACTTTTGTTGCACAGTGTTAACACTTCTATGCAGTTTCAAATCACTTTTTAAGTATACAGCTTGAAATAGTCTAAATAAAGAGAAATATATATCAGATGAAAGCTGACTTTCAAAACATTACGGGGATGTTAAACTATCATAGCCGAAATCCAGGTTTGTAAAAAGTTGATCTTGAAGAGCCAATCAGATTTAGAGAACACTATGAAAGGTCATCCCAAATCAAATCCTGCCTGAATTTATGGCTTTTTTGGGGAGTGGGTTGGTGAGTTGGTACAGTATTCTACTAATTACCTATGTACGTTTTCCTGTAAATCTACCCTGTCAGGTAGATTGAGTGTTTTTACGGTCAGGGCAAGGATTAGGGTTTGGGGTATAGATTAAGAGTGAAGTTTTAGGGTTAAGAGTAGATCTAGAGTGCCAGTTAGGTTAAAGAACTCTGTCAGGAATATAAATTGAGCTTGAAGTACTATAATCTATAATAGTCACCTGGATGAATACATCCCTTCCGGATGGTGTGATTTCTTTATGATTATCCCTGGAGTAACTTAGAGACATTCTTACAACACAAAAGGGGACAATTACTCAGTACAGTATCATGTTTGTAATGTTGTTTATGGCATTTAGCACATTAACGATCATGTGACTTTTTCGCCTCTGAATTGTGATTGGTTGCTTAAGATCGAAGAGGCTTTGGGTCCGATAGTTTCACTTCAACCACATTACATAAATTAATTACGCTTTCCAAAAAGAGGAATTTTGACCGTGATAACATCAGAAACAGAATCCATCTCCCAAGATGAGATATTACAAAGCATTTTCGACACTGTTTCACCACTAAAATATACCTATATGTAGTAAAAATTTTTCAATGCCATAATCCTCGCATTTTATTTTTGAACTAGTGGATGGAATATCACCGTTGTCTTAATGGCCATCTGGCCTTCCACTAAGGTTGTGAAATAAGAGTGTACAGCAGTGCCCAGTATCTATTTAAAAAATTTTTTTTATTGGCTTTGTAATTTACTAGGAAACGATGTAACGTTTTTCCTTAACGTCACAACAACACTATTAGCTGGAATACAGACATAGTGCTCCAGTTGTTATTGAAGTAGTTCCTCTTTAAAATTAAGATATTTTTACATTCGCTTTCAAGCTGAGAAAAGGAGCATATTTATTTCTACATATTCTAAGGATGTTATCAAATCAAACAAGTTTAAAAGGTCTGCTAATTGTCAAAAAAAGATGAACAGCAGAAAAGTAGAGCTTAGTCATTTTGACAGGTTATAATCTCTAGTTAGCCTATTTATTGTAAATGTGTTCACTTGTTAGAAAGAGCGATAAAATAACATTTCTGAACAGAATTTCATGTCTATAGTTATATTTCACTTAGTTTGCTTAACAGTCCGAAAAATTCAGCTTACAGACACATGACATGTATGTATTCGATAAATTATTACCAGTAAACTTAAGAAAAGTCGACATTTGAGTATGCAGCCGGGATGACTGTTATATATATATCAGTTGCGGGTTGTGTTGAGTTGTAGGAGTGTGGGTTATGAAATATACTTTAGGAGAGTTCTAGTCTCAACGAAGTTGTACCCACTTGGGTCGACTGTATAAATGAAACTGATGACGACAACAGCAATCGATTCTGATAAAAAAAATAACTATGACATTAGACTGTATGCAGAATGATAGTTAAATATCATTTTAATTCTGACTTCTAGTTATTACTCTGTTCAATGATCTTATTACACTCATTTGTGTTAGAATTCTAACGAGCAATAATCACCTAAGATTAATAGCTCTGTTGTTTCATGTTAACTAATCTAATAGACAGAATAACTTTGATGACTAACTCGCCGCTTACCATTCCGATTCCACTCGAGCAATGGCCCGGCGTGTGACGTCACTTGATGGTTTCCTCACAGTATGGTCAGTTCACCTCCATTACTTCCTGAATATTTGTTGCACAATCGGTTCCTGGTTGGTTCGCTCCCAGAGATCCCTGCTGCTGATCTTTTCTGACCATTCATTCCTGAGTATTGAGAGAAGACAGTTGATGATGAAGGTGTGTAAATTGTTCAAAGTGGCCTTCGTGACGCGCCAAGTCTCTGATCTGTATAGTAGTACTGACTTCCCAATGGAGTTGAAAATCCGGATCTTATTTTTCATGGTGAGGATTGCTGTTGACCTCCACTTAGACTTGAGAGTGATGAAAGCTTGTCTTGCTTTTCCGATTCTTGCCTTGATATCCCCATCAGCTCCGTACACCTGTAGTTGAAACGATGCTTCTCAGGTTGGTAGGTAAAGGAGGTTGTTTCTTTCAGATTCCTCCCATTTATGCTGACTGATTGTTGTCTGTTGCCCAGGAATCCTCATCACCTCTGTTTTATCTATGTTCATCTGAAGTCCTATCTTCTCTGGAGGCTTCTTCTGCCAAATTTTTGCTTTTCACTTGCATATCTTCCAGTTTGTGGAAAATTAGACATATATCATCGGCGAAGTCCAGACCCTCCAAGTATTTTGTGTGGGTCGATTTTATGTATGTTTCCTCCCTACCCGCTAACTGTCTGTCACACTATCCAGTCTACCGCAATCAGGAAGACGATTGGAGAAAGTAGGCAACCTTGTCTTACCCCTGCCTTCACTTCAGAGGATTCCGTAAATTTCCCCTTGTGGATTATTTGGCATGCGGTATTACCTTACCACTGTTGGATGAGGTGTATAATATATATATATGTTCTTGAATACATTTAAAGATCGTACTTAATAATTAACCAAATGACCTACAGGCTTCAAAACAGAACTTACCTGTTCTAAAGGTAGTATAGCTCTTCCACCATGATCATAATTCTTAAAAATAGCTGTAAAAAGGAAATAAATAAAAAAGGAAAAAAAAATAACAAACAATATTAAGAGCTGATAGCAAAGATATTTATTCAGGGCTAAATAAAAACATTTTAATGGCTAGAATAAAAGCGTTTCCCTCGTAGTATTGATTCTTTGCTTTGATATGTATAAGTTAGTACAACTAATCAATAATAACAAACATATCAATTCATAGGTAGATTCTTCAATATTATTCAACTGTTCAACTAGGTGGCACATATCCCTCACTAACCTGATATTAATTAATTCATGTCTTCTGTGAATAAAAACAAACCTTCATTCAATAAGTCTTTAAATTATTATGGATTTTTCACCATATAATAATAGGAAGAAAGCAATTATCCACTTGACACAAGTGTTTATGTTTTCGCATGCCTATTATCGTTTCTAGACATTTAGGAATAAAGAGCATAAAATAGATATTCGATTAAAACAACAATCTGTCGATTCAACTATTTTGTACCTTCTCAATTGAAAAATAAACATTCGAAAGACACTATGCATTGGAGTAAACACAATGAAATAATAAAAACTAATGTTACATGTATTTTGTCACTTCATAATAATCTTTTAATATGTAAGGTGAAAAACAGCAATAATTTCATGAATCTAATGCTTATCCTGATCAATATGTTGATGACCAATTTTCCAAGTATTTGTATGTGTGTGTGTGTTTTAACTAAGATGAGAAACAAATAGATGACCAGATTTTATCCTTATCTTAATTTACCTTTTGAAAATACGTCAGTTCAGAAGACTCACTAGGGACTGTACTCATTTCAGATGCATGCAACGCTTATTCACAAGTGAAATTCAATTTCGTGTCTAGACAATTAATAATTAACACTTTTTGTATACCTCACTAAATTAATATGTTTTCTAATATCATCTATCCCTTCGATCATAGCATGCTTCAAATAACATATGCATATGCCAACTTACGCCATCTCTGGCGCATACGTGACATCCGGTTGTCGACCAAAGGGCGTGTGTACTGCTCAGTAGTTAGCTCCGTCCTCCTTTATGACTGTGAGACCCAGCCATTGAAAGTGGAAGACATGAAAAGACTGGCTGTCTTTGATCAAAGGTGCCTGCGTTCTATCTCTCGTGTGAATTGGCATAATAAGGTGAGCAATACTAAGATGAGGCGTCGGTCGAGTGCTAAGTAGGTGGGAGGGGAAATCAATAGACGAGGCTGTGAAGTTACATCGATTGAGATAGTTTGGATATGTGTTACGTTTACCTAGGCATCGCCTTCCTTGACAACAGGCGATGTTAGCTGAAATAGGGTCAGGTTGGAAAAGAGTCAGTGGTGGTCGTACCAAAACATGGCTTCATCACTCAACAAAATCCACAACATTTAGTTTAAGCCAGCCACGTGTTGAGGTGTAGACTTCCTGGTTGGAGTCTTCAGGATGGTAAACACTAATAGCTGGAAACAGTTGGTGATATGGATCAAATCGTTCTCAATGGCGCAGATACATCCACTCCTTGTGATTTAAAATATCCAATAAAATTCTAGTGCTCTTTTATATTACTATTCTTTTTGCCTCATATATCTGTATATTATCTCTCTTTAGAATCTCTCTCTACTCCCTTTTCTTGCTTTGTGTGCTACATGAACTGTAGGGACTCGAACTGCTACACATCTGTGCAAAGTTCTGTGTTGAAACTAGTCAGTCAGTCAGTCAGTCAGTCAGTCAGTGAAATAACAAGGTTTTGTTCTATTTTTTCGTATAAGATTCTGTAAATTAGGTGACAAGTGCATTTGAAGCTAAAGCCTAGGTGATACTAGAATACAAAGCAGCAGCAAGGTACTAAAATTCTATCTCTCAAATTTCAAACATGTGATGCGGCGTCTATCTGTTTGAATTCTTTTGTTTAACTTCCACGCGAAGTACTCATTACATTTACACAATTCTGATTAGCTGAAGTTATACAAACCTATAATAATTCAAAATGTAATCACTTAAGGCAAAAAATATGTTTAAGTGTTTAATTGAGTCCTTAACAATCATTGATTCAAGTGTAAAAATTTGGAAGATTAAGCGTACTGAGGGTGTAACCGAAAACAGAAGAAATGATTCCACTTAGAATTTGAATTGGGTTATTTTCCTCATATTTCGCATAAAGTCGTGTTTCCATACTATCCAATATATGAACACACAGCCATTACCAACCAAGATTGATCAATGCTATTCACAGCATAATAAAATCGCTCATTGTCAATAATCCACGTGATCATGAAGGCTTGATAAGTTTTAGACACATCTATAGTAAAGTCCTACAACCTTGGGGAAACTAGATTACAGTTATAGTGTCAAAATTTGACGTCAATTAGTGTTAACGCTGGTAATGTGAAAATACTATCTCTTAAAGTGAACTTTCTAAAATGCATTTAGAGTGAATCATGATGGCAAGTCGTATACCTAGACAACTACATTGCAAATTTCACTCGTAGATATTTAGGTGTTGGTTTGTGGGGATTTGGTTGTTACAGGATTTCATCATGTGCTGACATTGGTTAAAGAACCATTCACTCGTAGATTTCAGTCAGCATCAAAAATTAAGAGTAGAGATATGATGTTGATTACTTTCCATGAAGTACACCGTTTGATCATCGTACACTCCTACTAAGTAAGGTTATCAAAAAATGATCGAAGCATAACCAGTGGAACCTCCTTACACATGTTGACTCAAAACACAGATTTAGTTTTTCATAACGTGAAATAGAAACAATAGTTATTGTCTAAAAAATATTTTCGGTATTACAATGGCCTTAGGCAGGGAAAATAATAATCCTGAACTTTGCATTTGAAAAGATAAATTGATATGAAGCTCTCTCTACCTCTTCATATTATTACATCACTCATTCAAAACTTGTAATACTTTTAGTTAAAATTCATTTTTGAATAATTTTTATCTATACCAATATAGAAATAATTGGGAAGAGACAAAGCAAAATAAGAAAATGTAATAATTTACCAACTGCTTTGGTGATAAGAGCCATAGCGCTAATAAAATGTGGATAGTCTAAGCGCCAATCGACATTCACAAATCGATTTACAAGTTTTGAAAACAGAGTATGTGGGAGGGTATAACCTGTTAGCCAAGAACAAAAAAAATAAATGAAAATAAATATACTTGAAATTAACATGAATAATACACTTAACAGTGTAGAAAATGTTTTCCAGAGTAAATTTGATTTCACTTTACAAAATATAATCAATTTTATGAAAACCATTCCCTAAACAGTCAACTGAACAATCAGTTTAGTTAATTAACTACAACAGTTAGAGAACCATTATAAAACCTAAGAGTACTGGACAGCTGTTTCGTCACGGTTTGAGACTCTCCAGCAGTACACACTCACCGCGGTTCGAACTCAGGACATTCTGCTTACAAGGTGAGCTCGTAGGCCATTAAGTCGATGGACCCACTCAATGGCCAGTCCATTAATTCGAACTCCGGTGGATGATTACTGATGAAGCGTCCCCAAACTAAGACGAACGAAACAGCTGTTCAGTACTCCCAGGTTTTTCAATGGTTCTCTAACTGATGTCAGCTCATAATGAAATCCTCCAATCAATCAAACAAAATCCCTACAAAACCAATACTTGATAATTAACTACAGTTAATACCCATCAGTTCTGTATCATATTGATCACGTGGGAAAGATGTATACAAGTACAAAATAGCTGTTTCAATGGTACACAGGTAAATATACTTAATATGTACATCCGAAAAATCCGGGCTTTCAATCAGTAAAACAACGATAGATAAAGGATTTGAATAGGCTCTTTATAGTCAGAAGTAATTGAAAAATATTAAATGACTGTTCTTCTATCAGTCCATTTTCAACAATCTATTTCCATAAAGTGGTAAATATATATAACTGTTTGACACCAGTGACTGAGAAAATTACCAATAGTGCTGTCTGTTTCACTCTGCTGAAAAGTACAGAACATAGTGCATAGAACACTTACCTGCTTGTTCAACAATAATTCGAAAATCTAAACTTGTGACATGAGCTGTTCTCTGTGGATCAAAACTTGCGAATAAACGAGACCATGAACGAAGTATATCCCATACACGTCGAAAATCAGATTCACATAAACGTCCTGTTCCATCACGATCAAGAAGTGCTACTAGTGACCGACAAGCATCTGTACTTACCTAAAGATGTTTTTAAAAAATAGCAGATATGAATTTTAAAAGAAGTCATTATTAATCTGTTTCCAGATAAATACTGTTTACCTTTTAAAGGTGTATATTTACGCTGTAAAACAATCAAACAACTGTATCATCGATTGTTATCAAAAATGATTCCGTACTTGTATGTTTCTTCAGCCTATATGGTTTAATTTTATACACAGTTCAGAAACTAGGCAATACATACAAAAAACATATTCAGTTTATGTTGTAGGTTAATAGATATTTTCAAATGAACATCCTTCTTTGATAATAATCCATGTAAACTACTTAATGTAAATTAATCAGACAGAGAGGAGGGTATGTGTGTCGACAAAATCCACTTCAAATAATCTCTGTGATTAATGTTAGCTACACAGCACTGATCATGAGAAGTTAGTCCTGACACTAACAGCGCTTAAGACAACATCAGAATCCAGTGTGATAAGCCAAAAGGAGGCGAGTGAAAGTGAGCACAGTATACTCTCTTCTATCTGGATGGTATAGATGATATGAACAACATGGATTTGGTCAGTGTTTTCATAATAAATTATTTCCATTGAGTTTTATAGACAAAAAGTGTATGAAAATATTTATTCAAGCTAAATTGGATGGACTGTATTGTGGACAATGAAAGCAACTTGTGAAATGCAATCAGTATCATTAATCTTTAGTGAGATTTGAAGTGGAGAGATATTGGATGTCGACACCTTGTCTTGAAGGTATGTGAAACATCTTTAAGCATTGATAATCTTACTTTATCCCATGGACTCATCACATTATTAGATAACACATTTCCAATTAAACGGCTAAAATATAGTTAGAAAGTGTTACTTACTAGATCACTCAAGCAACTGACTGAATGAAATCAACAAATGACAGGTAGGTTCTATAAATTTTTTGTGTTCAGACATATAAAAGCTTAGTTGTGGATGAATTCCTCTATGCATCTCATCATGAATCAATATCAGGTGGAGAACCAAGGATTAGTGAATACCTAACGTTGGTTCGATACAGCATCCATCTATTCTGAAGTTAATTAAATCCTCTTTGGTTCAGAAGCAGGATATGAATGAGCTTGTTAGGAGAAAATGTTCATTTTTGTTGAAATTCTTAATATTGTATTAATAACTGTGATATAATATGTCAGTCGTATCATGTATTCTATCGATACCGAAAATATTTAAAACCAGAGGACTGTATACCTTAGTGATACAAATAACCATGCGTTCGCAAATATGCACTTGTTCTACAGAACAAATATGTGTCATAATACTTATGGTATATCAGTTTTAAAACTGAAGAATCTACGCTAAAGTGATATGAAATAAAACTCTGTTACATACCATATTGTATGGAGCTCGATGATCATCTCTCAGAAGGCAATTAAGAATTGGTTCTAACTGGAATGCATCAATAGCCATCGATTCACCTGAAGCTTCATAAAATAACCGTCTAAGACGAGGTTGAAACAATTCATAATTAGGATCAGGTTCTGGTCCAGTGGCAGCTAGACCACTGAGTTCAACTCGTTCTAGAGTGGATCTAATGTTAATAGAAAAAAATGAAAGAAAAGACCTTTACAAATTCCACTGAGAACATGTTACAAAAAGTTGAAACTTTGGTAAATATAAAGTACTGCTTGTATATACTACATAGGTTATGGAATTTTTTCACAGGAGTACTGACTAATCAACTCCGCCTAATTTACCATTCGGTTCCTACCCTGGAAAAAAGGAAAGGTAAGAAAACATGCATATCACTAAGGAAACTCCATAGCGTAAAAAAAACTAACTAACTGATTAGCTGTGTGAAACCCAGATAACAGTATGCCTTTCTAATTATCTACCAATGATTTTATATTCTAGCAATCTACGCTATAGACTTTTGGTATAGTTTAACCTATGCCGGAAGTGTAGAAGTGAGAAAAATCAGGAAATATCACCCGAAAAACTTTATATGCAGTAGACAAGCCCTAGTCCTCTTTACGTCAAAATAAGTGAAAGCACTCATATCTACAAAGACTAAATATCACAAGGTGCGAAAATACCCGGAAGACTATCAGAGATGGAAGGTACAATTTCACTTGAATCCGTTTAAACACGAAACTTCACAAATTCATTCATACACATCCAGTTAAGAAAAAATATCACTCTTCTTTGAACATTTTACAACCTTCAAATAGATTTAAAATAAATAGTGAGCTATGTATTAAAACTTCGGTCTTCCCATCGTTTGATTTTGCTGGATTAAAATTCTTAGAATCTCCTGGCATATCTGCTCCTATGAAGAATGATTCAATGAGGCATTTACGTTAACTTGATGTTATTTAGTTAGTAATGGGCAGTAGGGGAATTCAGAAGGTGAGTTCCTTGCTACTTCAGACTCGCTTGTCGAGTGTAACCGCATTTCTATGAATTTTGACGGTCTCAGTAGGACTTATCGTTACAAGTGCTGAAGTGTTATGCACGAGCTAATGATCTTAGCGGTAAAATCCACCAGTCAGAAATCCAAAAATTCAACAAACAACGGCAAACATCCTTCTCACAAGATACAACCTCCGTAATTCGACATCCCAATGGATGACTCTTTAGCGTTTGAAATGATAGGTGCTATGCTCGAGTCTCGGCTGGCACATCACCACTAGCTGAGATGTAACTGCATGTAGGACGAAACGTGCGTTCTTAGCCTCACTGCTGGACACTATTCACCAAAAAATTATTAAGCTGAGATATTCACTCGTTCTGACACAAGTTCATATGTATCTTCTGTTAGTAACTGTCATTTCTTCCAGATTTCAGTGACACTTCATTCTTTTACTTAGAAGTTTGAAAAAATATTTTCATCACTATTTATCAGTCAACAACCAATTCAGTTTATGAAGCATTTTCTGATTTGGATTTAATTATGAACGGTGAATGATGCTTGAAACGTTATCCTATGAATAACACAGCAATTCTATGTGCATAACCAAGGAAACAAAAGAACTTTCTTCAAGTCACTAAACTAAAGCTTGCGTTTGTGTTTACAGTTTTGAGGCAACATCACTGCAAAATATAAAACCGAATTCTACAATGGTTCCTCTTGGAATGATGTAGTATGCAATCAGAAACATGCTATTTGCATGATATTATAAACAACTTACGAATTTTTATGCTAAACGTTATATGACATATACTACTGGATTCACATAAGTAGTTTGAGACCTCTCACACCAACCAACATGACTGACTTTGAAGTTAAGTTCAACTGTTCTGAACACTGAAAAGTCACTTCACTTCTTTAAGGATGAGTAAAACTCATCCAACCCATGTGGTGGGATAGTGAAACCAATATTTTGTAGGAACTTTCAGTGAATGTTTGTTAACTCCCAGCTTGACTGTTCAAGATGAACAGCTTTCTAACAGAAATTAGCGAATGGTCTTCGTCTAACGGCCTTAAACTAAATTCTTCCAAATGTCAGACTATTAGTTTAGTTTTCGATGTAAACGAGGTTTAAATGAAGCTATTAATTCCTATGACCCTTGTAAGATTGATGATACTGATATAGAAATCAAGTCTGAAGTATCTTGGATTAATTCTTTCTTCTGACCTATCATGGTCTTCCAATGTCTTTGCGATTTCTAAAAGAATATTTCGCCTGACTTTTTATGTTAAGAAGTTAAGGCACTCAGGCATAACCCAACCACTCCTCTTACAGTTTGTCACTCGTGTATTTTACCTATTCTTCTTTACTGTTCACCCTTATTCTTTCCTGGATTGCTTAAAAAAGACCATGTCATACTTCGTAGAACCCTTAAGACTGTCAGTAGGACGAGTGGTATCCTATTGGGCCATATCGTTGTCATTGTCACTGATAGGCACTTGATGTCATGCAACAAATTTGCTAAAGGAATTTTGTCAGACTTTGAGCACCCACTCTACCTGCAGCTCCAACCTTGTGTCTCCTCAGGTAAA
The DNA here is from genome assembly GCA_944472135.2 of Trichobilharzia regenti. Taxonomy (NCBI): domain Eukaryota; kingdom Metazoa; phylum Platyhelminthes; class Trematoda; order Strigeidida; family Schistosomatidae; genus Trichobilharzia; species Trichobilharzia regenti. The sequence continues at coordinate 127,710,970 of OX235262.1, read as the reverse complement.
ACAAGAAGTCTTTTCAGAAGAATTCATGCACGTACGTCTGAGTATAAAGATTCCACTATACCTTATTTAGCATGCACTTTATGCGATGAAAGTGTCAGGCATAAACTAACTAACCTTGTTTACACTACTAAATAAACCATTTCCTCCACCCTTGCAGTACCAAACTTTACTGTTATTGTATTTCTTATATTTATAATCCTCTCAATTTTTTGTTTTGAATCGTTTATTTTTTCATAAGTGTGAACATAATTTAGGCTGTTACAACTGTTAATTTTGTATTTCCACTTACTATACTATATCAACAGAACATTAGATCCAATAATCTATAACATGCTGAAATTTCCAAACTGAATCGACAATACTGTTTGAAACAAACTCACTGTTATCATTATTATGTTTAATAATCTCAATTCGTGCTTCGAATATTTTTGACTTCATATCGTAAACGTGGACAGATTCCTCTGGTTGCTGTTGTTTTAATTTTATTTAAATTTTAAGTAGATCAGATGCAATATTGTGACAAATTTTGAGAATTCCATTCTGTATTATAAGTACTGTTTTTGGAATAAAGTAGATTATTATTATTATTTTCCAAAACGAAATAACATTTAATTCAGTCACTTACTCGCAAATCCTATCTGGATGATCAAATAATAGGCGTAATAAAAATTCACCTGGTTGATCAGCTGCATACGTACAAGGGACAAGTAGATAATGACCAGGTGATAATTTTAATCGTTTAACAACTTCCCGAGAGTCGAAGAAGAAATCCACACTGGCTATATGATGATTAGTTTCGAAAAATCCACGTGACATTGGTGGATTAGCACCTGCTGGAAGCTGAGTATCAAAAAAGGGGGAGAACAATAAAGATAAGGCATAATAGAGAAATTAATTACTTAAGGATGAAATTTTCAGGTTTGTTTGTATACAAGATTAAACAGTGTTTTATTACTCTCTCTCTTTCTCCTACTACTGAAATAATAACAATAATAATAATATCAATTCAGGTGTGTGTGCACCTGATAAAGACATGAATAATGGCAAAAACAAATCAAAAACAATTCGTTAACTGTGTCTTAACGAGTATCTGGAAACTTATCTGTACATAATTTATTATCTGTTACTCTAAAACATCAATGTTTCAGGCTTTATAGATAGAGAGAATCTTTTTCTTCACACTCTAGGGTAGGAAAAGTTGCTTACAATTTCGTATTTATGAGAATATCAACATTTAATTCTCCTTGTAGTGGATGGTAAATCAATCTTTTTTTTATTGCATGTTATCCGAACTCATCACTATTAAGAACAGACTAAAATAGGAAGTAGCTATTTTTCAACATTTAGACACCTGAGTTATTTATCTGTGATGAATGGATAATTTTTAATTTATTGAATTGTGCATCAGTGGCATAGCGGTCAGGACGCTCGCCGACCATGGACATGGTCCGGGATTTGATCCCCGGCTAAAGCACACATTTACCTCGTTAAGTCAGCATTATAAGCCAGAAATAATGCTGGTAGAGAGGAAAGGTTGGACATGAGGCTAGCAACCCCATTCTGTAAAAATAAACATTGCTACAGAAACTTCAAGATACTATCTTGGGGCCCTATATTCAACTGGGAACGTGAAGGAAAGAAAAAGAATTGTGCGTCGGTGGTACAGCGGTAGAATGCTAACCAATTACGCCTCACGTGGTCCGAGATTCAAATCTCTGCTGATGCACTCCTCTACCTCACTAAGCCTGTAGTAAAGCCGATAGCGAGAGAAGGTTAGCCGTGAGTGAGGCTAGTAACCTCACTCTGCAAAAATCACCCACTGCTACTGAAATTTTCCAAGCTCTAGCTTGAAGCCCTATGTTTCTGTCGGAACATAAAGGAGTTAAAAAAAGAGAATTCATTGGGTAAAATTTTAAAAAATTCCAACTGTTAAACTGAATGATCAATTTTTATTTTGTATCTCTAGGTTATTATTTAATTTTATCCTCCTATTTTTGTAGTATTTCTCTATTAATTCGTTTCGTGTATAACAACAAGCCTCATCAAAAAACAAGTAGTAGATTTTCTTATCAACTTCAACAGGAAATGCTTGTATTTTATCAACTAAAAATATACGAGAACACTTAAACTATCTACGTAAAGAATATAGAATGGAGTATGAGATGGAGGCACATAAGCATATATACATACATACATACATGTATATCTATATATGCACACTCCTATGCATTCCGTGATTTATTCTGTCACTAGTAGTATTACAGATAACTACAATTTATATGAATGCAGAAATTTCTTAATCCATAATAAGTGGATTTTCTTTATATTTTTTTTTCAAAAGTAAATAATAATAATAATAATAATAATAGTAAAAACTACAAGATGAGTTCACTTGGTTACAGTAAACTTCGTTTTACAAGAAAGTATGGATAACTATCTATGAAGTAAGCATATTTCGCAAATTTTAACAACAGGAAGAAGGCGTTACTAATGTTTTATAATACAAAGGTCATGTAGATATAAGAAAATAATTGTACGCACATTTAAACAGTAGATAAAAAAACGGAGAGTATTATCGAAGTAGTACACAGGGAAGAGTCTCGACTAACTCATATTTTTGAAAAATACCACTGCACTAGAATACGACTATTATTATTCGTAGTAGAACTTTTTCTCCTTCACGTTCCCCAGTGGAACATAGGGCTTCAAGCTAGTGGCTTAAAGTTTCTGTAGTAATGTTTATTTTTACAGGATGGGGTTGCTAGCCTCATGCCCAACCTTTCCTTTTTACCAGCATTATTTCTGGCTTAGCAAGGTAAAGGAGTGAGTCGGTGGCCGGGGATCGAACTCTAGATCATGTGCATGGTTTGTGAGCATCCTTACCGCTATGCCACCGACGCACACTAGAACTCCAGGAAACTCTGTCCTGTAGCAAGTCAATAGCGAGCATCAGATTAATTTCCAATAGTTGGTTTGTAAGGATGGATGTATCGGCGATGATATTAGTTGGTGGTCGCGCTAAATCAAAAATTGCTAGAAGTTAGAATTCATTAGCCGACCATTGAATCGGGTCCCAGTTGCTGAATGGTACACGAGCTTGTCTTGTAACCGGAAGATCCTGGGTTCGAATCATGGCAGTGGGTGTGTGCTGTCGATGATTTTTTATAGATATTTTACAAACATGAAATTTGTTGGAGAAGATTTCATCATCATCAACATCATCATCCTATGTGTCGTTTTCAGTTCGACTTTATGAGGACTAAAACTCAAAGTTATGCCATACACTTTACAACTTCTTTCATCATTTTTCTTTAATACAATGTCAAAGTTTGCTAATATAAATGACTCAGCTGAATGTTATGGCTAAGAATCAACAGAACTTCAGAGTTCAATGGAAACCTTCACCAAAAACTTAATTGGTTTTGTTATACAGTCTAGAAACTCAAGTTCCTAAAAACTGCTGAGAGATTACTTTAAAATCAATTCTTCAAAAGGACTTATTCAAAATTGCTTATTCAACAGAATGACAAAAATGACTGGTACATGGAATATTTCCTAAAGACTCAACAACTTTACAGTACCTATACATTACCAAGGATAGGAGCTTGTCTTCTGGAAGCTAATGTGTGTTTCTATGGTGTAAAAAATAAGAATGAATATGTATAGGCAGTCGTCTTTTCGATAATACTGATTTATTAAGCTAGATTTTTTCATCCTCCCGCACCCATATAGTTGGAAGCCAAGTTTAAATTAGTGCCTATAGAATGCTAATCTTAGTAGAACATTTAAGATTTTAGTAGCACAAAACAAAATATCTTTAGTCCAGAAGTATTATTTATTGGGTACCTGGACTAAAATCCGAGTTTCTCTACTAATATAGTCGTTTCTTAAACTCGGACTATGCTCTAGTCAATATGGATTCTTATTCCAAATGGCTATAAGTAATAATTACACAAAGTCCAAATGCGAAAATCTCCACATAGAGCTTTAAGGAAGATTTACAATCGAGGAGGAATTCTCAATGTCTTAACTTAATGATAATGGTACTCATTCCACTGAAAAGAATTTCACAAATAGGCTCAAAGATATCAGTTATCGTAATCTAAATACAGCATGATATCATTCGCAATCAAATGGGTTGGCAGAAAACTTTGTCCAAACACTGAAGAGTGCCATAGCATCAGTAAATCCTAAACGTTTTAACGAACAGGAAAAGTGTGTCGACAAATTCTTAATCCACTGTCGCGATGAGGAGCACACAAATACTCACGACAGTCCTGATAAACCCTCTGAACCTTGATATCTCTCAAAACATCTCATAACTATGACTCTTACTAATGTACGTTATTACAGAGAAAATGATTATCAGCCATGTGTAGGAGTCATGAAACGAAAAATAGGAAATCAAGTGGTAAAGATATTGAACTTCAAAATATGCGTCAAGTGAAATATAATGAAGTCGTTTCAACGATATTTCCTCAAAGATCCCACTATTAATCCTTATTTTGTAAATAATTTAGAAAAAAAAGCGAACGAATTCCATGGAAATACTAATTCTAAATCAATTCAAAGATCCGAGTGGCTCGAAAACAAACCAGAGTTCAGTGAAAACATCCTGAAAGACATTTAATGTATGGCGGATGTAACGTCCTAATATAACCACTACTGCCTTATGTAAATTTTCATTCCTACCTGTTTCTATGCATTATAAATATATGGTAATCTCTGAATTGTAGATGTCTAGATTTCTGCTTTATATATCCGCTCAATAATCATTATAGTTACAAATTAACACCACCACACCTTTATATACCGAACATAGCTGATTGTTTGTCAGAATGAAAATCTGCCCATGTTCTATTGAGTGCGTCGGCGGCACAGTGGTTAGGACTCTCGCCGACCATGCACACGGTCCGAGGTTCGATACCCTGTCGACGCACACCTGATATCTATGGTTGGCCTACACAATTTTGGCTACCTATATCACATGCTGAAAATTCCATACTTGTACCAAAAATACAGTGTGGAATCAAGCTGTAATCAAAAAAAAAATAAATAAATTATCTCAGATAACTTTTCTCTCATGAACAATACAACATCGAAAATGAGCGAAACAACCTATGAACTTCAGTTGGCATAGTTAATTCTCTAATAATAATAATAATTTAGATTAATTCTGGTAATAGTATATTATCTTTGGAATGTGTTTTTCAGTAATAAAAAGAAGCATAAAACAGCATTATTCCTCCCTACCAACCCCCCCAACCAAAAAAAAGTTCATATCTTCAATCTACCATATGTTAGAAAAATTATTATTCTGCAAGACATTTATTGACTAGAAGATAAAGACAAAACTGGACAATGTTTGAAGTTTGTTTAAGATAATATAAACGATGCGTATGCATGTATGTGTACGACAGATGTCTTGAAAAAAATATATAGAATAATTATTTTCTAAACTTCAAAGTCTGAATAGAATCAGTCAATAGAAAAACTGAAGAGATAAATAAAAAAGACTCTTCAATGGAAATGTGATGTAATTTGAAACAATTTTTAGAGAGAAAGATAAACATAGGAGTAGACTAACTATTACGAAGGAAGTGAAGTCAACATTTAACGAAAATCATCAAAATGGCAATTGTGTTAACCGCCATGTTACTTAACACTCCACTGATGTATTCGCAAAGAAAGGATTTCCCTTTAAAGGGAGTTTTTTATTTCCTTGTATATGAGTGCGTTGGTGGTGTAGCGGTTAGGACGCTTCCCGACAACGCACATAGTCCAGGGTTCGGTTCCCGGCCACCGACGCACTCCTCTACCTCGCTGAGCCAGAAATAATTCTGGTAGAGAGGAAAGATTGAGTATGAGGCTAGCAACCCCATTCTGTAAAAATAAACACTGCTATAGAAACTTCAAGCCACTAGCTTGAAGCCCTATGTTCCACTGGGGAACGTGGAGGAAAAAAATATGAGTATATAACAGTTTCCATCATAACTGGTAATTTTGGAGGTAGAACCGGTGTAGTGTGTGAATAAAAATGAATTATTATTCGAGATAGTGAAGTATAAGTATGGGCTGATTTGTATGATTTTTCATCATTTATGCATTCTATATTTTCTGCTGCCCATATTTTAGTTTCGTTATAAACCTCTACGTGTAGAACCGAGAAGCATAGAAGTATTTTAGTGAAGACCTCACTGACAGCTTCCCAGTGTACTTTTAATTGCAAAGGGAAAGAAATTAAACTAAAACGACTACCCCTGTACATTACTATTCATATACCATCTGGATTCAGATGAATTAAATCTGCGTAGGTGGTTCAGCGATAGAACGCTGGCTAACCACGCAAGTGGTCCGGGTCGGCCGACGCACTTCTTAACCTGGCCCAGCCTGTAGTAAGCAAAGTAAAGAGGGAAGGTTGGGCATAGGGCTGGCAAACCCACTTCGTTAAAAAAAAAAGAAAACCACGAGACCTACTAAAATTTCAAATATCAAACTGGAAACCCTGTGTTCCAAAAAAAACTTAAAGAAAACTCTCAAGAAATCACGAAATTCGCAGCAACGAAGGATATACTTTGAAGCTAACATGCATTCTCAAATCACACTAAACCACAGAAACTAGTGCAAATAAAATATGTCAACTAATAATATCTATTTAAACACATGAAGTCAATCAGTACATAGACTTGCAGAATTCGCAATTACGTAGTAAAATCCTGTTGGTCATTCGATTTGCTTAGCGTTAGAAAATATAATGAAGACTGCAGAATAACAAATATTCTTTAGAAATAAAACATTTTCTATCACCCCTCCTGTAATGTTAAAGACATTATTCCTAATGGTAAACAACATAAATTAGTGATATTTGAACAAAATTTACTTTCACCCAGCTGGGCACGGTAAATTTGGTAGGGAAGTTAAAACGATAAAATCACCCATAAACTTAAAAACTATGGTGTCACATTTTTTTATAAATCGGCTGTTTAATGGTTGTTTTGCAGTTGTCTCAGTATCAAACATCAAGACATTACAGAGTCTTCAAGCCATAATGTGACGTAAAATAACCTATATGAACTGTGAATACAAAACGCTTGTCTTTACGTTGTTTCATTGAAAGTTTTTCTCAGTTAGATATATATTGTGATATTCAGCGTGATAATTGGTGAAGAGTTATTGAGCAGGCGACAGGCATAAACTTCACTGTATTTTAACCAGCTCCTTCAGTGAGCGAGATCACTACCTTAGATATCACATAAGGTATGAGCTGACTAGAGGCTAGAAAACGTGGTGCAATTTACGTACCACTGTATCTCAAGTAGTCATAACTGTTATCAAAGAGGGTGTAAAGCCATGCGTAAACGTTAATTAAAACTCCATACATTCAACATTAACTTAGTATTGCTTGGAAATGTACAACTTTGAATTTACTATCTTATCCTCTTACTTATATAATTTGAAATAAAACATCCTAAGTATTATTATTATTCCCTTGGGTTCCTAGTGGAATGTAGGGCTTCAACTGCACGTCTACACTTGCTTCTGTCTTCCTTCTGTTGTACTTTTCACCTGCATCCATGTTAGTTAGTCCATACTGTCTCAAATCCTCTGCATACGATCTCCTCCATGTCACCCTTCCACTGACGTCCCACTCGCCTCTTCCCTTTCGGCCTGGTTCTACTCGAGCAATGGCCTGACGAGCGCGATGTCACCCAGCGGCCTCCTCAGTGAGCGAGTGTCCAATCCATCTCCACTTTCTCCTGCATATTTGTTGGTTGGCGATTGGTTCTTGTTTTGTTTGTTCCCAGCCATAGTTTCTTGTTGGTGATTCTTTCCGGCCATCTGATCTTAAACATCCTCAGTGATTGCAGTTAAATCTTCTTATACTATACTAACATAAATAATAGCTACATTGAGTTGAATAGGGATGCCCAAGCTTACACAGACACAGAGGCGGTAGCCAATCGTAATTGCTAGGCTACTCCATCATCTTACATAACAGCTATGTGGTTCCTAAGCCCTCTACACTTAGGCGAGAACAAACAATGACTTTGGGCCGGAAGTATATCCAGCAGTATCCGAACATGTACGTTTACAAAAGGAAACAGTAATGTACACATATACGCATATGACCAGTGCCGTTTGCTTGAAATAACCATAAGAGGATGTATAACCATCTATATAGTTTATTTCCAGACTGACATTGATCACCTTACCACAATAACAGAATCTGAAATTTACTGGGATCGAAAATAGTCTATATTTGGCTCGATGTGACCGTCATCTTTCAGACGAATATATATATATATATATATATATATATATATATATCATTATCACATCAAGCTAAATATAGATTCTTTTCGTACTTCGTAAAGTATACATAAAGTTAGAGGAGAAAAATAAAGTGAAACTACAGAAGACGAAAATGTAAGGGAGAAAAAATAGAGACGAAGCATATTAAGAATCAAATGTATCCAAAAGATCACAAGAAGTTGATACATAGGCATTACTGAAAACCATTTTAAGGCATATCACAAAAACTCTCCCACTATTGATTCCTGTTTCCTCGGAAACCACAGAAAAGCGGTTTACACATACCTACGTTGCTAAAAAAATGAGGTTTCAAGTGTCAGTCACATAAATTTAATCAAAATTCGATACAAAACGTTATTTTCGAGGAAAAAAATATACCAGACCTACTGATTACATTAAAATTCATCTACAGTAACTGAAAATCTTTATGTTTAGGTCTTTGTAATTAGAACTACTAATTTAATTTTTGATTTTTTGTTTGTTTTGATTATAGCTTTATTCCACACAGTACTTTTCGGTAGAAGTATGGACTTTTCAGCATGTGATGTCGGTAGCCCGAATTTCGCAGGCCATCCAGTGATATCAGGTGTACGTCGGCAGGGAATCGAATCCAGGACAATGTACTTGGTCGGCGAGAACCCTAACCGCTGTGCCACCGACGCACAGAAATATTACCTTTACGGAAAATTATTCAAATAAACTTGAAATGACTTAGAAATAAAAAAGTGACAAACTAATTAATAAATGTTACAAATTTCCTGGAATTATCTGAGCTCCGAGTTAGATCGAATCATTATAAATTATTTAAAATAATCCCAGCGTGTTTAAAAGAAAACAAAAATCAAAACAAGATTTCTCTGAACGTTTCACTGAGTAAGCGACAGCTTCTTCAGCAAAATTATTGGGATTTGATTAACCATCAAAGTATATGGTTAAAAATTACATAAATTGAAGTGAATTCCTTTGAAGGTCACTTGTCAGTAGACAATTTGTACCGGCAGAAAAATGTAAACAATCATCACATATTTGTCAAATTGTTATATGTGCATGTTTGTCTGAATGAGACGGGTATGTGTGTGAATGTTGTTTATTGTATGGGAAACACATTAAAACATGATAATATTTTATATTGGTCATAATGTTGGAGTGAATTATGTTTTTTCCTCATCTATTTTACTTCATTAGGTCCTGTCATATAGTTCTACTGAAAAGAAACTGTGGCTTCAAAAGCGAAACATATTTATTTTCTTAAACGCAACGGGATTATTCTAAATAATTTATAAAGATATTATTTCATTTTTGAAAATGAGGTAGCAGCTCGGTCAAATCACGAATATAAACAACCCTTATTTTATTTCAGGCTGAAAAGCACATTTCTTTTTCTGAAGTATGAAACATGGAGACGAAAACAATGACTTTTCTGAATGTTTTGTAAACAAATGACTTCCGACAGTTGACATTTCTCTTTTTAGTGATATCTCTCATGACTATAATTTATTATTTGCAAGCAAACATTTGTGTAGATAGTGAGTGTTCCAATGAACTTTCACAGAAACATATAGGTATTTTTATTTATTTATTTTTTTGCTAATTTCCTGTAGGTATGTTTTTCTTCCTTCAAAATTTCATCAGTAATGTCTTTTTTTAATCTAATGACTCCATTGGTAACTGTTTCCTTTCTGATAAACTTGTATAGAACACAGTGAGGAGAGTTTTCGCGAGATACATACAGTTAATTTATTTTTGTCACATAAGATTTTCATCAGCTACGTAAAATTTGAATTCTAAAATAAATAGGCAGTTATACTAGCCTCATTTTAATATTATTAAAGGGTATGACGAGTCCATTTTTGTAGGATAGAATAAAAAGCACCCCAAAAAAGAAGAAATATGATTTCCAAATTACGCAAGAAGCTAGAATATTAAGATTATGATCAAATAAAATAAAAGCATCCTTACATTGTAACGAAGTGAATAATTTAAAATCAGACATAAATAGAAATGAACACATATTAATGGAATGACTTCCGCAGACAAAATGATTAAAGTAAATGACAACAAAGGCATTCATAAAACATAGATTAATATGAAAGAAGATGGATGTAGATATTAAGTTGAGCTATAAAGGCATGCACAAAGTGGAATGCAATGAATTTTCTTGGACAGTTAAGTGAAGGAGTTAGTGTTTATCGAGTTTGTAATGGTCTCCTTTTGAACACATAATCCATGCACCATTCTTGGAATGGTAGTAGCCTTAGAAATTAGAAGTATTAGTAAGGCTTTTTGTCTGTACGCAGCATGAAAATATTCTGATGTCTTATATGATCGAAACGGGAAGCTATGGTACCATTATGCAAGACTGAACCTCCAAGGTGTAGACTGCTATGTCCATTCCGCCTGTGTACTTCCTTCTGCACTTAAACATGAAAAGCAGTTGCAGGTTACAACAGTCAGGAGTCCGTTCGTTTTGGATTATACAAATGGACGCATTGTTTTTTACAGCAGTACCAATTCAGAAGTTCGAAGGCTCTTAGTAGTACACTTTTCGTCCTTTTGTTAATCGTTTCTTAAGCCCAATCACTTTAAAATCCTTACTTTAGAAGTAGGTTTTTTTTCAACAGTACTGCACTCAACTTCTCAAAGCTCACTGAACATTTGGATGCATTACTTACTGAAAATGGTGCCTTTGTTTAATTACTCACTGGAGAAAATCTTTGCTACTCTCCGGTGAATCTTGATGGAAGCTTATAAGGCGAAAGCTGTTTTTTTACGTTATTCAGATTTAGTGATTATTTGCTTGGTTAAGTACTACTGACACCTAATATCTCTTATTTATCATCGTATGGATTTCTATGAAAGGTTTTATTTTTAATTCGTCTCTACTTGTCCTCACAACAACATCCATGAATGACATCCTACTGTCGACTTACAAAACACTGTAGGTCAACTTTACTTCAGTTTTTCCCCTTAAATTTCCATGATTTCGGGGGCTCACTTAGAAAATGTATTTTCAAAGGTATTGTAGATGTTTCGCCAAATTATTTGAATTATAGTGTAATTTCAACTGTAGAGCATTTGTAAATACGCTGTAAGATGTGCATGGAAATAAGAATAAGTGGTATTTTATTATGCCGTGATGGAATATATTTATTTTGATAAAATCTCATAGTGTTACTCAGTAATATTTACTGATGACATTTTGAGCACAATTAATTGCTCATAATCACATCAAGGTATGCACACAACTCTCAAACTTCGTTTATATAATTTCATTATTTTGCATTGCTTGACTTGATAACAGAGTTATATAAACGAAGTTAGAAAGTTGTGTGCATACCTTGATATGTTTATGAGCAATAAATTGTGCTCGAAATGTCATCAGTAAATATTACTGTATAACACTGTGAGGTTTTATCAAAATAAATATTACCCATAATGGAATTATACTCTACCATATTACACAAGTGATGGAATATAGTTGTCAGGTTTAATCAGTAAAAATGAATCATCCATTTGGTTCCAGCAAGGACAGGACTCCAGGTGAACATAGATAAGACGGAGGTTGTGTAAATAACCAACCAACCAACCAACAACAACAACATCCAGCGCCAATCACAATCAAAGGGAGGGATTTGAATGAGGTTACTTCATTCACTTCACTTATCCTGGGAGCATTGTCTCAACTAAAGGCAGTTGGAACGGATGAGGATGTCAAATCGAGCGAGAATCAGGAAGGCGAGCGAGAAACACATTCATCAACCTGAAACCAATCTGGAAATCTTCGTCACTCAACTCCTAATCAACAACAAAATTCGGTCGGATTTTCAATACAAACTGCGTCAAGTCAGTCAGCTCTTCTATACGGATAAGAAACTTGGCGGGCGGGTCACAAAGAATATTTCCAACAGCCTGTTGCAGACCTTCATCAGCAACTGTCTTCGCTGGATCTATACTGAAGATCAGATGGCCAGGGCGGAAAGAATCACCAACAAGAAACTATGGGAACAAACAAAACAAGAACCAATCGCCAACCAACAAATATGCAGGAGAAAGTGGAGATGGATCGGACACTCGCTCACTGAGGCCGCTGGGTGACATCGCGCGCGCGTCCGGCCATCCCTCGATTGGAACCAGGCCGAAAGGGAAGAGGCGAGTGGGACGTCAGTGGAAGGGTGACATGGAGGAGATCGTATGCAGAGGATTTGAGACAGTATGGACTAACTAACATGGATGCAGGTGAAAAGTGCGGCAGAAGGAAGACATAAGCAAGTGTAGACGTGCAGTTGAAGCCCTGTGTTCCAGGGAGCAATAATAAAATAATAATATGAATGATACTATTGCCATGGACTTAGATATTTATTATGCAGTAGTCAGAGTAGACACAGAGTCGTGGGTAATAATACTCATCAGTCTTCGTTGCTTTATCTATCCAAATAAATGAAAAACATACTTTATATGTCCAGCCAGAGTTTGTTTTGTTGTCCTAAGTATGCGTGAGGCTAACATAACATCAAATGTAAAACAAATTTGACATTTATAATGAAGAATGTGAAAAACTATGGACGCAGCATTTAGATCTGAGGAAAATTAGCTTAACAGAGAAAGCCATTTTGACCAATACGACTAAGCTAAAAATATATTAATTCAGTTGCTAATCTGTTGAACAGAGTTCGCATCTATCCCAGATTTTACCTTATCCTAAGATTTATTGAAAAGTAAAATAAAATAGGCGGTTTCACAGACAGTAAGTAGTAAACTTACTCGATATAAAACAAATCCTATAGAAGCCAGCCTTGGAGCCCGATGACGTAATCGACGACGGTCTGACTGCATAAGAGCAATAACTGTAGTCGCGAAACCATCAGGATCATTCGGATCGGGAGAATTAATTACCAATCGAAATTGAGGATTAGCCCAATGACTTGAACGAATATATGGACGACCACCACAAGATACACCTCGAAGCCATCGACCACGTAAGTGAACTGATGGAAACTGGTGAGGAGGATGATAAGCCCCTGTAGATTTAGCAGTCACTGGAGGTGGTTCTGTAAGATGACAAATATCTAGATAATCGAAGTTGGCAATAAAATCCTCAAGAGACATCCTAAAAAAAGAAATGTAGTTATATGAATGAAAGGTCAATCATGAACAGAACAACAGTTTAACTACGATTGTACGGCATTTAAATTATGAGACATCTACAAGTTACACTTGAATACAAGTTATTTGTTTAGGAAATATGATTGATTGATTAATTATGTATGGTTCCGATCATCCAATTATTCACTGGGATCTACGTGACACCTGACGCCTATTTTATACTAACAGCTATTTACTGAAAACAAAGCATGCACATCCTGTCTACAGTACTGTAAAATGTTGACACAAAATGAAATTTAATCATTGTTCATTACTCCCTTGTATTCAGTGAGTTTCTTAAACTGTATCATCTTTCTCTGAGTTGTGTCTTCTTTAGGTTACGTATAATAATTTTATTCAGTGTGTAGTCCTAATGTTTGGATGAAACTGAATAAGTCACACAATTTTCAGTGACATTTCAAATTCTCTTGAATTCTTAGAAGTTTCACTAGGTTAAACCAACTACATACTTCAACAGATAAGCAATCGTTTTATTCTGTACCGTCTTCTTGTTGTTGTTTTCACTCACTGGGTGTCATAAAACTACATCTCAGACAAAGAAAATCAAAACAGGAGACAAACTAAATGATAATGATATTGGCAACAATACATTAGCATACATGTGAAAACTCCCCTAAATATATGTTCGCCTACTCTACCAGTAACATATTTACTAAAGTCTATATTAGATATCCAAGCTTCTAGAAAAAAATACATGACACTCTGAAATTCATTGCAGATGGCACTAGTATGGTTTAGTGTGCTGAATAAATGCTCGAATCTTCAATTTCAACGGATTCTTTCTTTGAACTCGTCTTTATTGAAAATTAGTCTCTAATGTTCTTTATTGATGCTGAAATAAAGTTGAAGACTATCCACTATAATAAAAATATAAAGGGATATAGAATGACTACTTCCTTCTGCTATGAATTCTGCATTCATCTAATTTTTTTTTATGGAAACCACACATGAGGGATGTCCCGTGTATTAACTGTTAGAAGTCTAAGGATATAAACATTTTTTCTTCGTTTTATGCTAATTGCTATGTAATTGTTATAAATTCACATGCAAAGAGGAATCCCAAGACAGAATTGCCTTCCTGGATGTCCTACTTACAAGAAAACCAGATGGTAGCATAAAAAGAAATTTGCATAGAAAAAGCACTTGGACAGGACAATATACACATTTTCATAGCTTCGTTCCTATCAAATACAAAAGAAATTTATTGAAAACCCTCAGTCACAGAGTTAGAGCTATATGCTCAGAAGAAGTAATTGAAGATGAATTCAGCATTGTGTATGATACTTTGATCGAAAATAGCTATCCCGACAAATTTATCAAGAAACACATGACAAAGAAAGCGGAAAAGGACTACTCACTATCCGTAAACAAGAAACCTTTATATATACGACTGCAATTAAAGGGCAGGAATTATATAAAATTAGTTCAAAGAAGCTTTAGTGCTGGCGAACTACACGTTTCATTCTCCACAAGACCGATGGTGCTACCTCGACTGAAAGATGAAGTACCTAGACTAGCTGGCCACTCCAAATTGCATCTACCAATTCAACTGCGCTTGTAGTGGAGCGAGTTATATTGGCCGTTTCTCTAGGAACTTGATTTTTCGTGCTCGAGAACATCTCCTAGTATGGCTAAGTAAAGGTGTAGTGAAAACTATTAGCAGCTCGATATTGAAACATCTGGTGTAAACCAGCCACAAAGCCAGCATAGTAGCATCCTTCTCTATAATATACCAGGTGCCAAATAAATTGCCAAAACAATCGAAGCACCGCATGCGCCAAACAGCAGAGGCTATTACAATTCGCCTCAAACAACCAGCGCTCTGTGTTCAAAGGAAGCAAGTCCAGCCAGCCCCTACTACTGCCCTGGCGTTCAGTAAAGACTATAAGTTCATGAATTTGTAATATTATCTTTCCTAATTTTATCTGACATTCAGCTTATTTTATGTTGATGCTGTTCAGCTGTAATCTATCAATATTATTGATTTGATGTTATTTAAATAAGATTAATGCTGTTCATAATACTAACTCATTCATTCACTATAATGTACATATAACTGTAGAGCCTGATGATGAATTTATCGAAAAGCGTACTCTTTGTTCAGTATCCATTCTTTTAAAAATTTTAGTGGGCATTTTTAATTAGTTAAAATGTTATATTTGAGCTTCTTTAATTTCATCATATTCATCATAAATATTATTTTTAATAAATTCAAATAGAATACTTGCCAAAACTCTTCTTGAGCTTTTACTAAACCAACTTTTAAACGATCTTGTGGAGGTAGACTAAGCCATTCAGTTGAACCTTCAGACCATGCACCTGTCCAGTCAACTCGAACAGAAGGCCATAAATTTCGTAGACGGACTAAACGTATTAATCGGCTTCCTGATGCATCTGTAAGCCGAAGTTTTCGACAGTCGGTTAAACCAAACGCTTGACCAGGAACAAATCCCACTGGTATTACAAAACCTGGACCAGGTACACCTTTAGTCTAATTCATAGAAAAGAAAAGATGAAGATATCAATTAATGAATGAAAGTGAAAAAAAATAATGAAATGAAATCAACTTCTCAAAAACTTCCTCAATGAATCTAATATCTTCATAAGAAGTTTAAAGGAAAAATATGAAAGTAAATCATATTACTATTTTGTCTTTACGCTTCCAGAATAAGACATTCACTGTAATATATATATATATATATATATATATATATATATATATATAAGGTCGTACCATACCATTCAGCCACTGGGACCCGATTTAATGGTTCATGAGTTCTAAATCACGGATTGGTAGAACTTAGAAATCATGAGCCATTAAGTCGATTCCCAGTGGCTGAATGGTATACGAGCTTGCCTTGTAACCGAAAGGTCCCGGGTTATATATACATATATATATATTATATATATTATTAATATATATAAAGGATGTGCTCATTTAAAGCAAAGATGATGAATATTGACCTGTTAAGATGAAGTAAAGTCGATAAGTTTGAAAAAATTTTTATCAGTAAGACAAACAGTGGATAAACCCTTGTACGCAAATTCACTCATTATTTATATAAACACTTGACATGAAATACTATAGAAAATTAAATAAATCAACTCCTTTTCTTTTGAAAAGAGTATTACGCCAGAAAAATCATCTCAACAGTTTGAAAAACAATGTTTTCTTTTGAAAAATTATTATTGATAAACTTATTCAACTTGAGATGGATAAAAATCAAAGGCTTCAAAAATGAATAGAGATTTCAACCATTTTTTATAAATTTAGATTTCCCTATAACTACGTTTCTGCAAAGTTGACACTTCGACAGTAAATTTCATTTTATCATATATGTTCATTTGGTAATAAAAAGAAATTCGTGGAAAATAGCCCAACAGCAATGAGCAAATTAGTTATACTATTGACAAGAGCATGGAGTGTTTCACTAAGTGAAAATAAAAACAAAATTAAATTAAGTTAATGTAATATAATAGTATGGTCAAGATATTTGACCCAGTATAAAATCTAAACTCAGCAAAATGGTGGACAGTATACAAATCGTGTTATCTACAAAAATTAAATAGTTGAAATGTTGCTGAAAGATAGTTTAGATCCTGAAGCTGATTACACGGTTCCGAATTATGCGAAGCCAGGGGTTGTGAGATGTAAACAGCAAATAACTGAGCCTTTATAAGGGGTTCTGATTTAATATCTGTACCATCCGAGGATTATGAGACTGTGTGACTAAAGTTATTTACACACTGTAAATCAGATGAACATTTTTTGTTTGAATCAAGAGGCTGTCTTTGGCAAGTATTATATAGGCATATTTCAACTCCGCATTCATCTCTACAGAGCGAATTGTTCTCACCAGAATCTATTCACTGTCTAGCCGCCTTCGGTTTACAAAGATTACCTTCGATTATATCAGCTTGCGACTAAATTGACTCCAATACCTTCTCTGTTTGAGATCTTTATTTTGTGCATTTAAAATGTTATTATAAGTTGAAGATACAGTGATTTCACTTTTCACTGGATTTGGTGAGAAATAATGAAGGAAACTTCAAAGGGAATCAGAAAAGTAATATCGAAGTGAAGTTGAAATCGCATAACTTTCAAACTTCCTCCCTTCCTCATATTCACTAGTCCTTTCCACGTAGAAACAGTAGCATTCAATAAAAGCTATTACATGCAAGTTAATTATTATACGTTAAATCAATTACAAAGGATGCAGAATAAAAACCAAAACATCTAAACATACCAATGTTTTTTCAGAGATAAAATTACAATTTCATTCATGTAAAAAAAACTTCAATATTATGATGCTTATATAATACAGTATTTTATTTTGTGTAACAGAGTAGATACAGTGCTATTGTGAGTTCATCCTTAATCCAAATTGATGCACACCATGATTCATTGATTGGAATGTCAAACCAAAAGTTCAGAGGAACAAAACATTACTTGTTCCAAAAATAAACTTCACATGAACCTGGATTTCATGGAAGACAACCTACGATATCCTTTAGAGAAGAATCTCAGCATCTTTAAAAAGAACATTCTTGCCAGCAACACTAATCGTAGTGTTCTCCAGTTGTCTGTTTGTCTACAGAAACCTTAAGGACAAGACCTTGTATCTGACCACTTCTATATGCATATATCAGTTCACCTGTTGCTGTAGATTCAGACGCATTCGTCATTCGAAGCGTATTCTGTCTAAAAGGGGTCAAAAACTCTATCCCACATGGTTACAAGAGAGTGGTAATGACTCTATAAGAAGTGACGTAAAAAAATACCCTGTCAACACTGATCTTTCCATCTCAAACAAAGCCTCCTTCAAAATAATCTACAAAGTGCAGAATAACCTGCCAAAGGCAATATGCTTTCGTCTTCTTTGCACTGCTAAAGCTTTAACTAATCAGTTAGTACAACCGAAGCTATGCATACAGAAGAAAATCATCCAACCACTTCTACTATCATAGTAACAACCGTATTGATTTCTACTAACTTGATTTTTGTTCGTATGTTTTTCCAACTCCTTATGGCTCATGTATTTTTTCAGAACTCTTGCATAATTTCATATTTTCCTTCGTTTCTATCTGCATCGTGATTACAACTCATTCGTTAAATTATTCATCTGAATACGTAATTTCAATACATTTATTCAACTCCTTTAATGCAATGACTAATATCAGCAACTATGGTTGCGAAAACTCATCACTTTTGTTATCACCCTCTTTCGTGAACTGTACAGATAAAGAAAATGAATTCGCTGACAAGAACCTCTTCACTGAACTATACGTTTTGTTCTCATGATTGTCTAGATGGGAATTATTAATGTATTGTCAGTTTTTACACTTGACTTCCAATAAATGTTAATGTTATGTAAACAAGAAATAATATCGGAAAAAATTTAAATCATCAGTTCATTAGAAAGTTATTGAACTTGAATATGAAGATATTTCACTCACAGTTCCCTTAATAATATAGAGGTTACTTCTTGAAAACTACAAATCGACATAACATTTATCGGTTAGATTATTTACAAGTGTATTTAAAATTAAAAAACCAACTCACTTTTATTCTCGCTGTAATTAAACTACGACGATCAAATGACTTGATTAAAATATCATCCAAATCGGATGGTGGTTGAAGGCCTTGATCTTCTGCACCTGGTAGTGTATATGATTCTGTCAAACCACCAGTCAAGTCATCCATTGCATCTCCAACGAGTCCAACATTTAAAGCTTCATATGATCCATTTAATCTAAACATTTGTTGGAAACATTGAATCTACTGGTTCATGACAAAGTGACAATTCATCAGAGATTAGATAATTAGTCAAATAGATTATAAAAAATTTGGTTTGTGCCGAAATGTTCAGCAGGAGCTACATACCACAATATTTTTGAACAACTAGACCACTTCAGTTTATTTGTTGGCTTACTGCTTACTTTAGACAAGTAAATATGAAGTACTAGTTTGCAGGGATTTGATTGGCTACAGCATTAATCACGAGTTGACGTAAGTTACAGAACCACTGGAAAACCTGAGAATACTAGACAGTTGTTTCTTCCTAATTTAAGACTCTTCATCAGTATGCACCCAACAAGGGGTTTCGAACACAGAATCTTCCGGTGGCATGGCGAGCTCATTGGTTTTCAGTGGCCTAATGGTCCACGAGCTCGCCTTTTAACCAGAAGGTTCTGAATTCGAAACCCTCTGGTGAGTGCGCACTTCTGAAGAGTCCCAAAGCAGGACGAACGAAACAGCTGTCCAGTACTGTCAGGTTTTCTAATGGTTCTCTAACCGATGTCAATTCATGATGAAATCCTGTAACAAATCAGTCAAATCCCTACAAATCAACACTTGAATATCAATGAAGTGCTAACTAGCGACTAACCCCATTCAGGTAGGTAGTTAACTGGGGTTCTAGTGGGAGGCAGTGAACAGTAGGGTATGGCAGGTTGAGGGTGAGGCAGTAACTCTTAGAAGAAGACATTGCAAAGTGGTTGCGCTATGTCGTTGATTGGCAGAAGTTATAATATATGGGATGGCCATTAGATCGGGTCTCAGTGGCTTACTGGTCTACGCGCTCGCTAGGCTTGTAACCAGAAGGTCCTAAGTTCGAACTTCGACGAGTGCGTACTGATGAAGAGTCCCTAACTAGGACGAAATGGCTGTCCAATACTCCCAGAAGTATAGAATATCAAGGGTTTTAAAAACAGTTCAGTACCACTGAGTAACAAGACTGCATCTAATTGATTGTATCCAAAGTATAATTCACAGAAATGTTAACTTACGCAACCCGTAGCTTAGTCTTAATCACAGTCCTTTTTATGTGTTTTTCATCTTTTATTGAAGCTAATGTATAATGCCTACCTCTTCATGCTAATTATTTAAATACGAAGAAACAATAGAATCTTTTCAGTCATTTACGACAGAGCTAATATTCGAAGTATTAGTACTGTCAGAAACAAATTTTGAACAATTTCGAACCTAAATTCAAAACCGTACATGCTAAATGATACCGTCGATCTAGAAGTCTACTAAATTTTCCATAAGCCAATAATAAAAAGAAACTTGGGATACATTGTAAAATAAACATTTACACTTATTTCAAATAATTTAAATACTAAATGAAAAAAGTAGAACTGAAATGATCAACTAACTTTGCGTATGCTTTTTCTAATAAAGTTGGCCAAAACTCAGTTAATCTTCCAGAATGTACAAACAATGGCTGGCCACCAGGTCTGACTGGAAGACGATCATCAATGTAAACTTCTTCCCAGCGACCAAAACGCCAAAATCGGAAAGCAAATATGCCAGCATACCATTCTACTCTAAAAGACTGTCCAGTAGGAATGGTGCGACTAAGTAGACTAGGCTGGCTGGCTATGGCAGCCAGTGCGGCAACAACCCAACAGTCACCTATAAATGTTTATATTATATTATGATAATATTGAGGGTAGATTTTAACAAGTAAATATACCTAAATGGATTAAATATACACATTTATCAGTGAAATGGTTAGTCAAAGTATATAACGGTTCTATATATATATATATATATATATATATTATATATATATATATATAAGACAGCTACTATTCAATATTGACAACAGAAAAAAACATCTTGTCTGATAGGTAATCAAAATGCAGAAACAAAGGTTCATAGATCACCGCACAAATTGGGTACATTATATAACCTTTCCTTTTGCGGCATGGTGTTTCGTACAAAACCAAGAAGTGTCAAAATTTGGTTTATTTTAAATCGTCAAATAAAACAATTCATTTGTGAGAATTAGAAATTATTATTTTATTCCTTTACGTTCCCAGTGGAACATAGGACTTCAAGCTAGAGCGCCGAAGTTTTGGTAGCTGTGGTACTTAGTTTCACAGGATTGGGCTGTTATTCTCGTAGCCAACCTTTCCTCTTTACCAGTCTTATTACTGGCTTAGCGAGGTAAAGGAATGTGATGACCGGAGATTGAACCTCGAACCCTATGCGTCGTTGGCGAGCATCCTACCACTGTGCCACAGACGCACGAAAACTAAAGATGACATAATAATATTAAAAACATAAACTTTAATTCTTTATATGAAGTTTATTGGCAGATACCTCTAGCTATAAATGTGCAGCAAGACTTCAATTTCAGAACTGTTTCAGATTAAAATATGTAAGTAGAACAATTCATACCACCTAGTTTTCTTTCTTATCGTTTTGAGTCATATCATTTCCGAATGAATCCGGATAGCGATTAACTTTGTTTTCTCTCTATAATCTGGTATGCATTTTTGTGATATAGTTCTTACACTTTATTTATCGTCTTATGCTCAGTTCTTAATCACCTCTAACACTAATATTGACACTACTCCGGCTGTCAATGGCGGGAGTTTACAACGCTCCAGTGCGTAAAACTTGGTCTGCTGGATCTGAAAATTATTCCTGTTTCCCAAGTAAAACTTGCGTCTAGTCTTGATGGTATGTAATTGAATCAGAGACTTGGAGATGCGTGTTAGGACAACCCGCGGATAGTTCATAGGAAGTGACACTATCTTGAGACACAGGCTTTATGACTTTCATGTTGTTTTCTGACCTGAGAGGAAACAAAATCACAAACACTTTCTTAGCCACCTTGCTTAGCAGTCTCCACTGCACTAAGAACTCAGTGGTTAAATGTAAGTGATCACGTGACCCCTTGTGTTGATACTTCAATCAAATACGACTGGAAATAGAAATCTGAAGGAAAAACGGCTCAGTTTTCTTATGCTTCATTGTATCAGAAGTAATGGGAAGTAAAATATACATTTTGGTGCACTTTACAAGTATTTAGAGATGATTACTGTTATTACTTTAATTATCCTTGCTGTCTTTCTCTCAGTGTAACTTTGTTTTTCTGGACATCTCCTGGTGCCCATAATGTGCGGGGTTTATGATTAGATATGTAATGCATGAACAATTATGTGTGTCAAACGCAAACTGGATTTCATTTTTGTGTTATGAGAACTATATACCTTATACAAAAGTTTCACGCGAAACAAAGCTATAAATTTTGTGAGACAATAAAAAAGAACTTAATTGGGAACCATGTTCACATACCCTTGACGATCTGAAACTTTTAACGTCCTATCATAAGATTTCGCCGCTGTATTGTCTAAAACTCATCTCTATAGATCTCATTTCTACGCGTCTCTTAACTTTCGGTATACTCCCTTTATTTCACCAAAGAAAGGTCCTAGTATGATGCATATATGATAACAGTCTACAGACTACTGAATACAAGTCTGGAACAAAATCTTGTCTGTCAAACCAAGCTCTTTAAACTAAATAATAAGATTTAATAGTGGGTCTAATGTGACCTACCCAATTCTCCTTGTCTCAGCTCACTAAGTTTTATACCACCTTCTCCGATGAATTCTGGAACAGCAATCTTCCTTGGTGCAATCCCCATTGAACCACCTCCACTGTTTGCCGCGACTATTTCACTTGGACGCATCCAAACAATATGGCATGGTGGTCTCTGACTGTAATACAGACTTGAATCATCTGCTGGAAATGATGAATCACAAAATAAGTGGCCCGAACGAAGAAGGTCTTGTCGAATCTTTTCAAATGAGTTTGAAGGTCCACCAACAGGACTAAATATTGTGCTAGGTCCACTCATAAGCATTGGACTAGGGCTTGCTCCTGTAATATGCACACAAAAGAGAATATAACACAAATTATATACGGTTGTATTACTTACTTATGCTTTTCTAAACATCACATGATGGAAGACTAAAACAACTAAAAATTGGGTTCTAAAAGGTGTTTTTGTGTGTTTGAACGTAGCGATACAACTTAAAATATGTTTATAGATAAGGACATCATATAGTGGATTCTTTTTTAACCACGGGAAAGCATACAGACATGCTCCTTACCTAGGAAGTACATTCATTTTTTATTATAGACTACTACTGATGACCTCAACATGTCTGATGAGGCAGCTTCGAATAAATATTAAATATAGGAAATCACTCATTTATAATTCAGGAATTGCAACTGAAAGTAACTCAAAATACTAAAAATTTATTCGTCGTAATATCTTACTGCTAGCTGCAGAAATATGGCTTAAGGATTACGGGCAAAATGCAGAGTATATTACTCTTTCCAACTGATGGCTTTTTTGTGGAAAAGCATATTCGATTTAGGATGTAACCTGAAAATAAGTTAATATTTCAGTTTAAAGATTCTCTTGCCAGCTGCTGATACTAAAATAATTATTCATTATTACACAGTTTTTAAGCATATGAAAGATAAGATCGAAAAGATTTTTTTCCTTTGAATTAGCCAATAATTCTAATTAAAAGTTTGAATAAAATCCAAACAGATCAGATTGCTTTAGAAGTAAAAATTGACGATCCGTACTAAATGAACGCACGAAAAGAGATTGAAGGCTTTTGATGATTACTTGCCTATGGGGCGAACCATTTAGTGGAAATTCAAGAACACCAAAAGTCTGAAGTTGAATAGGTATAAATGTAAAACACTTTTATACGGTTTTAGAGCCTTAATAAATAAACATCGTACATATTGCTACATAAACACAAGAACTTAAGATAAATGATATAAATAGGCATGAAAGTAAGCTAAGAACAAAATACTCTTCATTCCAAAGAACTTCAAATGATAAAAACGTATGAAATTTTGGTCTTTGCTACTCTTATTTTATATGGCTGAGTCTCTCTTGTCACAGCAAGTAATTAACCCTTGATGGAAGCTAAAACTAACCTAGCGCAAAGTAAAGTAGGGTCGCCTGTAACAGTGAACCACTAATAAAATGCTGATACGTCATGTTATCCTATGTCAGACTACACACATCAGGACATTGTGAGTAAAGAACACATCAGTGCTATGGAAGCATTAGCCACAAAAGACAATTGTTATCTAAAGTGCTAAATGTTACATCCTAATTGAAATTAAAATCATTGAAATCAACTTTCAACACATGAAAGTGTCTATCAAAAAGAAAATCTCGCAAAAACAACCTAAATATTTTATTCTCATTGAAGTTTCACAACAATAAATATGTGTTTTAGTTGCAGGTATTTTTGACTGTTTGGATGATCTCTATAAATACACTAACATTTTTATTTATTTTTCGTGATGTTATGAAGAGATTAAAAGGTCATTTGAAACTATACGTTTGTTGTCCACCTCTAAATAAAATGAAATTTATAAGGAAGTTTGTTCAATAATCGGGTGTTAAATCATTATAATGATAAAGATTTCTAGAAAAAAAAAGAAGTGGTAAAATTCTAACAGGAGTACTGCATACACAACCGTTTGTTGATAGTCATGAAATCCTTACTTATTACAAATTTCATAAGCGTTTATGTACTTTTTTTACCTACGACAAGCTTATTTGCAATACCTACAAAACAGTTAATTTTAGCTGTGTTCACCAAGTGACTCATAGATTTCAGAGCAAAGATACCGCTGTAACCAGAAAACATCTTAAATTGTTTTACTTTAGATCATCCTATCAACTTATATTCAAAAAAATGAACAAACACATAGATCTGATATAACTTGGTAAATGACTGACTAATGGACTGGACATTCAACTCGTGAATTTAAAATGCACACAAAATGAGCGAAAGTAGATAAGCAAGAGTGTGATGAAAACGACAACTTATTGATTATTATTAGAGCTTTCTACAGCCTGATAGACGATAAAAGTTAAAAACACTGTTTTGGTTTGAGTACTTTGATTTCTAGAGTCCTAGTGACCTCATTCAGCCCACCTCCGTCTACCTGCTTGCTTGGCCCAGACCAACAGTCAGTGAGTTCACAGACTGAAATCATCTCCTATCTCAAATCAATGGTGTTTGGATAACGTTTCGGGATACTGAAGACAAGTGTCTGATATGCGAAACATGTATCTCAATCACCGTAATTAACCGGGATTTATAACCTGGATAATTGGCACTCCACCTATTGTTATATTTGACATGAGGAACTAATCAAAGACCTGCAGTGCAATTATATTTTGCGTTTTCCGTGGGAATTTTTATAACCTTAGGGACTTAATAAATAAATTGATGAACAAGACACCTGCCTTTTCACAGGCAGACAAACACAAGGTCTACATCAAAAATGACATAAGTTAGCAAGCGCTAAGTAAATCCTCTTTGTCCACAATGATATTTCATAAAAAGTAATGCTAAAAGGACAGAAACAACCATTTAAACTCTCACCTTTAAACTAAAAGCCAGCGCACACCATTTGTAGTATAATGTTAATCCTAAAAACAGTCACTAGAAGTAGGATAAGAAATAACAAATAACTAGATTTAGCTAAGTATAGATTTTTATGTGTCGACTGTTACCACAGCTTAATGTGGTAACTCTTCAATCATAACTTTGGTAAATTTTCTCGCAATACATCGAAATATATTTTAGTACATTCTTAAAAGACTAGTTGTCTTACTGAGTTTAATCTTGATTTTAAGCGATGAACATCACGAGTTCAGCTCTATGAGGCGCGTATTTCTGTTTTTTACCGCAACCAGATAGCAGTCGTTTCGTGTGCAATTACAAGAATGAATAAATGCATAGTTCCAATAATATGAAAATTTGGGATGCATCAGGAAGTTATAGTGATAAAATGAAACCTATTGTAGGACATAAAACATCTGCTGACTTGTCTTATATATTTACAGGCAAATTTATTCACACTTAATATATACATATGTAGTGCACATTGTACCTTTGAACTTTTGTTTAAACTGACTCACCCACGGTGATCCACGTTTTACCTTTTGACTTGTGAGTACGTTCATTGGTTCGCTCTCTTGTTGTGCTCTCTTTCTGCACACTCTCCGAGCCTACCTCCAGCAACGTCTGCAGATAAGTTGTACGACTTCTTTATTTATTGAATTTTATATTTCGTTGAATAAAATATAATTCTCCCAGGTACTCTTGTCACATCAAGTCTTTTTACAACGATACAGTTCGTCAGTATTTGCGCGTCGAGTAGTGTACTGCTAAGCTTAGCAGGTCGCAAAACGGTGAAGAAGTTTGTAAGGGTGTTTAGAGTATAGGTCCACTCTAAGCCGTAGTAGAACTCTTACACATATATGGAAAAAATGGCTGGCATGCATCCAACTTATACATCAGTTTATGTTAAATAAAAAATTCCCAATTTAGTTCAGAAAAACAGAAGGCATATCGAGGTAAGCAACGTTCTTCATAAGCATTTAATTTCACATAAATCAGGAATATGGAAAATTTAGGAACCTGAATGGAATGCTCAGGAAGTAATGATAATAAACTTCACAAAGTGGAACAACTCCACTCAGATATTGTTGGAAGAACCGAGAAACTAGAAACAATTCAGACTTAAAAACGTTTTATTATGCCGCATGTTCAGTAAACAAATGTTTTACTTATCCCGAAGCCTCACATATACTGTTATTTGTATGCAGGATATATTTTAAAAATTTATTTCAGCAAATAAATACAATTATGAACTCGATTCGCCGATGAAGAGACCTTCTTCTTAACTAATGACCTCATAGAAATCTAACACAATACCTCTGCGCTGATACCAAGGCGGATAATCATATTTCAGATATAAGTAGAAGGTTTGGAACCAAAGAGACAATACAAAAATGAACAACCTTCTTTAACTTACTACAATAATTATTTTCAGCAGGTCTTGGACTTAGAGGACCCCTTTCTGTGTTAAAATTCATTCCCCGTGCATTATGCCGTGCAGTTTGCATGTCGTTAACATACCTCTGTGGTGTGTCTGGCGGATACCCACTATTATTCCTTAACTTGTGTTGTGAAGAGGAATTATTAGTGTATCCAAGGGAGTCTCCACAGACATTAAGGTGCTCCAGTTTATTTTCTAAAGAGCAATTCAAAGGTAGGTTTGAATGCATTGACAAATATCAAGAATAAGTTTTGCGTGTTTAAAATTACGGAAATTCCAGATGATATTTCATCTTGTTTATACAGCCGCTGAAAGTTCATCAGGGTGAAATTTGAAAATTGAAGTGTTCAAACAACATGGTCACAAGAAAATATCTGATAAGATGCCTAAGTAATCAACGATTGTTTCGTAATCTAAACAAACACATTCAGTTTAGAATTCTACTTAACAAGTACATTTACTTAGTACAACATATTTTCATACAAAGAACAGACTCCTTTAGGTATCAACTCATCTCAAAGCCGTGTGATAGCTCGCACTTACAAAGTACTAACTATCACTAGTCGTCTCACTTATCTTTTCTTTACACTGTTCATGAGATGGAACCTTGAGAGTGAAATGATTACTGATCATTTGTTCGAGTCGTCATATACTAAGTCATCATGAATTAATAATGAGTTAGCTATGATGGAGAAAATTCGTCGATTAGGTGGTTGATTTTTATGTGGTTGTGTTCTTTAATCCGTATGGTTCATCTACGAAGCTTTCATTACGCTGAAGTCTTTGTCTAGTAAGGCAATGAAAGCTTCGGAAATAAACCATCCACCTCAAACAACACAAATACACCAGAACCCCAGTACACACTATTTGATATCCGATATATGAGCTAGTAGACAACAAATGCATTTCTTGGCATCGCTCCTCGGTATCTGCCCATCGGTGAGCCCCTGCCTCGTTCGTGTCATTAATCAGATGCAGTAGCTTTGGTAGCCCCAACGTGAACTGATGTGGAGTTTCAAGTTAGATTTAGTTCGCAGCGAATAGTGTGATAAAACCGTGGTTTTTGGTAATTTGTACTAACCATTTACCCCGGAATGATAAAAAACCAGATACCAAAACAGCGATGGAAATTTTTAAAAACAATAATAACAGCACCTATCCCAGAATCACTGGCAACTTAAAATGACAGAGAAACTTTGAAGTAGCTAAGATACAAGTAAGCAGCTGAATGAACAGCCACGGTAGGCAGAAGGGTGTAGCAAATAAGGCTGCGTGGTTTCAAAGACGAATTTGTTTGAAAATCCATTCTCAGATTTCGGTTTTTAGGATACATCTCAGTTGGGTTGTACGGAAAGTCACTAGACACAATTCATGTGTCCCTGCTTAAAGACTAAAAACTAAATTCCGGTAGAAAGTTTTGAGGGCGGGAAAAATATGTAAAACGAAGCTGGAACTATCTGAAGTTTCTGTCCTCTGATGCTGGTTCTCATAGTGAAATGAATAACTACCTAATAACGGGATATTTTTGACTGGGTGTATCGTGTCATAGTTGGCGGTTAGACAACACATAGCCTGTCTACTCGAAAGTGTTTTGGTCACTCCTGCAAATGAAAAAAGTTTTCAGTGGTTTAGCCTTAGTTTTCTCCGTACAATATGTTAGGTCTGAGTTTTTATGGCCATTTCGGCGTTCTGAAGTTCCTCAGCATGTACTTTCATCTGACAATCTCAGTCAGGCTTTGCATGGTAGTAAGTATCAGATGAACTGGTAACGAACCATCATCGAAAAGTTCGTCAAATATGGTAAAAGCACTGAGTACTTTTTGACTTTAGTAACCACGGTCTGCAGTTTTCAGTTTAACCATATAAGCAGTCGCCAAGAATGAAAGACAAACAGTGACCTAAGAGATTTACACTGGTTCTTCATTTCAGTATTCAGTGTAATGGATATTCGGGGAGTTGAAACACCGTGGTGAGATTGTGTGTCATGGAGTTGGACACCTACGATCATCTCTTACTGGCAGCTACTGGCAGAAAACATAGGCAAACTAACTGTCTTGCTTGGGGAATGCCTACATAGATCCGAAACAAGTGATGATCAGTTAGATCGTCTAGAAAAATGGATAGAGATTGTCATCCCTTAAGAGGCAGTCATCTAGCCTCTGTTGGTGTCTTCTCTTGAGAACAAGCAGTCTCCGAACCGATTGGTACCCTATGACAAATAGCTATTGAAACGCCGAAATTTTAGTTTATTTATGAAAATATCAAAACCATAAGCGATAAAGAAAGCAAACGGTTATGCCAAAACAATGATTGCATTAGTTTAGAGAAATCTTCAACTGTATTGCGGCCCACGAATAAACATTAAACTAAAGAATAACCTTAAGAAATCGGATATTTCCTCTGATAAAATGTGGCTGTTAGTAGTTGGTCTCAAATCCTTACAGAAGCAGGACATTTAAGCGTGAAAATGTGAAGTTTCCGTGAGGATTACAATAACCGTTCGCTGAAAAACTCGAAAATTATCACAGACACAGTGTCAGACATAATTTGCGCTTTTCATCTTTCTTGCACTTGAGCCTACTCTAGCCTGGATTATTGAGGTGATTTTGGTGTAAGGAGCAAATGCTGGATAATTGGAAAGATAAATTACTCAGTTGAATATTTCACAGAGTAATTAAAATCCATAAAGGAATACCATACTCAAAATATGAGGTAAAGATGTCTATACCTAGTATATAATTAGCCGGGTCTAGGCAACAGGACTGCTACTACCGTTACTGATTTTTCTCACCGGTCTTAAAACATTCCTTAATGCGATTTGGTGGGCATATATTAACTGGCTGTCTTGCTTGTGTTTCATTTCACTCCTAATGTCACTCCTCGCCTACTAGTTAGGACCGCAGCTCGATAATTCCAGGGTCCAGATAAACCTGCCATTACTAATCTTCAAATGGAAGATTCGAGGTCAAAGTTTCTATGGATGCTAGTCTAAATCACCACCTGGTCCCCATATGCTTTTTACCTCAAAACCAAAAAGCCTAATTCAGTCACTAAACCGGACCAAGCTAATGAGTGTAGAAATTAGAAAAATGTGGATACAGCTACAAAATTATGACAAACAAACTGCTTGGATCGTCACCCAGTCAGCACTGTATTACAAGTCCTAAATAAAGTTAGCGCCAATTTCTTCCAAAATAAACTCGGGACGACAGTGCTAAGCCATTACTAAAATCATGTGTTGAGTTACGCATAAAATCCAAACAACACAGGACATGTGTAAGATGCGGTGCTCAGTTGTGAGGTGTCCGTGGGTGAATGCAGCCAAAAGGCACAGACAGTGTGCGTCAACAAGCAAAAACTGCAGAGCTCTGTCAGTGGAGATCCACGCGTAATTTTAAAAATGCCAGATACAGAATAAAGGCCAAAAATTAACCCCGCATGATCAAGGCCATAGGATGAAGAAGCAGTATGTAGGTCATTTTTGTCCATGTTACTCGGCCATGCTGGATTGATGTATGCTAATGGTTCGTTCACACACTGGCTTTTAAGTTAATCCTGCAGTTGTTTGCACCTTATCTTGTTGCATATTATCCACAAACGTTGCGTTTTACATAATTTTTGCTAGCCTACCGTTAAAATTACTTGTCTCGTTTGTTTTGAAAGGTCTCATCACCACGTCATTCCATTAATTTCATTGTAATTCTTTCATACTTCGCTTTAATGCGTTGTAGCAGTGTTTTAGTTTATTCCAGCTGTTGACGGGGAAAAAATATGTACAAGTTTTGTAGATGAAACATTTAAGCGTGTTTCGATGACAGAAGCTGTTGTTTCTAGCTCATGTTTCGGTTGCCTGAATTTTTGATGGTTCAAATGGTTACTTAATACTTAGTAATCCCGAATAATAATATATATTTCTTCCTGTTTATGCAGGAACATACCAATTGTACAGGCATGGATAAGTTATTATATAAATTACACAAAATTTGATGTATAATGGATTTACAGTTTGGTTGTTCTTTCTGACATCAAAGTCAGTCGGAACAGTCTGCTATAAAGTTTGTTTGTGTAGCACATAAAGAGATATAGAAATATTGTCTTCGCATTAACAAAAAACCCAGACATCAGATGAATGTAATACAAATATCTGGGAAAAATAAAGCTTGAAGTCAATTCTCTTATATAACTTTGTTGTGAACAGCACCCTTGGCTTAAAGATTATTGATGTATTATGTTGAGATCAGTGATATATTTATTCCATTTTTTCAGCGGTCTTATCGTAGTTTTATAACAGGAAAGAAATTTGATCGTGGATACGAAAACTAGATAAGGTCATGTTAAGTTGTTTTACTGCATCAAATGGTGCCGAGGTCGATTCCAGAATTCTCCATTTGCTCCATTTGTGTCTGCATGGCGGACTGTATTCGTAAGTTGAGTAAAATGTTGAAAACTATTTGAAGACCAGTTGCTTCTTCATTTCAGATCATGAATACTCATTTACAGCATGTTCGCCAGCGTCTTCAAATGGTAGAATTGGATCGTTCATGGAATTTGAGTGGTTATGAGATAGACGGTTTGGAATTAATCCTCATTTCAGTTTAGATGCAGGGTTGTTCGACCTCGACCAGAAGATGAATAGGAGCAGCAAAATACCAGAAAGAGAAAGTATGTGAACATGAAAAGGACATTTATATATTATGCATTTATAAATGTTTATCTTAATTGCATATTATACTTAAGTAAACATTTTTCTATATTGTATTTGTTTTCACGTATTTATGCGAAGTCTTAGAGTTTATTTAATGTCATAATGTGTATTAATGAGTCTGAGCGTTTTAGTGTTCTAATGACTGATGCGTTTTAGAAATAAGTGATGGGTTCTGGTAGGGATAGTCATTTGGACAAAACAGTTTAAATAGCAAGCGTTTGAAGGTTACAATGAGGGATAGGTCCTATTTCTAAGGGTAAACTAATCCTGTATGTTCCGTACTATGTCTTTATGCATCCATGCTGCTAGTTTATTTATAGTTTAAAGATTGCTAAGGGTGTTGAAGTGCGTCTTTTAGGTGCTGTAGTAGATTAGTGCTTGATTCGTTCTAGGAGTAAATAGTTTATTAATATAATCAGTAGAGTGAAACAGTCTGTATAGAGAGCGTTTGAAGCTTGTAACCGAAGAGCAAGTTCTGACATCTAGGGGTAGGCTATTCCATATTTTAGAATACATGACTGTGAAGAAGTTTTCACGGAGTGTTGACCTAAAAGAATGAGTTGTCACTGTGCAAGTTTGGTTACGCAGATCGTAAGAACCTTCCTGTGCGAATTGTATGTCCCTGTTACCTGAGGAAGATATTTTGTGAAGGACCTTAAAGAAGAATATTAGGTTTATAATAAGTCGCCTTGTCCAAAGTGGGTCGAGTTTTAGGATCATGCACCGTGAGATGTAGTCTTTCTTACAATCGTAGCCAAGCAGTTTTGAGGTAAAATATCGTTGGATACTTTCCATCCTTAGCTTGTCGCGTGTGCGAGTGCTGCTTATAATAAATGGACAGTATTCTAGTAGTGGTCTGACACATGTTTTGTACAGAATTAGCTTGGCTTCATTGTCGTGAAAGTTCCTGAGTATGCATCCTAAGAGCATCCTCGACTTTCGAGTCCGTGATGCTACTTGCTCTGAGAATGTCAAGTCACTAGAGTACCTCAAGCCTAGGTCAACGACACTTCGAAGTCTTGTTAGGTTAGCAGATTGGAGCGTTAATTTCAGGTCAATTGAGGGTGCACCGAAGCAGATCCAGCCACATTTGTTCAGATTAAATTTCTCTTTTTTTGATTTACAGCTTGATTCCACATTGTATTTTTGGTACAAGTATGGAATTTTCAGCATGGATATCGGTAGCCCAAATTTTACAGGCCGACCATAGATATCAGGTGTGCGCCGGCGTGGGCTCGAACCCCGGACCATGTGCATGGTCGGCGAGAGTCCTAACCACTGTGCCACCGACGCACGATTCCATAGGGACGACCAAGCAGCCATTTTATCTAATTCCTTCTGTACTACATTCTCGAAGTTCCCTAAGTCATCACGTTGGAATGTATAAGCTACTTTTAGGTCATCTGCAAAGATGAATGGCTTCCCGTGCGTGAAGCAAGCGCACATGTCATTGATGTATAGTGTAAATAGGAGGGGTCCAATGACACTACCTTGTACTACACCAGAAGTGATAGGGCTAGGTTTGGAGGTTGCAGACCCGAGTTTAACTATTTGGGACCTATTGTTAAGGAATGATTTAAGCCATCCTAATAATAGGTCACGTATTCCTAAGGAGTTCAGTTTATTTGTTAGCAGTAAATGGTTAACACGGTCAAATGCTTTAGAAATGTCAAAGTAGATGACAAGTACTAGTTGCCGTCTGTCACGACTGCTGGTTACAAAATTGAAGAAGTCTAGGTGACATGTTAAACATGATCTGGATTTCAGGAATCCATGTTGGTTCGGACTTATGATGTATCGCGACACTGTTTTATGATGACTCCCGTGAAAAATATGGAGGAGTTGGGTTTGAGCAAATAACCATGTATTGATCGTTCAATCTTCAACTACGTTAACACTCCCTGGCAAAAATGGATCCATCTCTCCTTTCCATCATGACCAATACACGTTGACTTGGATGCCAGTGCGAGAATCTGGGTCACATGGACGAAGCCGAAATGGAAAACAAACAGCAAAGCCAACACACCACAGGCATACTCACAGCACAGTCTCACCCAGCGACGACGACCTACGCCTTCCAGTTAAGGGCATCCTCTTCACATCTTGCAATGCAATCGCCACTTGCTAGAATGACTCTTGCAGAACACAATGTGACCGTAGCAGCACCTCATGATACTCTTCGCACACCCTATTATCGGTTCACTACCAATTGCCATCGCGATCGCTTGTCATTCATTCTGCTACAGTCCCAGTAACGGTGACCTATGCAAGCCTCAGTCGTCTAAACTCTTGCTCCCAGGCGTATGGGACCACAGCCCAAGTAGAACCATTCATTCTTAATCATTGATTCCACAGCTAATCCTTATCTCCATGTGCATTTCATTCTCAGCAGTAGCCTCCCCGGCGTATACGACCCATCTGCTGTCTTTAACATCAATCAATTCATTCATGTATGTAGAAAACTCGAAACAACTTCAGAAGTAATCACGACGAAAATTTAACCAAAATTATGCAATACAGCAAAGTACGAAACCAACAAGTGAACACAGTGAATCCAAAAACACCAACTGATATGACACACCACACGTATACACAAACAGTACACTTAACATCGCGAATCACGTCTTAATAGAATTCCTTTGAAGAAATCCAGGACTTACACCAGTACGCCTGCAACGCTTCTCAGGTTGACGATTGTGGGTTGAAGAATGTCCGGAAACAAAGAAGATTAACCAACAATTACATTAATTGGAACCCACACAATTACTTAACACAAACATATGTACAATCAATACATCAAATGTTGTGGATTTTGCCTTGACGAACTACCCTTGAAGAATTGTAAGACTTACAGCAGTACGCCTACATTCATTCTCAGGTTGATAATCCAAGTTGAAGACGTCAAGACACAAACAAAATTACCAAGAGAAGGAAGAGAGATGATACCATTTCGGCATATACAACATGAACATATGTAGAAAATAGAACAAAATGTACGTTGGACTGCGCTTCGACATACTACCTTTGAAGAATTGTAGGACTTACAGCAGTACGCCTACAACCCTTCTCAGGTTGACGCCCTAGGTTGGAAAATCGTCACAGGGTTCATTTGCTGACCTCCTTCTATCATCTTTATCCCCAACTCCGAACGGTGACACGCCTATGTCATTGTATCGTTGAATGTAGATGACTAACAAACATACGACGTATCCGACCATCCAAGCGAAGGCACATAGCAATTTACACCAATGATAATAACATTCAAATAGCAACTTGAAACTTGAAAGGCCTTGATTCTTGCAAGTCAGTTTAACAATTACCCTCTCAAACACAGTTGGCTTATCCTCATTAAATTGACCATTTGCATTCGTCCTTTCAAATGGACCTATACTAGCATAGTCATAGCATAAGGCACATAAGTTCATGGACGTCCATTTCACTGTGGATGACAACAACAATGACGACAGACTGATACCAGTTAATGAGCTTAGTGGTTGATCAGAAGCTGTTGTTGCTCGGCCTTTAGAAGGTTGTCTGACCGCAAAATTACCACCACTGCTGCCCTTTATTATTAGCTCCAGTTTAGCATTAACATCTGATGATAGGTGGGCTACACGCTAATCATTTACACCGACGGTCTCACGGGTATCCATACCTCTTGCAACCGCATCTGCCTTTAATTCTACTCCGCGTTCAAGCTGTACAGAACCTTTGTTCAACTTACTGGTAGTAGGCATTCCGCTCTTCTCATCAACATCAGCCAAAGACAATGATCATTATAGCAAATATTCCCTTAACCGTCGTGTATCTGGTCGACTTCATCATTTTCGAACTCGTTATTATCAGCAGTAGATGAGCTGGATTCTTCCATATGAATCCTTAGACGTTTTATACCTTTACTCTGACTGATAATATCTTGTTAACTTGTGGAGTCAGAACTGGACTCTGAAACTGTAACTCCCTTCTTCTGCACAACCTGCGGTGTTGTCTGTGACACTCTATTCAACAATCACTTACCAGCTGCAACTACATGCTTCTTTACCGCACCATTATCGTAACAAGATTCGGAATCAGACCTTGATGATGCTGAATTCTCGTTTAGCTTACTACTAATTTTGCTCACTGATTCACAGTTCGCTTCTGTGTGCACTTCTTGCAAACGGACGAAACACGAACGTGTTTGTCTTGCATCTTGTAACCTGTCTGTTGGGAACGTCCCACGAAATCTGTCACACTCACTAAGTTTATATGGATTACTAGATACCATAGGATTTTCTCGATATACACTTCACTGAGACCCCTTCGGCATAAATGACCGCGTTTCCCTCTCTGACTTCTCTATTCTACGGGTGGGATGCAATATACTGGAAAACTTGCTCATAGCTCGGTTGACTCTAACTGTCACTAATATCAGTATATCGTGGAACCCTGCCTCTAAAACTTCGTCCTCTATGCGATAGCTTATCTTCACCCATTTCCTTTGCAGTCGAGTAAGTAGGCGTCTCGCTATTACCTCAAGGACGGAACTTAATTTCAGATCGCTCATGCAATTCATTGAAATCAACGTATTCTTGTAAGTCATCAGACTATCCAAAATCTCAGTAAGTGCCTTGGAGTCAGGTCCTAATTGACTACCATTACCTTTAACAGCCTCGAATAAATTATCTACAATCATCTAAGGTCTTCCAAGCGTTTGACGCAGGATACGCATTGCCTCAATATATGTTTCGTTTGGAGATATAAATCTGCAGCACTGTATAGCTCTTGCAGCAACACCTGTGCAGTACCTCAACGAATACATTAACTTCATTCCTTCATTTTAAACAAAACCACTCACCATGACTTCAAAAATTTTGTTAAACTGTGGTTAGTCGGCTAAGTTTTCATCAACGTACCGAGGTTCAAACTTGGAGAGTCTTAAATCACTTCTATCTCTAAACAAGGAAGCGTGAACATCAGTCTCATCATGCTGATCATCATGCATATCGTTACAATTAACAGGCAACTCATCTTTACTTTTTTTGTCTGCTTCCTTGATGCCACGTCCCTTCTTTGACCCAGGAATTATTCGACGTCATCAAAGAATCCGAATTGCGTTGATAGTCCGTGACCAAAGAGGTGCTGTCTGCAGACCCAATAAGTAATCCAGGAAGTTCCAGAAGGCGCCCCAGAAAACTAACAGTAGAATAAAAACTGTCGAAGGACTTATCCCTAATTTCCTATTGTTACGAAGACGCTCCGTATCGATAAATACTATGTACTTTCTTCGACTCTAACTCCAAAACAACAGTATTGTAAGAAGGAAGTTATACTGTTTGGCAATTAAAGCGGAGAATAATACAAGTCTATAAACAAATGTTTTATACGAAGTTATTATGTACTTTTATTCGTTTTCGTTCGTCTTCGTCGAACTTGTACACGATCGAACCATTTGCGTTTTCGAGTCGCCCCACAGTGGCTACCAGTTCCAGAAGAAACGTTCAATGTCCATGTATATTGATATTAACAGTCTCATATTACTTTGTTTATACATCGATATTTGTCTCCAATAGTGCAATGCTACCTCAAGGTAGCGAGAAATATAAATTAAATTGGGGCTTTTGCCCTACGAAATGACCAGTTAGTTTGAGATAAGATACATTATAACAGTACTTAGATGACAAAATTTTCGTGGACTATTTGAGTGTTATTGTTGTAATTGTTTGTAATAGTAGTATTAGTATTTCTCAATGACCAAATTACAAGAATTCAACCAAAACACAGAGGGGGATGAATTTAGGAATTTGTATTTGGCAGAATTATTATTCAATTCATATAAGAAACTAATTAACAAGCAACAGTAAGTATTTAAACAATACAGGGATAGAAATTGTCAATCACCACAGTTATTTCAGTGACTAGTGGCTTCAAGTGTATGAAAGATTAGAACCTGTATTATATGCTAACCTGTGAAATGTCTCACGCATTTTTGTGGGGCCATTTGGGTAATATCCTGAAAAGCTGAGTGGGCTTAAAGATGTTGGAGATAAGAGCATTTTAAAAAATGAGATCTGTAAATCGATTTTTGTTTTGTTTTTTATGTTAAGGATGTAGATTAATGTTCAGTTATCAAACTGTTGAAATGCATGTTGCTGTCCTGCATATCGAAGCGATTCACACTTGTGTCCACCACCAAATCTACTGATCAGCACGTACCATCCTCCCTCCTTTTTTAGCAATGCGCTGTTTCAATCCTGTCCCAGTCATACAGTAATTTGTACATTAATGGCTTTCATGAAACATGCTCCCGGCTAGATCACCAGATACATCAATACCTGGGGATATTTTTAGGAGTATAACCCATATGTACTGATACATGTGTAAAGGTGGTTATTAAAAACGGGTATGAAATAAAGTTGGCACAAAATTTATAGAGTGTAGAAGTAGTTAGTTTCAAGGCAACCAAGTTAGACTTCAGCGACAAACTAAGTTGAGTTTAAGAAGTAGAATATATGTTAAATACTATGTCAATCACGTCTCATAAACCGTTAATGCCCAGCTCTTGCTACGCTCGGGCCCACGCTGTTCCTTGAAGTTTTCAGAAACGCTTAGTAATAACGGACGGAAAACCAAAACACCGATTGGCCGCTTGAGATTTCTTTATTGTTACACCAACATATAAAAATAATAACTGAACTAAGGTCTGTGAACAAATATTACAATAATAAATCATAGTATTACTTCTGACGATGTTTCACACTTCTTTCTGAACAGCGACCGATGAGACGATGACCGTCGTATTGATGCCTCCGCGAAAATTGGGGAAGTTGATTTTGAGCAAACAACCAAGAATTGATCCTTCAATCTTCAACTCCATTGACACTCCCCGGCAAAAAAGGGATCCAACCCTTTTTTCCTTCACGACCAATGCACGTTGACTTGGATGCCATTGCGAGAACCTGGGTCACACGAACAGAGCTGAAATGGAAAACAAACAGAAAAGCCAACACACCACAAGCATACCCACAGCACAATCTCACACATCGCTGACGACCTGCGCCTCCAGACAGAGACCTCCTCTTGACATCTTGCAACACAATCGCCACTTGCTAGAATGACTCTTACAGAATGCAACGTGACCATAGCACCAACCCATGATACTCTACGCACATCCTCTTATCTACTCACTACCAATTACCACTGCAATCGCTTGTCACTCATTCTGCCTCAGTTCTAGTAGCGGTGACACATGCGAGCCTAAGTTGTTTACACTCTTTCTCCCCGGCGTGTCGGACCGCAGCTAACAATTATCTCCGTATGCATGTCATTCTCAACAATAGCCTAGCCTCCCCGGCGTATACGACCCATCTGCTGTCCTTGACATCAATCAATTCATTCATGGATGTAGAAAAGTGGACACAACTTCAGAAGTAATCACAACGAAAATTTTAACAAAATTATGCAATAAACACAAGGTACGAAAACAACGAGTAAACACAATGAATCCAAAAAACACCAACTGATATGACACACCACACATATATACAAACAGTACACATAAACTCACAGTTCATGTCTTGATGGAATTCCTTTGAAGAATCGCAGGGCTAACACCAGTACGCCTACAACCCTTCTCAGGTTGACCATTGTAAGTTGTGGAATGTTCGGACACAAACAAGATAATTCAACAATTACAATAATTGGAACTCACACAACTATTTAACACAAACATATGTACAATCAACACATCAAATGTTGTGGATTCTGACACGACAAACTACCCTTGAAGAACTGAAGGACTTACAGCAGTACGCCTACATTCCTTCTCAGGTTGATGATCCAAGTGGAAGTCGTCCGGACACAAACAGAATTACCAACAGCTAGATGACAGATGATATCAATTCAGTATATACAATATGAACATATGTACAAGATCATACACCAAGCACATTGGACTGCTCATTGATGCGCTACCCTTTGAAGAACTGTAGGACTTACACCAGTACGCCTACAACCCTTCTCAGGTTGACGCTCTAGGTTGGAAAATCGTCGCAGAGTTCATTTGTTGACTTCCTTCTATCAGCTATATCCTCAAATCTGAACGGCAACACGCCCATGTCATTGTATATTTATTT
Organism: Trichobilharzia regenti; assembly: GCA_944472135.2. Classification (NCBI taxonomy): domain Eukaryota; kingdom Metazoa; phylum Platyhelminthes; class Trematoda; order Strigeidida; family Schistosomatidae; genus Trichobilharzia; species Trichobilharzia regenti. Next base: position 127,670,982 of record OX235262.1, on the reverse strand, counting down.
TATTTATTTTTACAGCTTGATTCCACACTGTATTTTGGTACAAGTATGGAATTTTCAGCGTGGATATCGGTATCGTAGAATATAGATGATCAACAAACACACGACGTATCTGGTCAACCAAGCGTAGAAACAGAGTAATTTACACCAAAGATAATAGCATTCAAATAGTAACTTGAAACTAGAAATGCCTTTATTCGTGCAAGTCAATTAAACAATTACTCTCTCCTTTACACTTGGCTTATTCTCACTAAACTGACCATTGATATTCGTCCTTTCAAACGAACTGATACTAGCATAGTCATTGCACAAGATACTTGAGTTGATGGGTGTCTGTTTCATTGTGGATGACAACACCAACGACGACTGATTGATATCAGTTCATGAAGTTAGCGGTGGATCAAAAGCTGTTGTTGTTCGACTTTCAGAAATTTGTCTACCTGCAAGACCACCACCACTGCTGTCTTTCACTATCAGCTCAGGTTTAGCACTAGCATCCGATGATAGGTGGGCTACATGCTGATCAATCACACTGACGGTCTCACAAGTACGCATGCCTTCTTCAACTGCACCTGCATTTATTTCTACTTCACGTTCAAGTTCTACAGAACCTTTATTTAACTTAGCGGTAGTAGGCATTCCCCCATTTCATCATGATCAACCAAAGAGAAATCTGCACTATCATGATCATTACCACAAATATTCAATTTACCGTCAAGTTCATCATTTTCAAACTCTTTAATAACAGAAGTAGACAATTTTGGCTCCTCCTCACAAATCATTAAAGGTTTTAAATCTTCACTCTGACTAGTTATACTTTGTAAAATTTTGGAGTCAGAACTGGACTCTGAAGCAGCAACTCTATTCCGTGACACTCTATTCAACAATGACTTACCAGTTGTAACTACAGACTTCCTGACCGCACCGTTATCGTCACACAATTCAGAGTCAGGCCTGGGGTTTACATTTAGCTTATCACTGAACTTGCTTACTGGTTCACAGTTCACCTTTGTATGCACCTCTTGCAAACGTGTAAAACACAACGGTGCTTGTCTTGCATCTTGTAACTTATCTGTTGAGGATGTACTACGAAACCTGATACACTCACTAGATCTATATGCATTACTAGACATCATGGAGCCTTCTCAACATCCACCTCTCCGAGGTCTATTCGTCATCAATGATTGCGTTTTACCCTCAGACTGCTCTATTCTACGGGTGAGATTCAATGTACTGGCAAACTTGCTCATCGATTGATTGACACTATCTTTTACTAGTTTCAGGATATCACCAAATTTTGGCTCGATACCCTCATCCTCCATACGGGAGCTTATCTTCACCCACTTCCTTTGCAGTCGAGTAGGTAGGCGTCTTGCTATAACTTCTAGTATAAAACTCGAGTTGAGGTCACTAATGCAATTCATAGAAATCAAGGTATTCTTATAAGTCATAAGATTATCTAAAAACTCCGTAAGTGCCTTGGAGTCATCTCGAAGTTGGCTGCCATTACATTTGACAGCTTCGTATACGTTCCTTACAATCATCGAAGGTCTTCCAAACCTTTGACGTAATATGCTCATAGCCTCGTAGTAGCCCTCTTTTGGCTTCATAAACTTACAACACTGTATAGCTCTTGCAGCATCTCCAGTGCAATATCTCATCAAATAAATCAATTTCATTTCATCACTTAATAGAAAACTACTCAACATGATCTCAAACTCCTTTACAAATTGTAAATAATCAGCTGGGTTTCCGTCAAAACATCGTGGTTCAAATTTAGGGAATTTGATGTTCCTATTATCCCTGAACAGCGAAACAGTAACATCAACCATGTCATGCTTAACATCAGACACATCGTTACAAGTAACAGACAAGCCACCATGACTTACTTTCCTGTTTGCATCCAAGACAATCTGTTCCTTCTTTGACCCAGGCATTGTCGAACTTGACCCAATTCCAAAATGTTCCAGATATTGCTTGTTCAAAGAGGACTTGACCGGCACCAGGAAAAATGAACGGCGACTATCCAAACTTTCACCAACTGTTTGAATCCGCCAGATCTGTTTCTATCGTCAGAAACTGTCAATCACGTCTCATAAACCGTTAATGCCCAGCTCTTGCCACGCTCGGGCCCACGCTGTTCCTTGAAGTTTTCAGAAACGCTTAGTAATAACGGACGGAAAACCAAAACACCGATTGGCCGCTTGAGATTTCTTTATTGTTACACCAACATATAAAAATAATAACTGAACTAAGGTCTGTGAACAAATATTACAATAATAAATCATAGTATTACTTCTGACGATGTTTCACACTTCTTTCTGAACAGCGACCGATGAGACGATGACCGTCGTATTGATGCCTCCGCGAAAATTGGGGAAGTTGATTTTGAGCAAACAACCAAGAATTGATCCTTCAATCTTCAACTCCATTGACATACTACGTACCAGTTCTAGGTGGCGTAAGTCTGAACACAAAAGAAGGAACAACAAAGGACGGATGAGAGAAGAACCAACAGTAAGCTGGTGAAAAAAGAAATTTTACTTTATCTCGAATCCGAATGCCAGTCTTCCTCTTTCACGATAAATCTGATAGAATTATTGTGAATAAAACATCTTTAGATTAGCAACACTGGTGGTATATTTCAAATGGAGATACTCTGTTGCGGGCGATAAAATGTCGGTTGTTCTGCCTTCAACATTGTCGAAAAATAATACCGAGTGCTCAGAATTTAGCCTTATGTAACTTATGCAAAGAGGTCAAAATTTAAACAGTGTACGAGCACGTAAAATTAAGGGTTGTGTACGTTGAAAACGGACCTACACAATCGTGGCGAGTGGTGAGAATTTGATGATAGTTGAGAGTGTTAGCAGCCAACCCTACAGTTTATAGCTAGGCAGGGTGCGAAAATTAGCTCAGTAATTGAAAATGTAGGTTGTCATAACTTGGTGTTTTTTCGGCTCCGAATTGGGTAACCTCGCAAAAACAGCTGATGACCTCATTGCCGACCATCTTATGATGGCACTAAACTGAGAAATCCTGTCGCCAAATATGTTACTTAGAAGTATTAATGATTTGTGGATACCGTATAATAATAATAATAATAATAATAATAGTATATTCTCATTTTGTACATGAGAGACGCCAGTTTACAGGCATCATCAATATGATAAATTACATATACGATTAGCAATCATAATTAATAATAATGTTTTAATAAAATACACATTTTTTCCTACTTGTGTAGGACACACCAAATATACAGGCATGGATAAGCATTATTTAAATTTCATAAATTCGGTTTATGGTTAAGTTACATGGTTGCTGGCGTTTTTGTCTTAGGTCTGTGGGAACAATATGATAACCAGTCATTCAATGGAGCACGTCATGAAATATAGGAATATTAACTTCGCATTAACAAAAAAACCCAAGTAAGTTTTGGATGGATTAAAAATACTTGGGAAAAAATAAAGCTTGAAGTAATTCCTCAATATAACTTGGGTGTGTACAAATCCGAATCTTATTTTTGATTTGATTTATATCCAAATTGGGTAATAAGGAAGCTATTTTACAGATACGATCAGTTATGTTATAAGCTACAATCGTGACGTTGTATTACAAATAGATACTTTTCCATTGGTATAAGAGTATATTCCACAAATGTAATCCAGGTTGCGTCGTGGAGAAAGTTAATTCGTTATTAACCAGGCAACTGAAAGATACGGGACCAATAATGTTTGCAGATCATTTGTCATTGTAAATGGTCAAATATCCACATTATTCATTCTCATTCAAAAAGTCAAATGGAAGCTGAAATGGTGAGAGAAAAAAGAAGACAAACAACAGCAACGCAAAAGAAAGCAACGGGAGTCCTTAAGGAGTGATTAATAAATATATACATATATATTCTGTTTAGTAACTGTGGTTATTTTGGTACACAACTAACTAGTCCCGTTATGCTAACTTTTATATTATGTGTGAACTAATATTACTGTCCTGTGTAGAAATGTTTATCATCTAGTTCCAATAATATTAAAATTTATAATTGTAGTTTGTTGTAACTACACGTTTAAAGAACTTAAAATATCTATGTAGGGTGAAAAAGAAGGTGTAAGAGTCAGGCGCAAAAGTGCATTGTCATCTTTGAGCAGTCTGGTGACTGAGGAGATGAACACTGGAAGTGTGTTTGCATCGCGCACATTAGCTGGTAGTCTATTCCAAATGACTGAAAACTTATTTAAGAAGAAGTTGTACCGCACGTAAGTCTGACAGTGCTCCATAGCAGCTAGGTTGTGATGATTTCTAAGATTGTAACTGATGACAGCGGTAGGTTTAGTTATTGGCTCGGAGGAATGCAAGAGAAGATTAGTTAGCTTGTAGTAAAAGATAAGGTTTAGCTTAAGGCGTCTTTTCCAGAGGGGTTCTAATCTTAGTCTTCGCATCGCTCATGGTATTCCAGACCACTTTCTAAACCAAGAGTTCTTGAGGTAAACTGCCGTTGCACTCCCTCTAATTTAAGCTTGTCATTTTGTCTGAGTCCGCTAAGAATAAACGGGCAGTATTCTAAGATAGGTCGGACACATACTTTGTATAATAAAACCCTAGTTTCACAACAAAAGAAATTGCGTGTTATGCATCCTATCAGCCTTCGCGTTTTACGTCTGGCATAATCAGTCTGTTCAGCGAACGTTAGGTTACTAGAGTATCTAATACCGAGATCTACGACTGAGTTGAGCTTAGCTAGTTTTCGCCCATTTATTTCAAGAGTTAGATCAAGGTTACTGTTGCCGATACAAATCCAGCCGCATTTGTCAATGTTAAAATTTAGACAGGATTCAGCACACCACGTTGCAAGGCTACTTAGTTCAAGATGTATTTTAGTAACCATATCGCTTAATTCATGAGTGTAGCAGGAGTAGACGACTTTGAGGTCGTCAGCATATAGGAATGGTTTACCTAAGGTGAAGCACTTGCAAATGCTGTTAATGTAGACTGTGAATAAAAGTGGACCTAGGACACTACCTTGCACGACCCCACTTGAGATCTGCCTAGGATGAGACAATACAGATCCAACTTTGGTTATTTGTACCCTGTTGCTTAGAAATGATTTTAACCAGTTCAGTAATGGGTTGCGAATTCCACAAGAGTACAGCTTCTCAAAGAGAATACTGTGAGATACCATGTCAAATGCCCTAGATATATCGAAGTAGAGAACAACGACTAGCTTACGTGCTTCGCGACTACTAGTGATGCAGTTGAAAAAGTCGAAGTGGCAAGTAACGCAGGATCTATTTTTGAGAAATCCGTGTTGAGACCTTGTAACAAGATCTTCCCTAATTAGGTAGTCTGACAATTGATCTTTTACAACTTTCTCCATGATTCGTGAGATAACTGGGGTTATATTTATGGGTCTGTAATTGCGGACGTTTGCCCTATCACCAGATTTGTAATGTGGAATTATGAAGCTAGTTTTCCACTCACTAGGGTAAGTGCCAGTGTCCATAGATATTGAGAAGAATTTAAGAAGTAACAAGGGTATATCACACCCACTGTTTTTGAAAATTATCGAAGCGAGGCCATCCGGTCCCGTACTAGTGGAAGGTTTAAGGCTTTTAATTGCTTGTACTATTAACTGATTAGTGAACACAATGCTTTCAAGGGAAGAGATAGTAAGGGGAGCGGTTTCACCAGGCATATGTGTTTCTAAACTAAAGTTTGCAAACCAATCACTGAAGAGTTCACAGATAGTGGCAGGTTCATTGTAGATTACTTTGTCGTGAAGTAAGTATGGGATTTCCCTCGCCGACTGCATTCGTTTTTTAAGAAGTGCCGTTAAGTTATAAACTTTGGAGGTACTTTCAAGTGCCGTTAACTCTTCGTCGAGGTCCTTTTGAGAGCGTAGGCGCTTGATAGATTCAAGAGACTCGTGGATTGAGAGCAATAGTGATATGTCCTTAGTGGAATAGTACTGTTTCTTCAGCTTCCTTAACTTATTACGGTGTGCCCTTGGAATATATTCAGTTCGGTGTCTACTTAATTTCACTATTTTCTTTGGAGCAACTGTATCTAGACAAAGGGTAACATTCCTGTAAAACAGGGTTACTAAGGCCTCCAGGGAGTCAGTGGTAAAATAGTCATCCCATTGACAGAGTCGAATAAGTTCTTGGACTAATCCCCAGTCTGTATATTTGTAACTACGACATATTGTGCTTCCTGAGTCTTGTTTGTTTCCTGTATTTAGTGGTGAGAAAGGCAGAGAGCAGAGTACCATTCTATGGTCACTACTGGAAAATCGATTACCAACATACGTGGATACTGGGATTGTGTCATGACAAAAAACAAGGTCCAACATGTTGTCACCACGAGTAGGTGTCTGGACGTGTTGTTGCCATCCATAACAGTCTATAGTGGCAAGTAATTCGTCGAAGCGTTGGGGGCCGGAACTAGTTAGCCAATTGACTTCTGGAAGATTGAAGTCCCCTGCAATTATTTTGTAATTAGCACTAAACGAGGATGCGTGTGCAAACGATTTAGCTAATAACGCATCAGTTTCTTTTGTTGAGCTTGGTGCTCGATAAACACAGCCTATGAGAAGTTTAAACAGTGTACGAGCACGTAAAATTAAGGGTTGTGTACGTTGAAAACGGACCTACACAATCGTGGCGAGTGGTGAGAATTTGATGATAGTTGAGAGTGTTAGCAGCCAACCCTACAGTTTATAGCTAGGCAGGGTGCGAAAATTAGCTCAGTAATTGAAAATGTAGGTTGTCATAACTTGGTGTTTTTTCGGCTCCGAATTGGGTAACCTCGCAAAAACAGCTGATGACCTCATTGCCGACCATCTTATGATGGCACTAAACTGAGAAATCCCGTCGCCAAATATGTTACTTAGAAGTATTAATGATTTGTGGATACCGTATAATTGGACCGGAACGAATCTTCAGGCACGACACTACAACTAAATTATTATTACTATTACTATTCTTATTGTTATTGTTATTTGAGCGAAAAGAAGTGTAATTGTTTCCTATGTCATGCATGGTGTTGTTTTTGTTGTTTATTAGTGGGTGGGAGGGAGGGAGGGTGGTTGGCTGTTTGGTTTGTTGGTCATCGGTCGGTCGGTCTTTTGGTTGGTCGGTTGGTTGGTCGGTTGGTTGGTTGGTTGGTTGGTTGGTTGGTTGTTTGGTCGGATGTTTTCATGCACTTATTTTATGCTAGGCGGCGACAACTTTGTAGTACGGCGAGTTGCACAGGAGTATGCCTGAATCATTAAGATTTCACAATTGACATAGATTAGCCTCAGTTTATGTGTGTCTTCATCTCACTCAGAACACCACTCTGTTTGCAAAGGAGAAGTGAGTTGCCTTGTAATCTACGTCTTTCATCAGTCTCCTGATAAGCAGTCAAACTCCAGGTACGTATATGCTATTAATATTGTCTTATGGTAAACTAATGACAAAAGCCATAATTAACATTTTAGTACCAAATATATTAATATTAATGTTGATATTGATAATAATCATTATCCTGATATTGAGAATAATATTAATTCTTATTTATTAATATACTCCGCACAATTAGATATTCTCAAGAGTTAAATCAAAGCAGGACAATGACCATAATCGTGACATGGTTTCCATTAATCGAAATATAGAGTCAATATAGTATCTGGATGATTGTATGAACCTCAAGATACTCCAAAAGGAACCAGTCAGCCTGTCGTGTGTGTGCGTGCATAAGTTGTGACTTCATTATTAACGATGATGGAGTGTCCCTAATAACACAACTATTTACGTCTCGATAAATGTTAGGTCCTATACGCAGTAGTGATCAAAAACGTACGACAGAGGGTAGCGGCACAAATTGCTTATAGAGAGGCTGAGCACTTGAGGGTCAGTTACTCACACTGGTATTGGTAGATTTTCTTTCGCGTAAACGTTGCGGCTAATACGTGTTATACGTTACTGAGGCGGGCTTTGAAATAGCAACAATAAAAGCGAATAGGCATTAATTTTTTAGCTTGAGGGAGCAAGTTAACATTTGTATAAATTCCACGGATGTGCTAAGCATTGAATTTACTTACAAGAAGAATATTACTGGGTAACTTAATTATAGAAATATAAAGTCTGAAGATTTTATCTCTTTCAGTTGGTTATAATGGATGGATAAGAGTCACTTGTATAATATTTGCTTTTTACAGAAGAGAAAATGTGACAGGTGATTTATAAGTTACATAATTGCTGAAATCTATCGTGGAATATATGGACGACTAATCTATAGAATTTCACCAACTCTGTGATTGTCGCCTCCCTCGTTCACATATTCAGTGTGACTAAGATAAGGAATTGTTCACCGGAGGTAAGATTAATTTACCTGATATGTATACATCCTCAGATATTCCTTAATACGGCCGAATATATTCGAAGGAGTACAATCTCAATCTCTGCTTGAAAAGTTCACATCCAGTTTCTGCGAACGGATCTGGTGGTAACGAAAACTGCAAAGACTGGTCCAGCCATTACCAAGGGAGGCAACCTGATACAGATGTTGCGGATAGAGTGTTTGGTGGAATTTATGATGACTATGATGCATCTATAAAAACTCTACAACTGTGATTTTTTTCGCTGGATTCTTATTAACTCTTTTTAGTGTAGAAACGTACTCTTTCACTCTGAGTTATTTTAAACTTGATTGATTATTGTTTCTTTTTTTTGATTTACAGCTTGATTCCACACTGTATTTTTGGTACAAGTATGGAATTTTCAGCGTGGATATCGGTAGCCCAAATGTAGCAGGCCGACCATAGATACCAGGTGTGCGCCGGCGTGGGCTCGAATCCCGGACCATGTGTATGGTCGGCGAGAGTCCTGACCACTATGCCACCGACGCACAAATATATACATTTATGTCAACTAACTTTGTCTCTTTTACTTATCGTTTTGAGAACGTTACAGAATTAACGAGAATGATAGGCAACTTATTAATACTTATGTGAAATGCGTCAGTCTCAAACTGTCATACTTCCTCAATGCGTCATCAAGCCTTGCGTGAAGTGTTTTAGTCGCGTGTAATGTTGGTATTCGCGATTGTTAAGTAAGTAGCCGTCAAACATGTGTTCGCAGTGTAATAACGAAACATAACCTAGCAAACGTAGGTTCTATACATACACGACTTGTAATGGTAGTATAGGCACTTCAGGCACACTATGCAACGTATATCCCGTTTATCACAGATAGTCTGTTATTCTTATGTTGCGTTTAACACCACTATCTTAAAGGAAATCATTAGGTAATAAAGAGATAACTACATTACTCTTCTAGTGCTATCATTTCGTATCAATAGGCTCTTACAGACTCGTGCATTAGTTGACTGCGTCACTAAACTTGATTGATTATTTTGTTATCATAAAATACCGTAACGCATTAGATAGGATTTTGTTGTGCATATCGCCTGTTTAAGGTTTACTAGCGAAGGTGAAAACAGTACCCCCATCGTGTCTAAATTCAATCAGGTGTAAATATGGCATTTTACCAATATTAAGTCTTCTACACTGGCATCAATTTGCAACTCGACAAACAGTAAGTATTATTAGTGTATGAATAAGGTGCAAAATTTTTGAAACAATATTTATTTCGATAAATACATTCATAATATCACAAATATTTCATCATTTTCACAAATATTATCCTTTTTAATCTCACTGGAATGTCTAAACTTGTTGAGTGATTGCGGAATTGAAAACCATAATCTGGAAATTAAAAATGACAAAAATTCAGTCAGGAAATGATGGGCGAAATAAATAACTTGAAACACAGTACCTACCAGTTAAATGACCGTTTTTCACCGTTATCTGACGAAATAACCAACTCAGTTTCCATCGTTACTGTGAAATTTTGTAAACATCATGAAATCATAATTACTTTGATATTTAACTCCATCCTAATCATTTACGTAAAATACACTAAAACAACTTGAATAATTTCGCATTTTATATCATAATTTACATTTTCCAACAAATTCTGACATATCATATGCACCTCAGCCTGTCAATTCCATAATAAGAGAGCATTTTGTAAGCACATTGAAAAAGACCAGATTTCTCACTTTTTACACGTTTTTAGTTAAAATACGATTTTTAAGGTGCATTTATGCCGAAAGAACCACTGAAAAAACGTAGAATATTCCAAACACAACACCACGATAGCACCCTAAATCAGTTGATTTGTGCCTCTATCCTCTGCCAAAACGAACAGCGTTTCGATATTTCTTGTTTCCGCTACTAATTTCCCATTCCTATCGTAATAAATAAACAACTTGATAATAAATCCGCTGTTTGAAATGCAAGCGCATAACCGGATATAACATTGTGTACACCCCAAGCCTAATTTTCCAAAACCAAACGAAACGCCGAATATAATATCTTGAGTTTTACTAACCTAAATAACAAGGCTTGATTGATCACTAATAGACTTGACTAAGACGCCCTGGTATCCCTCTGCTTCTCTTCCTGGGCGGTCATGTGTAAAACACGGGATAATTTTAGTCTCCAGTAATCACTAAATGAATATCAGCAAATACGAAATGGCTGCGAGCACAAAGACTAGCTATACTAGTGAAATATAAGTTGGTATTTTCATGGTCATTGATGCTTAAATAACACTCAAGCTACGGCAATTTTGACTCCCGTAGTCACGTATTTGTACTGTTATCATTACAAATGTTCGTGGGTAAGGTACAAAAATAGGAGATTGATAAGGTTTCAATCCAGATATGTCATGCCTCCGAATGGCAAATTTCTGCATTAGGAAAATTATGCACAATCATAGCCTGAATATAGCTATTTCGTACTAAGTGAACTGAAAATGTGCGTGAGGCTAAAATCTAAAATATTCTCAAGGTATTTTATTATCGGAAGTCACATCGAAATGGGTTTACGAGTCCACATTTACATACCAGAAAAAGAACATTAGAAGGACACAAAGGCGGGCATCCATTCACTCAACGATCCTCAATCCCTTACCAATGACCTAGTCGGATGCCTAGTGAACCACAAAGCAAAGGTTCAGATTGCATTGACCTTTGTTAAAAATCAAAGAAATCCTACTTTACATTGGTCTGCTGCATCTGATGCCACCAAGCATCACAAACTAAATATGTGTACGCAGAAGGGTGCATGGATTAGTGCTAGTTCATGCCGTTAACCGTTTTCCATTTTTGTATAACTACATATTTTTTGATCTTCCACCATTCTCAATACTGCTGGCTTATATTTCTTGTATAGGTTCTCATTTTTATTATTACTGACACTTTTACTGACCCATTTACCTCAGCTCATATAACGGAGTTCTAATCACTTCCAAACGCTTACTCATATATTTATGAAGGATCGTTTAGCTGTATGTTGCTGGTCATTATTGATCTCGCTGTTAAGTCAGCTGTCAACATATCTCGAATATCTTCGCGAGCTTAAGATACATAACCACTTTCGCTTGATGGCATTCGTGTTCAATTATGTCACACTTCACTCATTGTTGTCTCATTAAAGTGCCGCCTTCATACACAACTTCTGCTAACAGGATGAAAAGCACACTTTCTTATTCTGTCAGTAATGCATGTATTTTAGGCCGTCTACAGGTGAAGAGTAGTCACAAAAAAAATAAAACAAATAAAATATGAGCATTTCACTCAGCATATTCTGGTTCTTTTCGCCTTGATGATAATTTGTGTTATTTGGCTGCTTCAAGTTATTTATCCTAGACGTAAAACGCCTTGTTAGCAGATATACAGTAATTTGAACGGTTAGTGAACGGTTATTGGCTCTTCAATCATTCAGTCCTAATCACTGTGAGTCGGTGGCACAGTGGTCAGGACTCTCGCCGACCATACACATGGTCCGAGGTTCGATCCCCTGCCGACGCACACCTGGTATCTATGGTCTGCCTGCTACATTTGGGCTACCGATATCCACGCTGAAAATTCCATACTTGTACCAAAAATAGTGTGGAATCAAGCTGTAAATCAAAAATGAAAATCAATCAACTTTCAGAGCAAGACTTAAAGTCCAATTCATCACCGCAAATTTTTCTGCAAGATGGTGGTTAACAGGAAGATTTCATTTTTCAGATACCCAGAAGTGCCACTGGAACCTCGTTTGACTTGAGAAACAACAGGCTAAAAACTAGATATAATCGCCCCCCCTCACACACACACCATTTCTCCAATGCAATGAAGAGAGTGTAGAATAAAGAATTTATTTATTCAGTAGGGATAGGACTTGCATCAAAGAGGATAAGTAAATCTCTCAAATCTTTATTTTCGTGCGAAGAACATATAATTTCAAAAAGTATCACAGACTCTTCATGTCAGTATTTTTGTTTATAACAGCCGAATCGAAAGGTTAAATCATCGTAAAGTTTGTTATTGTTACGGCGCACGATACAGTATGAGCAGACCGGACAAATATGAAAATGTTCGGAATGTTTATAGATTACTGAAGGAGAAAGGAGATATCGATAAACTGAAGGTAAAACTGAGACTTTTTGTAGACGGATGTGTTAGTCTCAAATCAGACAGAGGATAATATTGGGGTTTGCATCTTTGGAAAATCCTGTTCCTAAATCTGATTGTGAAATCATCGATGAAAACGTCAGACTAGTGGATTGTCTGATAGCAGATCATATGAAACACCAGGGTTACGATTATTCTTTGAGTGTTTTTCTCCCAGAAATCGGGTTCACAAGTTATGAGGTGAGGTCAGTTTCGTTCATTAAATATCTTCCAGTCCGAAGAACACATTAAAAACCTCCTGTTCTCAAAAAGCACCATAAGCAGAAATCTATGGCAGAAGATAGTATTATGAAATAAAACCGATCTTACCTTCATATTTTAGGCGTCATATCACCAGGACACAAGCTCCTTTCTAGTCTCGATTCTGAAAGCTGAAGCTGATATCTCAGATGTCTTGAAGGAACAGAAGTCGGTCCAAACATGTGATTTAGATGTATGCGAATTAGGTACGTGTAACTGGAAAACCCCTCTAAGTATTCCCTTATTACTCAGATTTCTTATATTTAACCAAATTTACGTCATATTTTAGTCAGTTTTTATTTACATTCTTGCATATTTCACAGGCTAAACTAAATTATGATGACCCTAACAAGCTATCAACCAAATGATTTGAACAAATAAGGGGTTGTTTGGGTGCAGAACTTTATATGAGGCAATATGATTGAGTTCCAGTTACTCAGAAGGGACGCTAGTCTTTTTGGAATAGTCCAGGGACGAGTCTCTGGAGTAAACCATATGACAAACAACTGAAAAAATTGTCTTTTCAGACTCGACTTCAATCGTCTTAGGGGTGACTGAATTAATGCTTCTAAGATTACAAATGACCAGACTCACTCGAATAAAGGTATCAAGTACGTATTACTTATTTGTTGCAATCCACGAAGGATATCACCTCACAGATGAAAGATTCGAGTGCTCTTCTGTTTCCTCTCATTTCGAGTTTGCCTCTCCTAGAACTGTTTACTGGCAGATGCAGCTACTGCAAAGCCCGTGGAAAGCTTTGAGCGGAGACTGGACAATCATATAGAGACACAACGACTGCCTCCCAACCACCTATTTCCTTAAAATTCACACACTATTAATAGGAGGATACCTAAATTCGCCCCCTTACTACTTTTCAATTTTGTCTTATTATTTTGACTTCTCTATCTATTTATCCTCTTATATATATATATATATATATATATATATATATATAAATTAGCAGACGATTACACGACACTTCTCTATAAATTGACTTCCTTAAAGTTCTTTCAACCATCCAAAATTGCCTTACACCATGAAAATGTTTGGATCATTTTCCAGTTGAGGCTTCGATAATATCGTCAAACGGCAGACACTAGAAAATTTCACTTTATTATTCAAGTAAAAGTTATAAGTTTTCAGCATTTGAAACCATTACGCTTTTCTATATCTTAATATGTTTATGTCAAATTATTAGTAAAATAGAATAAAACATTCCTCCCACTTGCCACCATTTTTCTACTCGTATGCTTCTTTTGATATTTTTTCGAAATTTACCTTATCCTACCCCCCTGTTCCTTGTCCATAATTGTTCATCTGCACTAAATCTGCATTATATTTTGGTTAATACTTACTAATCTTAACAATCTTGAATTTGTTCAACTGAATACTCTGTATTTTCGACTTAAGCTTTCATTTTACTCAAGCCTTAAATTTCATATTCAGCTGCTCACTAAACGTATATAGTTACCTATGCACGTATCTCATCTTAGCAATGACTAGAGCAAACTATGTACCTCTTTTCTGATAATCAAATCAGTGTTCTTACTTTGGCTTGATAATTATTTCTGAATGTTATATTAAAAAGACTGTTTTAGATGATAAAATTGCACGTTATAGTCAATTATATTATTCCGGCGAAACGACCAAGCTCCAGGCTTTATTTATCCAAGAAATACTATCTTCTAAAGAAGAAGACTGATTCTTCTGAAAGGAAATACTTTAGTTCTCTAAGACCAGTTGTTTAAATTCCGTTTCAATTCATATACATGAATTTCAAGCTATTCCAAGTGTATAGTGGTATTGTCAAATGAAATAGAAGGTAATAAATGTATTTTTTAGCGAGGTAAAGGAGTGCGTTGGCCGGGGTTTGAACCCCGAACCACCTCGCTAAGCCGCTAACAAGAATGGTGAGGATGGAAGGTTGGGCGTGGTTCTAGCAACCCCACCTCGTAAAAATAAACAACACTGCTACTGAAACTTTTTACTTTGAAGCCCCATGTTCCACTGGGAATGTAAAGGAATAATTCAAAAATGTCTTGCCAGTATCTTGTTTTGACCACTGACAAAAGTTTAGAATTTTACCAACACTTTACTTTTACGCAAGGAGGAATAGGATCGATCCAAAAATGTGACTCCTATATTCGTCATTCATTTATGACAGTCCATTGAATTGTCTTTAATTGTAAGCCTTATTTGTAATTTATATGACTGTGTTATGATTTTTTTTATACAAATGGTGAAACTGAGGTCAATATCACTAGTATAATTTCGACTCCTCCAATAAATGGAAAATATGCATACAACTTGTTTTCAGTTATCTAGAAAGTGTTATGAATTTAATGACTGTACAGGATGCTTGTTAGTAAAAACGATTATCCAATAATAGTTTCCTTTCTTTTTCTGTTTAAAGATCAGAGGCTTAAAGATATTGATAAGGAATATGAAGCTGTTAAATCAGCAGATATTTTACACTTAAAGAAGACATTTGAAGACAGACTGGAATATTACAAGCGTGAAGTTGGCGAACAATATCAGGTGAAATTAACACAACAGGTAATACTATATATCAATCTTATCATTTAAAAATAGTAAGAATTTATTATTGTTACTCTAATATAATTAAGGTATTTCACCATATTAATTCGTTATATTACAGGTTTTCTAATAGACTGATGAAATGGAGAAATGATGAAAATGGAAGGACTTCCATAAACTTCTCTCTGTTTTGTGTATTTTTGGTTATATACACGCCTATCTTCTTTCAGATTCATAAGAACGAGTTTTGCAACCAAACCACCACATTAAAACCTTCATATCTGTACCACTTTCTTTTTCTACATTGATGCCTTTCATGATTCCTCTCTAAAGTTCTGGCCTACGAAAGGTTGTGTGTAACCTCCGATTAATATCGTTTACTTTAGTTATCTCGATCAGACAAGTTATAATGAACTTGTTAACAATAGTAAAATAAACAGTTAAATGGGTATATTTGTAAGAAGAATTACATTTTGGTAGTCATTCAGGTAGGTAGTGGTATTCAGTCAATTATCCAGATTTCTGAATTGTAATCTTAGTAAGCTTGCTTCTAGAAACCGTTAGTACAGTGAAGTTAAAATGTGGTAAGTTACTGAAATTTGTAGTCATCAACTAGCTCTCTGAGTGTTTTCAGCAAAGTTTTTAGTCAAGAGTAGGCAGTAACTTATTTCCCTGAAAAAATTCCAGAACGTGTAGTACAGAAAAGTTAAATAAACTTAAAGTGAATCAAACTCTTATTGATCAATTATATATATAACTGTAAGGCGAGGTTCAATCGCACCCGCAGAGAGGCGGTAAATCTTCTACCTTGTAATTTCAAACTAAACTTAAGGCAAACGTTGACTACTTGCTACAGTTTTGTGCATAAAATTGTTTATTAGTAGTTACTACTAATCTTAAGCAGGTGAACAAGTGTTGTAAGTCATGGTAACTTGAAAAAGCGACTTGACTCTGGGTTCAAACAGACCATTTCGCTGCTATTTACCCATGGGAATATTCAGTAGAAAATTCCTTTTGTTCGTGTGACATGTGCCTGGGCCTTTATAAACACAAAAGAACAGCGAATGGGAGACTTTTTCGTATTCAATTTCACCTTAACGATTTTAGGACTTGATTTGGAAATCTGGCTGCCAATGAGTTGGTGAGACGTAGCAGTACCGCTCGTTTTACAGATGTCAGGCATCTTCTCTTTCCGAAATAGTCATTTTACATACAGCAGTCTAAACCGAACATCCATTTAAAGATATACCAAAATCGAATAAAATAGCAGTTACGGGAACTTAACCATTTACTATGTTGATGCTTACAAATGTTACACACTAAAGTTTTGCTTTTTACTAGTTATATGCATCTGGATCCAAACTGACAGTTTCAAAACTATCTATGATACTTGCTAACAAGACTGTTCTTTTTTCAGATGACTGAATTCCGTCAAAATGAATTAAACACAATCAAATTAGAAATGGAAGGTAGATTTCAAGAACGTATAAAGGAACATGTGATGCGTGTAAGTTAGATGAATTAAAATGTGAAGTAATGAAAATAAGCAGAGAAATATAGTAACATGAAAAATTTAGATGGCTGACGAACAACTAACTAATAGACTTTTGGTGATAAATTATATGACGAACTTGAGATGCTTCAATTGACTTCAAAGTCTAAAATATCCTGAAGTTGTACAGAAAAGTAGATCGCAATCTGAGCAAATCCGTGTTAATCGAAATGCTACCAACAAATTTCAAGTCTCTTCATAACTTTTCGCTTACTAACGTGTTCCTAAATATTTACACATTCCATAATGCTAGTGAATACTGGGTAATAATATTTAAGCATCATCATTTGCGCCAAGGGCATTGGGTTTAAGTCGTTAATAGATTACAAATTGTCAATGAAGGTATTTATTTTCTATAGTTTGGTTTGTAAGGGTTAATTTTGTTTTTACGAGTTGGTAGAAGTTAGAATTCATGAGCCATTGAATCGGTCCCAGTTGCTGAATGGTACACGAGCTCGCCTCGTAACCAGAAGGTCCTGGGCTCGAACCCCGGTGGGTGCGCACTGATGATGAGTTCCAAACTAGGATGAAACAGCTGTCCAGTACTCTCTGGATTCCAATGGTTCTCTAACTGATATCAATCCGTGATTAACTCGTAAGAAGGTTTATATAGTGTTTAATGTAGTGATTTTTTCAGCAGACAATCGGATCCCCCGGCTTAAGAGATAATCAGTATGTAAATATAACCCAAATTACTGAAGTTTGCACGATGCCTGTATGATGGCTAAATTCCGGTGATACTTAAAGTTAGTTGAACTAAATATCAGTTGTTTTGGTTCACAATATCTTTAAATATCTCATGACCATGTGAAAGAATTCTGTAAAGACGTAATGACTTAAGCTGAGAAGATGACAAGTTTCAAACCGGCATCCTCTTTAACTGTAAGCATAATGATAATTCTGAATGGAATTGTGGCTGCTGTCAATTTCTAATGCCCTATATCCTTTCGAAATGATGGAAAGTGCTAAATAAGATGTGTAGCCATCAGTTGAAATTTTTATTTCGTTTTGAAACTAGATTCATTTGACAAGCTCTAATCATATGGTAATTCTCGAAATCTGTTTAGTGACTAAAGTACTATCGATTAATTTGAAAAAGGTTTTGCGTGACTACTGCCTACTTATCAGTAGTAGATCAGTAAAACAATAAAAGTGCATTCACACCCATTTTTTAACAGATCCCCCAAAAATAAATAAAAGCTTATGTAATTTCAAAACAATTTTTCTTTCCTAAAAATTATTAAAGTTAGAAAAAGAATTTGAAATTCGTCTGCAATCTTTGAATGACCAAGAAGAACTACTAAAAGAGAAGTATAACCTATCAGAACAGCGAGAAGAACGTGAAGCATTTGTCAAACGTCAAGCTTTACAAGCAGAATTGGACACAATACAATTCATGAAAACACAGTTAGACCAAGAGAGATTACAAATTGAAAGGTTAATATTTTTGCTTTGATTTTTAAGCGGAACGTGAATTTTGCATCATTTCATCAGATTATAGTTACACATAGTGCTTATTATTTCTAAATGTCTGAACTAAAGGTAATTTTATACGAACTTTTTTGTAAAACTTGGGCACCGTGGTAGTAACTAATTCCATATTAGTTTGTTTATTAGATGTATCACACAGTGAAACAGTATTATTTACTGGATGACGTTTCGAACAAAATTTATTGTTCATAATCATATCAGTTATAACCACACAACTTCGAAACTTACGTTTTGTAGTTTTCTTTATTCTTTCCTATTTGTCGTAGGGGTAGTAGAATTATCCAGATATGTGGGACAGGTGTTGAATCATTCCTATTACACGTATTTGCGGTTGATTCGATAAATATAGCTTCCTCTCCCTTAACCCTGTTACAGTAGATTTTATTAATGTCATCTTATCCATCCTATTGTATGTTGTCTGTAATTCCATGTAGTGCTATGGCTTAGGTATTTGCTAGATTTCTTATCTTATTCGCATCAACTGATCTAGATTTTGCTAGTGTTTTGTGTTGCACCAGTCTGACTAACTCCTTCTTACTACTTTGACCTATCTATTTGACGTGACAATCATTGTAGTGTACCATACAAGTAATTTTGTTTGGTGGGCTCCACAGGATCCTTTAACTGACTCACATCTGATATCTATGGTCGGCCTGCTGAATTTGGGCTACCGATAGATATCACATGCTGAAAATTCCATATCTGTACCAAAAATATGGTGTGGAATCAAGCTATAATCAAAATAAGATAAAATAATTTGTTTCTAACTGAGTTTGAATTTGAATACAACTTTTATCCTTCTCTTATATGCCTCACTTCCTGTGTTGGATTTTCCTTGATACTTATTAGTTTTTGTGTCCTATTACTTAAATGTTTCACTAATCGTATTTTTACTTACTTAGGATGGGATGATCCGAAATCCAAATATCGGTTTTAATGTGTGGGTTTCCTATAAACGATAATGTTTAACTTCCTATCTTCTTTCCTTTTTACGCTACAATCTAACATTGGAACTCCCCTTCCTGACTTTCTAATTCATAAGTGAACTGAGTTGCTCTACCTTCGAATTGATGTGTTCGAATAATCTAATTATGTCATGTGTCCTAAGTATGGTGAATGTGTCATCTGCATAGCTTCATCATGCTTTTAGGGTGGGGCTGAACCTTTCAATCACTAAGTTTTCCCGCTTATCCCTAAATATATCTACCACAGTCAGGAATATTGGTGACCTCATGGCAACTCCCTCACTTTGTGCGTATATTTTCCGTTGGGATTTAAATTTTTTTTGAAATCAGGCATATCTGCACTCCCAGAATTATGTCCTCAAATGCCACTTTTATTCTCATTTCAAATTCTTGGTCAACAATGAGTTCATCTCTGACTGCATCTATAGCCATATTTATCAGTGTACGTTTATGTAAACTGACAATGTCAAAACTAACCATTTTTTTCCTTCACTATCTAATTTTAAATTATCTAATCTATGCTTTACTTCATAAGAATTTGTAAGTGTAGATTTTGAGTGTCTTTTAAGAGTAATTTTATATTTATATTATGGTATGAATATATTACGCCTGATGTTTCAATGATGTAAATTTAAACACTCGTCATCTCTTCTAGCTGAGTTAAGTGATTTCCTATGCTAGTTCACTGTAACCTACAAATAAATTATTCAGTGGAAAAAAAAACGTCTAGTGAAACACTAATGATACTACACATCATTTACCCATCGACTTTTCTGACTAGTATAGTCAAAAAGATTTACCATTTTTATTTGAAGTTTTTATGAAAAACGTCTTAGGTAAACAAAGAAACCAGTTTTCCTCTGTGATATGTTAGACAGAGAGACACAACAGCTAAAGCAATATAGAACCAAAGAAGAAGGATTTGTATGATTTGACAACCCAGTTGTCTTCATTTTCATACTTTTTATTTCTGCTAGTTTGTGTATCTAACTTTTAATTTCATGGAGTGATAGAGAGACTGTTAAGCATAATTTAAATGTAGTGACAGACAAACAGAGTTGTCAACTTAAAATTTTGTCTGGATGTGTACTTATTGAAGCCATCATAAGATTATAGATAAACGAAGTTGCAGGGAATAAAATTATATGAAAAGAAAAAAATAAATTAAAAGAACACGCATGAAGGGAAAATCTTTAAGTATTTTAAATTCTGAAATCAATAAAAGCAGACATTGTTGAGTGATGTAACCATATTTATCTAATGAGTTCATTGTAGTTGGATTAGTTAGAAGTGATTTCATATAGTAACGTTGTAAGCGTTTTATTTCTTAGGTGTAAAAAACTGCAACATTTGGATGATTGTCTCCAAGATATTGTTAAAATCACACTGTTTGAATTTATACAAACAATATGCAGAATTCCTAACAAGGCAGGAATAAAAGTGATATGTATCCATATAATATGTGTGTTTGTTTGACAGTCTGTTATATTTTGCTATGTATATATGGATCGATATTCCATTATAATTAGCCAATCATTTTAAGACTGTCTATTGATTTGTTCATTTTGAATATTCGTTCACACACTTGTTCGGATATTTATATTTTGCTCTCACACACTTGTGTAATATTGATTTCTCCTGGTGTTTTGGAAAATAGAAGTATCATCGGAAACCTAGTGGTCTTCTGATTTCCGTCTTTCTTGCGTCAGGACTATTAAATTCTCGACCAGTACATAACAAAAAGTGGCATTCAAACCCACAAACTCAATTAGAAACAAGCTTTGTCGGCTAAAGCATCAATCCTATGGAGCCAATAAAACAAAACAATTTAGTTTATCTAATGCCCTAACTGCAATGATTGTCAGGTCAAATACATAGGTCAAACTAGTAGAACAGGGGCAGTCAGTCAGACTAGCCGAACATAAAAACGTAGCAGCAAAATCTATATTGGTTGACCCGAATAAGATATGAAATCTAGAGTATAGTTTAGCTATCTCAAGCACTACATGCAATTACCCACGACCATACAATACGCTGGATGGGACAGGAAGACAGCTTTAAAATCTGATGTCATAGGGTGCATGGAGGGAGAGATTGATAACAGAAGCTTTGTTTATCGAATCAACTGCAAATCAACACGTGTGATAGGAATGATTCAACACCTGTCCAGCCAGATATCTCGAAAATTCTACTACCCCAACGACGATAAATAGGAGAGGACAAAGAAAACTATAAAACTCAAGTTTCCAAGTCGTATGATTATGAACAGCAATAAATTTAGTTCGAAACCTTGTCATCCAGTAAATAACACTGTTTCAAGACTGTGATCAATCTAATAAACAAACTAATATGGAATTACATAATACCACAGTGGCCAAGTTTTACACATATAATAATGCATACAATATTATTATGCTCATACTTATAGTTATAGGTTTCCAGACCGTAGGTGTTACGAACTTCCTGTTGTAAACACACTGGGATTAATTTAAATAATTTATAATGAATCATACTTATAGTGTTATAATGTTAAAAAAAATACAGTTAATCTGTAACACTGAAATACAGGAATACAGAATTCAATTCTGCTTGGCATAAAATGCAAATAAGGTAGTTATTTTTCAACTTGCTAAACTTCTGTAACTGTAATGTGAAATGTTGAATTTAGTAACCATATTGACATGTCGGTTAATATAATTCTGTCAGAAGACGTTAAATTTGGTCACATGACTAATCATTTATTCTGTAGGTTGCATTATGCATATTTTTGAGATGTTTAAAACTTTAAAACACTTAAAAGCAGTCTAACATATCGACCCATTCTTACATTTATATGAAAGCTTTAAATTATGTATATTTTTGAGACTATGCATGCGATTTTAAAAGCAAACTTTTTAAAATTTCGATAAAGATATTGACTTTTGTACATATTTCTTGAATTATAAAGTGATCCACATAATTCTCTTGCTCAATAGTTGACCAGTGATGAAAAATACACAAGTGCGTCGTTAAAGGGATTTATTTGGTCTTTGACTAAAAACTTCTATGTGTGTCTACCAGTTTGATTGCAGCTGCGGAGCCAGCTACATCGGGCGTACAATTAGGCAGGTTCATCATCGTATTTCCGAACATCATCCAGCATGGTTAAGCAAGGGACAAACAAGATCTATTCGTAGGTCTATTTTAGCCCACCTTGTAGATAGTGAGCATGAGGTAGACGTTAATACTGCATTTAAAATTATTTATCGCATTCCTACTAATCTTAATTTTGCTTTACGAGTTCGTCTTCTACATACAACTAAAGCAATAGGAATCCACCTGAAGAAGCCAAACTTGTGTGTTCAGAAGAAATTTGCACAGCCACTTTCCTTACCGTGGACATCGTTACATGAATGTGTAAACCGCACTACTTCGCCCCCTCCTCCTAAACATTTAAAAATTATAATTGTCGAAATTATTTTATTTTTTCTGACCACTTCATCTTTGATTACGTGATATTCTTCTGAAATTAATTTATTCTAACCATTTCTACCTTTTAAATGTGTATTGATTTTCATCGTTAATTATCAACCCATTGACATTTTGACACTGACTAATTATTGTTAATAAACATATCTCCATTTGATTATTAAACTGTTGTGTATTGTAATAGAAATGCTATATATATTAGAGTAGAGCCAGAGATGAGGATCTAATTGAAAAGTAAATATTTCTTCGCTCAATCTTCCTGTTTTCTAAATGTCTAAATGGGGATTTTTTGTACATTAAAAACTTTCGTTCAGTAGGTACATTCACTATATTATATTAATCGTTATTTGTATAACTATATTCCTTTAATAATCGGCTTGAAACAAAATACACATCGGTAATATCTTATGTTGGATCGATAGACAATCATGTAAATCTTAGAATGGCTGTATCACTTTAGTAATAGAGTATGGCAAAAAACAAATTTATAAATTTCTTGTTAAATGCCCTAAGCGATAATATGAAAGTTGATTTTTCATTTTAATTATCTACATGATTTTATGAAAAGTAGTTAAAGAAAAAAATGTTTTTACGCATTTATTTTGTTAGAGAGAAAAAACAAATGCTCAAGGATCATGAGAACCGTGAAAGAGAAATTAAAAAGCATGAAAATCTTTTAGAAATCAGAGAAAAAACATTGGAAGGTGAAATTCAAGAACATGTAGACAGGTAAATCGAAATACACTGTTGTTGTCTGTCGTGTTATATTAATATAATAGTGATTGTTGATTTGAATTTCCCGCTGAATAATTATGTCGGACCGAAATGTCTGGTGTCTCTTAACATGTCGGCTACCAGTATGAAGGCTAAGACAAAGTTGTAAGTTTAACATTTTGGTTGATGGTGACTAGCAATGGGACACGAACACTCATTGGGGATGCAGGTATCAAATGTAAACCTTCAAAATATATAAATACACTTTGATTTCAAAAAACAACCAACGACGATTATTCAAACACATGGTGGTTGTGTCAGTTAAAAACCTACAGTCTGCTAGTATTTACATTATATGCTATTTAAAATATTTGGGACAGTTTGAATCAATTTTTGAGTGTTTAGATACAAGTGTACGGACCAAGAGACTGCGGCAGATGTGTTCACGCCATTATTGCAAAAAGCTTGGAGGGAATGAAAGGTGCCTTCTGATTGGAAGAAAGGCTTTCTACCACGTCAAGCTGCTAAAGAAGGGCGGCCTAGTCCTGGGTAAGAAATGGCGTGGAATCATGCTCTTGTCCACCTACGCCAAGTAAAATACTAAGTTGCATCATTCTGGAGAGAATGAAGGGTGAACTGGATACAGAACTCTTCACCTCACCAGAACAAGCCGGATTCGGCGAAAACAAATCATGTACTTATCAAATTGGAGCTCTACGCATCATCATCACAGAATAGTAGTCAAACCTCTACCTCAACTTCATCCACTTCGAAATGGCCTTCACCAGACAGTGTTGACCGAGAGGTAATTTGAAAACTACTCCAACACCACGGCGTGCAGTGCCAAGTGTTTATCAACCTCATTCAACAGCTGGCTATATGACACTGTCACGTATCAGGTGATCCACAGCGGAAAACTCAACGAGGCCTGGCTTTGAAGTGCATATAGGAGTAAGACCAGTCTGCCTATTATCACCGATGATATTCTTAATTGTGGTGGACTGGATTATGCGTCAGACTGTTGGGGGCGAGGAGACAGGAATACTCCGGATCACCGATGAGAAGACTCTAGAAGATCTGGATTTCACACATGATATATGCCTAGTGTCATACAAACTCGAGAACTTATGGGTGAAAACCTACAGACTGGCAAATGAGGCTGGCAGCGAAGACAGGACTCCAGGTGAAATAGAGAAGAAGGAGGTGATGGGGATGACTAACCACCAACAGCAACGTCAACAATTACCACTAAAGGGAGAGATTTGTCAGAAGTTACTTCCTTCACTTATCTAGAAAGCGTTGTTGCAACTACAGGCGGATGGCACGGATGAAGAAATCAAAGCCAGCCAGCCAGCCAGAATCGGAAAGGCGACATACGCCTTCATCAATCTGAAACTAGTTTGGAAATTCTCTATACTGCACTTAGCATAAAGAACAAGACTCAGATTTTCAACTCCATTGTGAAGTCGGCACTTCTTTACAGATCAGAAACTTGGAGCCTGAGTGAAGAAAAGAATTTCTAACAGGCTAGTGCAGACTTTTATCAACAGCTGCCTTCACTGCCTCCATGCTGAAGATCAAGTGGCTTGTCAACCAGGAAGAATTAGTAACAAGAAACTCTGACTGGGAACAAACCAACGAAGAGTCGATTTCTCAACAAATATGTAGGGGAAAATGGAGATGAATCGGACTTAGGTTGAGGAGGCTGTCGAATGACATTGCGCGACAGGCTATTGCTGGAGTGGGATCCGAATGGGAAGCGACGAGTGGGTCATCAATGCGAGAGTAACATGGATTAGACCGTCCGAGGAATAGATGAGAGATTATTAGCAGTCGTGGACTCATCTGAAGAGGGCAGCACCAAATGGAGTAAAGTGGGGATGTGATTTTGAAGCCCTATTTTCCACCGGAACCCAAGGGAATAATAATACAATATATAGATATAAATGTTATATTTAGTTTTTCATAGTAAAAATATATCAAAACTGATTGATTTTGATAAGGTTGAACAAAGGTTAAAGAGAATGTGATTACGAAAGGCATGGTGATTTTACATGTGGTCCCTTTTTAGGCAGTAGGTGCTTATACTATTGAAAAGTTCATCAGTCGTGCAGACTAACAGCCCTCAGAAATTCATGAACGAGTATAGAAGATATAAAGACTCAAATACCGAACAAATCACATTGGGAAAAAAGCTTGTCTTCATTCAACTCAATTTGGAAGATTGAGTACGTCACTAGCCAGAACCTATCTGGCAGTTAAGTTGGTTCCTGTTTATGAGACATGCTATTCTGAGCAATCAAAAGTCAACAGATGGCCTTCTCACATTAATTTTCTGAATGCAAATTTACATACATTTGCATTAACAGTTACATTGGGAGAACACAAAGAGGGACTCACCTCTGATTTTCTGACCGTGTAGCAAACAGCTCACTTCTCAAGGAACAAACGGTTACAATAGTGTCATTGCCAGATATCTCATCAATAAAGGTGATAAATAAGATGGATATCATAAAATGCTTTAAAATTATCAACAGACAAAATAGCTCACTCCTCCTCAAGTTTGCCGAACAATCGCTATCAAACGCCTGAACGGGGATTTATGTGTTCAGAAAGAAACAGTTATCAGTCCTTCTTTGCCTCGGTTAGAGGATCTCTTTATTCTCTCTTTCATTCGATTGTGTAGCCCTTTGACTTTAACCTTTCCCCCTGTGGTGTAGTGTAACTCTGTTTGTCTTTTATTTCTATGATTTGAGCTAACTGTTTATTTGTTACTCATCATCTTACTCACCTCTTATTTTTGTTACGTAACTCCTTTGTTATTGTAAACAAGAATTTATTTTTGTTTAAACTTGAACTGTCTGTGTATAAACTAATTAAGTTTATCGAGTTCGCTCATGAATTGATATCAGTTAGAGAACCATTGAAAACCAGGGACAGGTGTTTTAATGATCCTCTTACTGATATCAATCCACAGTCGAACTTGAAAAAACAAACTTAATCCTTACAAATCAACTCTTGAAAACTACATCAGTGTAATATTCTGAGAACTGTTCATTAAGTTTGGAGCCTCTTGTCAACTGACATTATGTAACATTTTTGCAGGTATGTTAAGATTGTCCTGTACATAAAGTTAGTAATTACCTTGGGCTGTACACAGCTGATCAATAGCCAAGGAAATAAATGATGTTATCATATTATTCTATACAAACTGTTGTTCTTGCTTCATTCAAAACAACAGCCTACTGTTATCCAGTTCTTCAAGATTATTCTGTGGTGAGAGCTGTCTGCAAGTAAAAAATTGCAGACAACAATTTACGTCAGTGTTTAGGTCCCGAATCGGGGTCATGAGGAAAAACAATAACAAGCTTAACCTTGAGGAACTCACCAACCAATCACAGCAGACATAACGTGCACAAATACGATTTGCAGATATATGGCTTAACTTTCTAAGAAACGGTCACTGGTAGTACAGAATAACCTTCAGAGAAAAGAAAACCAATCAGAAGATGTTGCTCCTCTGCTAACAATAATGCTAATAATAATGTACATGAAGATCTATAAATATCAGTTGATTTTCTCAATAAAGGATCTGTTGCCTGGCCCTTGTCTTCTGTCGTTACAATTCCATTAAAACTGTAAAAACCGATTTTTCTACCATAAGATTTTATCTTGATAGTGGTTGTGAACGTGTAATGACGTACTTTTTGACTTTATAATCTTTTTTGTCACAAAATATTCTACCTTAACTAAACATTTAGCCTTAAAATCTCTTTATCAATTTTCATTTAATTGTATGACCTGTATGCTTGCTATCAATACTTTGACCCTACTGTCACTGAATCAATTTTTTTTGATAAAGTCATCGTAGAAGAAGAAATAAATAAATTCTTAAAACGGCATAAATTTATTCGCTGATTAACCTATATCTGTCTTACTTTATGAGCATAGTATTGACCTAAAGTATGGAAAATTAAAATGGGATATTGTCTTATCAATGAATTCTTTCAATTTTATGATACTTAAGTCTAATGTCATCGGTATTTGTTTGGCAGATAGTGCAAACTTGGATGGTTATTCAGTTCATTTCTGAAACTGCTTAAGAGTGTAGCGCGACATTTGTACTCACTCATAATCCCTAGGTATTTGTGCACTAATAGGGCGTATTTCGCGAATTTTTTAAAGTCAGGCGAAATTCACAGGCTTCATTCGCTTTTTAAATAGTATTTATATGAGCAATGTTAAAAAGTATGAGAATGAAGTGGATCATTAAAACTAATCGCCAAACGTCGTAATTCCTTTGAATAACTGTAGGAAATAAATTGTGTTTGAAAGATAATCATACAAACAATGTTCCTCACAATAATTAATGTGTAAACCCTGTATTGTACTTCTGTTAACTAGAAAAGTTGTTTCTTTAGTTTTACGTTAATTATGTTTTACAGTTAGAGGCATCTCGCGTTTCTTTTAATTCATCCGTCAGTTTCATTTTTTTCCTTCATGTTCCCCAATGGAACATAGGGCTTCAAGCTAGTGGCTTGAAGTTTCTGTAGCAGTGTTTATTTTACATCATGGGGTTGCTGGCCTCATGCCCAACCTTTCCTCTTTACCAACTTTTTATTTCTGGCTTAGCGAGATAAAGGAGTGTGTCGGCTGGGAATCGAACCCCGGACCGTATGCATGGTCGCCGAACGTCCTAACCGCTATGCCACCGACGCGATTGTATTTGTCTGGGGCAGTACTAATGACGACTGAACCGTCCAGTCGATAATCGATAGGGAAATGTGATCTTGGTGGTTGAATGATGAGTGTTGTTTGGCTTGGGGAACCGATCAGCACAAAAGAGTGAAATACTCTTGATGACTGAAACCGCGCAGTCAATCATTCATAACGTCAGTTTCATTTGACATGGTATAAATCAGTTGTATGCATACCGTTCACTTCAAAAGCTTCAGCTGTGCATAGAACGATGGTTACTAATCTGAAATGAATAAATCGGCGAAGTTAAAGTATAATAACCAAAGTCAAGGTCTTCCAAAAGTTGACCTTCAAAAACCTATTAGACACAGGGAATGCTATAAAATATCATTCCAAATCAAGTCATGTCTGTCTTTTTGAACTTGGAGAGGATGGATACAGTATTCTATTCCATGCTGTTAGGTAGGGTTGTGGCTTTTAAGATTAAGAATTAAGGTCTAAGGTTAAGGTTAGGAATAGGGTTGAATTTAGGATCAGAAGTAAGGATTATGGTTAAAGTTAGGAATAGTGTCAGAAATATGAATGAATCTCAAAGTACCATGACCTACAGTCACCTAGATGAATGGGTATATCGCACATGGTAAGATTTCGCCATAGATCATCTGTGTATTATTGACTGGGATATATTCTTACACCACATAAGCTACAACTATACAGTGAAATATCAAGTCTGCATTATTTTGTAGTGTATTTTGCAACGATTATGTGACTTTTTTCTCATCTGAATTCTGATTGGTTATTCAAGGTCACTATGGTTTCGACTATAATAGTCTAACTTTGCCAAATAAGTCTAACTCTGGTTTCATAACTTATTCAAACTCACGTTAAAAATCGTAAACCTTAGATTACGTCAACAATCTTCCTAATAAGAAGACAACTCAGTGAGAGGGTCGAGGGGATACAAAATAATTACAATGAAGTATTTTAGATGGATTTAGGATCATTAAGAAGCAATTAGGTTTAAAGTAGGCAAGCGAACAATGTTGGGTGATTGTTATTTTCTTAAAATCAATACTTATCAACTTAATCCTTTCATCGTAACTTTCGTCATTTTATTGTTCGTGCCATTAACGAAAAATAATATAAGTTTATTTTTACGAGTTGATCATGGATTGATATCAGTTAGAGAACCATTGAAAACCAGCACCGGAGTACTAAGCAGCTGCTGTTTCATCCTAGTTTGAAAATCATCTGCAGTACGCACCCACTGGGATTCGAACTCAGGGCCTTCCGGTTACAAGGCAAGCTCGTATACCATTCAGCCACCGGGACACGATTCAATGGCTCATGAATTCTAACTTCTACCAATTCGTGATTTAGCGCGACCCCAACCATTGTCGTTGGTGGGACATCCATCCACACACGTGACATCTAAATAAACTCCACTGGTCACGATTTCTCACTAGAACTCCAGGAAACTCCATCCTGTAGCAAGTCACTAGCTAGCATCAGATTAGTTATCTACAGTGTGATTGTAAGGGTTAGTTATGTTTTTACGAGCTGATCACGGATTGATATCAGTTAGAGAACCATTGAAAACCAGGGAGTACTGGACAGCTGCTGTTTCATCCTAGTTTGGTAATCATCGGCAGTACTCGTAAAAGCATAACTAACCCTTACAAACCAAACTATAGAAAAATTTAAGTTTATTTCCAATTAAAGTCATTAACTGCGTGCACATTGTTTACTAACAGCCATATCACAGTTTCTTCTAAATAAGTGAAAACGGTTACACTACGTGTATTGGAAAAGATTTATTTATTGGCATTTTGTAGATAATTTGGTGGTATTAAATATATCGACTGTTCCATGTAAAGTGTAAATTGACGAACTTTCTGAACTAGTTAAATGAAGCTGAAGTATGTGTTTAGTTTCATCCATATTTTTTCATCCTCGGAGTGTTTCTGAATTTGCATTTTGATTAGATGGTGTTTATTTTTGGTTCAAGAATAGTATTCCACTTCATACTTATTTCTTATTTGGTGGATAATTAACTTTTAGTTAAGATTGAATTTTGTTTTTTATTTTGAATGTAGAATTCGTATGGAGGATGAAATTAAACTATTAAAACAACGTAAAGAAATAGAAATTCAATCACTTCAACTATCAGGTAAGAAAATATGAACAAACTTCCAGAGAACATTCTCTTATTTTTTTTTTTTTGTTGTAGAAAATCAGAAAATGCTCGAAGAAAAAATGAAAACATTTGAACAGCTTAAACAAGATTTGATAAAACAACAAAACAAATTTACAGAAATGGAAGTAAGTATTCCCATTAGGGTTAGTGGATTTTTATGGCTAATGTCTAATGAAATGCAAGTGGAAAAAAGTCACTTGTTCATACAGTGGTCATTGGAAGTTTTTAAATGTAGAGTATACTTGAAGAGTAAAAATCCTTTTTAGCCCAACTGTGAAATTATCGGGTTATCTGCCTTCACTCGAAAAGGCGTCCGACAGACAGCGTTCACGAGAATTAGTTTGGATACAGCTACATCACTATGGCGTGCCCCAGGTATTTATCAACCTCATTCAGCAGCAGCTGGCTATATGACAAAGCAACGTGTCAGGTAATCCACAACGGGAAACTTAGCGAGGCGTTCAAAGTGCATACAGGAATAAGACAAGGCTGAATGCCTACTATCACCAATGATATTCTAAATTGTGATGGACTGGATTATGCATCAGATTGTACGGGGGGAGTGAGAAGACAGAATACGTTGAACCACCGATAAGAAAACTTTAGAAGACATTGATTTTTCAGATGATTTATGTTTAATGTCACACAAACTCGAAGACTTACAGGCGAAAACCAACAAACTGTCAGAAGGGGCGGGCAACGAAGACAGGACTCCAAGTGAACATAGAGCAGATGTAGATGACAAAGAAAACCAACCAACTAACAGCAACAGCAACAACAACTAGCACCAATCACCATCAACGGGAGAGAATTGTCAGAGGTTCACTTATCCAGGAAGCACTGTTTCAACTACAGGCGTATGGCACGGATGAAGAAATCAAAGCCAGCCAGCCAGAATCAGAAAGGCGACATACGCCTTCATCAATCTGAAACTAGTTTGGAAATTCTCTATACTGCACTTAGCATAAAGAACAAGATTCGGATTTTAAACACCAATGTGAAGTCGGCACTTCTTTACAGATCAGAAACTTGACGTCTGAGTGAAGAAAAGAATTTCTAACAGGCTAGTGCAGACTTTTATCAACAGCTGCCTTCACTGCCTCCATGCTGAAGATCAAGTGGCTTGTCAACCAGGAAGAATTAGTAACAAGAAACTCTGACTGGGAACAAACCAACGAAGAGTCGATTGCTCAACAAATATGCAGGAGAAAGTGGAGATGAATCGGACTTAGGTTGAGGAGGCTGTCGAATGACATTGCGCGACAGGCTATTGCTGGAGTGGGATCCGAATGGGAAGCGACGAATGGGTCCGAGGAATAGATGAGAGATTATTAGCAGTCGTGGACATAGCTGGAGAGAGTAGCACCTAGAGTAAAATAAGGATGTGATTTTGATGCTCTATGTTGTACTTGGAACCCGAGGGAATAATAAAAACCCGCTCAATTTTGTCTAACTCTAATCTTCACCTCAGTCGATGACCTTCTTTAACAGTGTCAAATATGTTTCATAATTAAGAGTTTCAGGACTAATGACGGCTGTGAAACTGTAATTGTGATAGTTTCTGACCACATATCATTTATCTGTCTTGAGAATTATGATTGATTATTATTTGGATTGTTTGGAAAATGGATTCGACTCCCTACTGACAAATTCTTTAGACTCCTGCACCCGGTGGTAAGCCTGGTATTGAGATATTATATATATATATATATATATATATGGATTAGCGTTCATAAATTATGAACCACTTGTTGCT
Organism: Trichobilharzia regenti; assembly: GCA_944472135.2. Taxonomy (NCBI): domain Eukaryota; kingdom Metazoa; phylum Platyhelminthes; class Trematoda; order Strigeidida; family Schistosomatidae; genus Trichobilharzia; species Trichobilharzia regenti. The sequence continues at coordinate 127,638,796 of OX235262.1, read as the reverse complement.
CATGGTTATGATTGCAAAAGTTTCGTTGGTAATAATATCTTTGTAATGAAAAATGTGTTTATACACAGTTCAGAATTCTCAGCTTGATTTACTTTAAAGTATTTGCTCATTGTACAGAATTTTCAGGCAAAAAATAGTCAATAATGGATATATCCGCCAAAAATCTGAAATATATATTGCGTTAATCTAGCCATCTCAATCAATGTAGCTTCAAAACTTCATCTTTGAGATTATTTTTTTTTACCTAACACTCAACCTGGATGTTACTAACCACAATAGACTACTTAATAAAGGAAAATAGAATGCTAATATCTGTAATCAAAGAAAACTAGTCTTTTCATAGCTTTCACTTTCAACGGCCATGTCTCATGCACAAAGGACAGACAGAATTTCTACGCCGTACAGACGTCCTTTGACCGATAGCCCGATATCATGTCTACACCTCAGATGACGTGAGTTAGCAAACGCCATACAAGCCTTTCTTATACCTGCCAAGAATTCGACAGCGATCAGTTCACTGGGGTTGACCCGAATTCCCAAATCAGTAAGGTGGTCAACATGCTTTATTATTTCATTCCCTATCCTTAAACTAGGAGTCAGTGTATTCCAGTCGTATGGCATCATCTTACATTTGACAAGAGCGAATCGCATGCCAAACATTGGAAGATTTCCACTCAAGGTATTCAAAAGACTGCATTTTTTGGCGTCCTCACCTAGAAGGACAATATCATCCACATACTCTAATTTGCTAAGACTGTCCGTTGGTAACAAGTCACTAATTTTTGTTAGTATCAATTTCATTAGTACATCTATGAATAAAGTAAACAAAAATGGTGACAGGGGGCACGTTTGATGAACATTATTAGTTACTGTCACATCAAATGACCGTCCTCCGTAAGCGCTTACACGGCTACGTGTGTTGGGGTAGAGTACCTTAATTAAGACCATAAAGTTTCTCGGCAGTCCTTCCACAGCTAAACACTGCCTACAGAGACAACTAAAGCTTCTCAACTACACCATTATTATCCATCTGAGCTTCAAACCATCTCCACCATATCTATAGAGCCAAGTATTTTCGGAAGATTTTAAGTAAATTCTGTTTAAAAAATTGATGAGTACAAGTCAACAGATTGCTGTTGACTGATTGGTAACTTTGTTTTTGTGAATACTATTCAAGTTTATAAATTAGCCCAAAGAGCATACATAGTTTTATTATAGTTCCTTGTTATTTTTCAATGTATCGTCTGTATTTTTACGTAAATAATTTATTATTAATAAACGAATCAATATGGTAGCGTTGAGCAATCCTTTTGCTTTCTAAACGTCTGAACGGGGCTTTTTTTCTTATATTACATCTTTCACTTTCTTTTAGATTAATGACTACGATACTATTAAAACACAGAATGAAGTATACAAAAACGAAATCACCAGTTTACAAAAGTAATTCTCAATTTTGTTTCCCTTGTCACTGTTAATTTGAAAAGAATTATTGTGACTAGTGAAACTTTGGAAGTGTTGCAATGACTCAGTTTTTGTCAAACTTAATTTTTGTTTTACAATGAATCTATTTTTAAGATGATAATTTATTCAGTGTGAAATACTTTGCACACAACTTTCAAAATAATAGGAAAATCGATTTTCTTCCTGTTTGAATAGAACATAATATGTATTAAGGAGTTCAGCTTGTAAAGTTTATTTTAGAAAAGACTTGGGATGGCACAGCCGTTAGGACGCTGGCCGACCATTCACACGGCTCCGGCCGACGTACACCTGATACTAATGGTCAGCCTGCTAAATCTGGGCTGCCGGTATCACATGCTGAAAATTCCATACTTGTATCAAAAATACAGTGTGAAGTCAAGCTATAATAAAATAAAGTAAACAAAGTAATAATGAATACTTACTTTAACTAAAATTTCAACTGGCTTTACTTAGTTATTGGCTATAACATCATATAAGATCCAGTGTAGTGGTGAACTTTTGAAACAAATCGGCTGCTAAACGATATTCTACGTTGACACCTATTTATAAGAACAGATCAAATGTAAGTGTCTTACTGGGGACTAAAAGACTACCAGGACTTTGCCTCAGCTAAGCGCGTTCATCATTGTTTTAGTCTTCAGGATATTTCCAACTATCAAAAATGTTGCCTCAATTAAACGATTTATTTTGCTTTATCCACATCATTTGAGGATTGATGAAGTAATCTCGTAACAACAGAAGACAAGGGCCAGGAAACAGATCATTTATTAAGGAAATCAACACATATTTATAGAAGTTCATGTACATTATTATAGATTATTGTTAGCAGAAAAACACTGTCTTCTGATTGGTTGTTTCTCACTGAAAGTTAACCTTGCATCTCTTTGTATCTGTTTCTTGGATGTCAGATCATCTTTATGCTAACCGTATCCGCCAACGCAAGGTCTTTGTTCTTATTTTTCTCACGACCAATATTGGGGACGTAGACATTGACGTAAATTACTGTCTGCCAATTTGGCTAGCAGCCAGCTCTCACCTTAATTTCACTCACTGACAGGCAAAAATGAGGTATAGTTTAGTGATTTAACTGTGGGAAGAGTAGTACATTTTGCGTTTTTAATACGTCTACAATCATAACGCTTGGCAATTCTATAGTGACACGACAGAGAATTTAGTGAATCTGTCAATCTTATTTACTGAAAAAATGTGATATACTCTTCACTTAAATTGTTATCTAAAGTGAGTCAAATTGCCTCTAAGATGTAAAGGATTGATTTTAAAATTGATTTCTTTTAAGAACAAAAAACTCTTCCGTTATTATCTACACTTATCTTTTCATCCTACCTACTATGGCACTTATAAAAAGGATTTTCACACCCAGGTGAAAAATAGATGAAATATGAAAACACTTGCGTTGTTATTATTATTATTTTATTCTCTATTTTTCAGACAGCTAAAAAATGCCATAGTTGAATTAGAAGAACAAAAACAAAGTAAGTCAATAGCAGTTTCGTTATAAAATCTTAACATTTACCCTTCTTCGTATACCGTGATAGCAGGTCTTTTTTAAAATTTAGCAAAGGAACTCTTCTCAGTGAATCTTTTATTAAGCTACAGGTATACGATTTTAAAGAAAATGTATCGTGTTAACAAATTTAAACAAAAACTTTGAATTCTAACAGAAATATTGTGAATCACGACGAAATATAAGTGATTATAATCATAGTCAATATTAAGCGATAAACAGATTATGCAATATATAAAATAGTCTATAGAACGTGTAGTTCCTAGAAAAGGGTGTAAACTTAATTGATTTGATAGGATTAGTAGAGTTAAGTAAAAACATTGCGTGACAAGGTGAAAAGTTTGATAAGACAGCATTTAAAAGTAATAATGAGACAAGTGAAATCAATGTTAAGGTTGGCTGAGTGACAGAAGTCGATCAACTGTCTCAAAAAATAGAGCTACTTACACTTTTCCTTTCATTCTTATAAAACAATAATGGAATTCACCCTGGCATTCATGTGAAAAGCATTTCAATTTAAAAAGCTATGAAGAATCGCTCTTTGAGCTTATTATCCACTTTTTGGTCACGGGAAATCTGGATCACGGTGTAGTTTCCTTAGAATTTCTTTAGATTTTCCTATTTTCTGTAAAATATAGAGAAAGAATATGGGACTAGAGCATTCACATGAATTTGAACTGTAGAAGTATTTTTTGTCGGACATCGATTTAATCTTTGGATCAGAACTATGTGACAGTCTGTTTCCGAGACTTTTGAAAATTAAGTCAGTGATGAATGATCTGACACTTACAGGTCACTGTTTTCCAATAGTTAGAAAAAAGAAAGAATTAAAGAGAGTCGTATTAATTACTGAACTTAAGCCATTAAAGATGAAAAAAGTGACCATTCTGGGTCTACTTAGAATTATAGTGAAGATAATTGCCAATATATCTTTGAAAAGTTTGCAGTCAGATAACTTAGCTCGGAATAATTGCCAGTTTAGACGTTCAGTCCTTGAGTTGTAAATACTAACAGTTATTTTAGCGGTTATTTATTATTTATAGTCAATTATTTCGTTGTTTTCTGGGTGCTTTTCGGGAATTTCTTAACCTGAGATAACTTGTTCGATTACGCTCTATTTATTGAAGATGATCTTATTTGACGCTTGGTTTGTCGAACAGTTTATACTTGCTTATACCTTACGTGGACAATTTTGAGCAGCTATATGGTTTACCTAAGGTTTATTATGTCAGGCGTCCATTTAGTCTTTTTTTCTCACTGTATGAATAGGCTTCAAGAGGCTTAATTTCTCAGTGGTAAAGATTTAGTTTCCATCTATTATCACTCACTGAAATGTCATCTGTCATAGATTTCTATGTCTTTTAGTGTTTTAAACTTCTAAACTGCAGACATTTTATGTCATATCTTTTTGATGTTAATAGATGTCCCATTTTCTTATAAAGTAATATGATATGACATTATTACTATTGTTACTACCTGCTGACTTTGGAAGTATATGTATACTGAATAATGTCAGGCATGTTAGTAACACTTGTTTGTCAGTCACCGAGTTACTCTAACCTATTGTGACTTCAATTACCTTTTAGATTTGTCGGGGTTTGAAGAAATTGATGAGCTTCAAGTTTTAACCCTAAGGAGACCGTAAATAACAGAACTATATGTTACTTTTAAAGGCAGCCACTTTAGCAGTTATACACAAATCACAGCTATAGAAACTGGTACTGATTGGGATTAGATCTGTGTTGTGTTATATGAACCGTTTGTCGGCTAAACAGCAGTGCCTAGATTCCCTAAAGCATATTCTAGAGCTGTCAAAGTATGGAACAAAACATAAAGCAATTCACATAAGCGTATTCTAGGGCTATCAAACTGATATCACCAAAATAATACGAACTGCTTTTTTAAGGCTACAACCTTTAATTTTATAAGATTTAAAAGGTTTTGCTAAATGAGATGTACAGCAGTACCTTTAGCATCGTCAGTAAATTATTTCTTCTTTGTACAACATCTACAGCCTATTTATATGAAAGGTGAGAAATGATAATCCCAACTATTTCATGTAAAATCGCCTCTAACAAATGTTCTCATCAGAGAAATTGCATTACGCACTTCATGCAGGATTGCTCCATATATAATTATGCTGCTGTTTATTCCAACGTTAGGCCCAAAATGTACGTCTGTCAAAATGAATTCGAAACTGCTGTCCTTGAAAGTACACTAAGTCTAATGACGTTGAAAGTTTCAGGTTCACTATTCATGCAGATGTTATGTCATCCATAAAAGAATAAAGATAAGTTTAAATCTGATAATATTAGATAGTTGGAGGCAATCGGCCACAGGAAGCCTTGCTCGACTTAGGTTTCGCGCCAGCTGGCACTCACCAGTCAGTCAGCAAGGCGTATCTGCAACCTTGAATGAACTCATGTCCCTTCTGAGATTGAAACCCGCATCACCCAGTGCTGCAGTCAGACACGTTACCACTGAGCTATTCGGGCTCGCGATTGACATCCTGTAGGACTGCAGTGAGTAGTTTGATTGAACACTAGTAACTAGTGTGATGTGTCTAGTCCTTTCTTTCGTGCAGACTGAATTCTATCAATCTGGTTTGCAATGTAGCCGCCATTCTAGGTAGCTCGCCATCAAGGTGCACATGGATTTGATGATATTAGATAGTTGGAGGCAATCAACAGGAATCCTTAGACCTAGGAAAATTCTATCGATAGCAGTCTGATGAAATAATCTGAAAGGAATGAAGGTACTTTATATTAATATTAATTATAATACATATCTACTTTTCTTATATTCTAACACCAGTGAGTAAATTAATGTGTCGTTAATTGAAGATTTACATATTTCTATGGTTGCTAAAACATTCACGGAATTAATGTTTAGCTTCAAAATTTGTCATTCGTTCGAAATATTCATTCGACACTTATTAAGAGTACACGTTAGTTACTAAATACATGATGAACCTTAGTCGTCATGCAGAGCATATAATGATATTTAATATAGTATATTAGTCAAAAATAAACTTCGTATTTTGATTGGATACTAGTAACTACTACAGTCCTACAGGAGGTCAATCGTGAGCCCGAATAGCTCATTGGTAACGTCACTGACTGCAGCACTGGATGACGCGGATTCGAATCTCAGAAGGGACATGAGTTCCTTCAAGGTTGCAGCTAGGCCTTGCTGATGAGTGCCAACTAGCACGAAACCTAGATGCAAGGCTTCATGTGGTCGATCGCCTCAACCATCTAATATCAACAAACTATCCGTAATTAACAAATCTGACAGTTAACCGCATGACCAGCTGCACCAATCTCTAAATAATTATAACTGTCTCAAATTTAGAATACTTATTTCCTTTTAATCATATGAGTTTAAGGAGTGAAAGAAAACATCTCTAGAATCGATCATTTTCTATTACATATCAGTTGACATACATTTACCCTTTTCTCTTAATCTATTTGTATATATATATATATATCCCTGGTTTTTCTACCATATGTCAGCTTGATATAATTGTTTATAAAACTTCCAAGGACATTTAAACTCAAAAAATCTATAATCATCTCTGCCTTTCGAATATGCTAATATACTTAATAAATAAATCTAAACTTCTAATCCTTGTAAAAGTCAAATATCAGGTAACGTGGAATTTCATCATCTTTAATTCTTTTGTTTTTCAACATACAGTTACAGCATCAGCAACAACAGAATTAGGCGTACTAAGCGTTGTCAAACAAGAAATTGAAAGATTGATGAATACACTGAACAATGATCGTGTAACATTTATTCAAGAGAAAATCAATTTACAAAAGAAGCTAAACGAACAAGTTTGTTTTTTTCTTTACATAAGTGAAATCATTTTATATTTTGTTTCACTCCTATAGCAGTATGACTTATAATTATTTATTATTACTGTTATTCTTTTGAGCTCCTAGGAGAGCAAAGGTTTAGCAGCACACCTCAGTTTCACCCTGTTCTCTGCAGTCCTTTTTAGCTGACTCTACAACCTCCCTCCCAATTACCTTTGGACGCTTAACTCTTCATTTCCCATTCAGGTTCAATTCAAGAGCCTTACGCATAATGTCACTCAAGCGTTTCCTTAGTGTGTCCAGTCAATCTCCATTTCCTACTACATATTTATTGAGAAATAGGTTCTTGGTTGGTTCATCCCCAGAGTTCTTATTTGCTTATCCTTTATGGTCATATGATCTTCAATATGCAGAGATGGCAGCTGTTGATGAAAGTCTACAGCTTGCCGGAAATGCTTCTCTTGAAGCACCAAGTCTCTGAACCATATAGGAGAACTAGCTTGATATGAGTGTTGAAAATCTAAATCTTAGTCTTTATGCTGAGTGTACTGACGGTCTGTCTCGCTTTTCTGATCCTAGATATGATATCCGTATCCGTACTGCCCGTATTTAAAATAATGCTGCACAGATAAGCAAGAGAGGTAACTTCCTTTGAATTTCTCCCGTTAATGATGATTGACGCTTCCAATTGTTGGATATGTATGTTCTGTCTTATTTGTGTCCAAAGTCCGGTCTTCGTTGCATTTTCTACCGACTTGCTGGTTTTGTGCCTTTAGATCTTGGATTTTGTGTGAAATTAGACGTAAATCACCTGTGAAGCTCAGATCTTCTAGTATCTTCTCGTCTGTCAAACGTATATCTGTCTTCCGTCTCCCGACGGTCTGTTTTTATAATTCAGCCTACCGCAATCAAGAATATTTTCAGTAATAGTAGGCACTGACTTATAACTAAAGACAGAGAATAGATCTGTTCAACTTAAATCGATTTCGCCAAATATGTATAAGATTTGCTATAGAAAAATGCTAACTGTGCGTGTGATTCCTTCGTTTTTACCTACTTGAGAACTGATTCTGAAGCGATATTTTTCCACCAGTCACTGAAAATAATAAATGATTGCTAAAAACCGTATTTACAGCTTACTAACTGACTGTATTATCAGTTTTAAAGTTAGAATGGATTGTAGTTTAGTCGTTTATTTATTCTTTTTAGGCTAAGTTTTGTATCTGGTTTACATAATATGAAGATGTGACTCATTGGTTAAGCAATCAACTTTACTACCAACGATGTCTTGCTTCAGTTAGTTTGGCCTGAGTAAGTGGGTAGGATCACTACTTGTCACACGATAAACATGGCTCTCAGTATACCAGATGAGATATTTGTTCTGGGTTATTGAGTTATAATAACGAAAGTTAGTTTACTTAAGAGATGCTTATACTATACTTTACTGAGTGAGTACAAATTATCTTGTTGCGAGTTTTTTATCAAGTTTGAACAAATAAATAAGCCTAGATAATTATCCTTATGATAATAATTATTATTGTTCCCTTGGGTTCGGAGTGGAACATAGGGCTTCAACACCACGTCTCCCTTTTGTTCTATTTTCTGCTCCCCTCTTCGGATGGGCCCATGACTGCCTATAATCTCTGATCTCCTCTTCGCACAATCTCTCCCATGTCACTCTCACACTGACGACCCACTTGTCACTTCGCATTTGGATTCCACTCGAGGACGTGGCTTGCGATGTCATTTGACAGTCTCTTCAGTGTTTGCCCAATCCATCTCCATCTTCTTCTACATATTTGTTGAACGATCGACTCTTGATTGGTTTGTTCCCATAGTTTCTTGTTGTTAATTCTTTCTGGCTGTCATTTCATCTTCAATATAGAGCGAAGGTACCTGTTGGAAATGCTTTTTGTGACGCGCTATGTTTCTGAACCTTGATAGAGGAATTCACCTCAGATTGGTGTTAAAAATAGCAATCTTGTTGTTTATTCTGAGTGCAGAAGGTTTCCAAACTGATTCAGATTGATGAAGGTGTATCTTGCCTTTCCAATTTTCCCTGTGACATTTTCATCCGTTCCGCCCGGAGATCAGACGATGCATCGTAGATAAGTGAAGGAAATGCTTATGATAAGAATTCACTCAATTCTGGATATAAAAAGGATATAGACTAAAGTATGATAATAAATAAAATTACTTTCTAGCATATGCATATGATAAAAAAGAATGGATGGAATTTTAAGAATGAAAAGTTGAAAATGAGTTCACTTAAGTCTAGTAGATTTTAAAAAGAAATTGAAAACTGCTTTCATAATTGAGAAAGAGTTAACAACGTTGGGCATATTAATTTAACTGATTAAAAATGCCTTATTAAAATTTTCAAAAGAATGGATACTGAACAAAGAATACTCTTTTCGATAACTTCATCATCAGGCTCTACAGTTATATATACATTATAGGGAATGAATGAGTTAGTGTTATAAACAACATTTAAACAACATTGAATCAATAATACCAACATATTATAGTTCAATAGCATCAACATAAAATAAGCTGAATGTCAGAAAAATTAGGAAAGATAATATTACCAAATCATGAATTCATAGTCTCTACTGAAGGCCAGAGCAGTAGTAGGGGCTGGACTTGTTTCTTTTGCACACAGAGCACTGGTTGTTTGAGGCGAATTGCAATAGCCTCTGACGTGTGGAGCATGTGGTGCTTCGATGATTTCAGCAGTTTATTAGGCACACGGTAGATTATGGAGAAGGATTCTTCACGCTGGATTTGTGGCCGGTTTGCACCAGATGTTCCAATATCGAACTGTTAATGGTTTTCACTACAACTTTACTTAGCCATAGTCGGAGATGTTCTCGAGTGCAAAAAATCAAGTTCCTAGAGAAACGGCCACTATAACTCGCTCCACTACAAGCGCAGTTGAATTGGTAGATACAATTAGAAGTGGCTAGTTTAGGTAATTCATCTTTCAGTCGAGGAATCACCATCGGTCGTGTAGAGATTAAGACGTGTAGTACGCCAGAATTCAATTCTGGATCTGTGCTCCATACTTTTAGGCTTATCCGAAATATTGATAACACCTTTGCTCTTCGGGATATGCGAAATTGCCTCTTTCATTGCTTAAGTCAGATTCTTGATTAATTTTTACCATACTGTGTGAGTGTTTGCTGACTGACTCAAAAGATATAAATCCGAACACAGACCATCACCGTTTTGGATAACTAACACATACCACCTAACGATAGCATGTGATAATTAGCTTTTGAGATGTGTTTGAAAAAAAAACCTACTAATTGTTTGGTTAATATAATAAGACCTGTTTATGTTATATGGTTGCAGGCAACCATATAACATCAACAATTCAAAGTGTACTGTGATGGCGAGTTATCTAGAATGGTGGCCGCATTGCAAACTTGACTGACAGAATTCAGTCTGTACTAAACACAAGGCTAGACACATCACACTTGTTACTAGTGCATTGAGGTAGAATGTAATTCTGTATTGATCTGTTTATCGGATATATATCAAAGTGAAACTTCATCCAGCAAATAACACTGTTTCGCTGTGTAAAATACCCAATAAACAAACTAATATAGACTAGGATTACTTTATTTTGGGCTCCAGTGATCGATTACAAAAATAAAAGATATGTACCACTGTAGCCAAATATAATTCTACCGATTAAATGGATGAAAAGTGAAGACCAGAAAAACGTGTATTTCTTGTGTTTTGAATGGCTGATGCCTGCAAACAAATACGGATTAAATGCCGGTGAATAAATTAATGAATATACACACTCCTGGAATTCAAACGACAAAACTGTAGGATTTTATTTCATTGTCAATAAAAATCATACTTTTAACCAATGAAGAGGCTTTGTTGTCTACTCTGGGAAGTAACTTTGGAATAATGCAAAAGATCCATGGCTTACTTGGATGTATTCGATGTTTGTGTACTGTCTAAACTTGTCAACTTGACGGCAAGACTCTCGGCATCACTATAGGTAACATCTTAAGCAACAACTTCAATGTCAAGTGAGCTTTAAAATTTTTCTGTGGATACAATACCCGTTTTTGCTGGTGTCGCTGACTGTGGTTGGTTGTCTCGGGAGGTTTTTCTGAGGGATGTATTTATTTGTATAAATAGTGATCATTAGCACGACCCGATATTTAACCTTTTGATGATATATTTAAGTCTGAAGTACTTAATTTCCCACATAAAATGAAACTGAATAATTTCTCATGTTTATTTAAAAAATGAAATCCAGCAAAATGTGATCCATAAACTGATGGAACGTCTCGCATTGCATGATGGTGGAAATATTTATCCTGGACAGTATTATTCTAGTCATTGCACTGGAACCTGTGTTACTAATCATCCGCGTACAACTCATCAAAATGTAACTAAAACTCACCAGTTGACAGAAGCTGAACGTCGATCAATTTATGAAGGTGATTTATGATTCTTTTTTCTTCATTTAATATTTATTTGCTGTGCACTCAAATTTTTGCTTCAAAGTAATTTCCCTTTCATGTTTTGTAGGTGAATATAGGATATACCCAATCTATTTTCAGTAGATTGATTTAGTAATTATGTTTAGTTTAAGGTTGATTTTCACGTGTAACTCAGCAAGAAGGAAACGACTGACGAAATGTTTTTGTATACTACTCAGTACGTAATCGCTCTTCCTTCAAAAGTGGAATACGCAGTCTAACAGAAAGAATTTTGAATTAAATTTTGATTGAGGTGTCGATATGCGTGGCGATGTTTTTAGGCTTTCACTTCATAACAGGATGTTCATTTTCTTCCTTTTGAAAGCTTTTGACGGCTTCAGAAGTGAAAACCGCTGAATACTCCTTAACGGACCTGTGTTTCGAAGTTTTTATGAGCCAATACTTTGAAGATTGCAGGATAAACTGTAACATCATGGTGTATTTTGAGTTTTTCATCTTTTCCACACTGTTTATAGGCTATTAAACTAGGCGAGGTTTAAAAGTGTATTGGCTGGGAATCGAACCCGCCCCACCCCCACCAGTGGTAGATGTGCATTCCATCCTTGAACCACCGACGCACGTGATTTAGGTTACCCATGCTTTTTTGTTAGAAATTATCGATCTGTTCACCTAAATATTGTAATTTGTAATAAAAACTCACAGAAGTAAATGCCACTCCTTGAATGCATAATACTTTATACACACATAGTGCTTGAATATAATAATACATTAGCTACAACTAATCTATGGCAAAATATTAACTATGCTAAAAAACGAAGTCAAGATAAAGTTAATTAGCATTGGATATTCAGGTTGTATGATGATGATGATGGTGATAATTATGCATATTTTGTTTACATGATAAAAACAAGAGATGCATTCTAATTCTCTACACTACACTTTAGTTAATTAAGTATGATGTCACATGAACTAAAAATGTAAAGACCAATCTTTTTTTTGTTTTCTGTTCAAGTCAGTTAGTTTTATACCACATTGCCAATACTGTATAACACAAGCCAACGGCAATTTTCACTTGTATTCTTATTATTATTACCCTAGCTGTTATTATTATTGCTATTTCCATTTTATATGCTGCATGTTTTTGACACTACCTCTATTGTAAATGTGGAAAATTTTCTGTGTGATTAATTTTATTTATAATTTGAGGAAATTAGATGCAATATTGTGATTAATGCTGAAAATCCCATTCTGTATCACAAGTACTGTTTTTGGAATAAAGTAAATCATTATTATTATTATTATTACTAACCTTACCAATGAAATGTTTTTAACATAGACTGATATTGACATTTGACTAGTAAACAGGCAAATACAGTTAGTTGTCAGCATGTGATGATAGATATGTTATAGTGTAAGCGATAAGTTTTGGATAAATTAATAACGAACAATGTGACAAAAAATGGAGAAAATTACATGGGATTGATTTATTCAGCCTGTGTTCACCCTTTTTAGCGATTAATTACAACAAAGAAAAAAGAAAGCAGTATGAAGCTAACTCACGAAATTGTTTAAGCACAATGAAATTTGCAAAGTTTTCATGTTTTATCAAAATCAGATGGAAAGATAAACACGAATTATAGCAACCGTGTTGTATGAAATCTTCACACCATTGATAGAATTCTCGCTAACGTTGCACACTATCCGAGTTCGATTCTTGCTATTGACACTCCTAAAGCTCACACAATCGGTATTAACCTTGATAAAGAGAGAAGGTTGGGCAAGGTGCTAGCAACCCTATTTCGTAAAATTCAGCACCACCGCTGATGAAGATTCAAAGCTTTAGCTTGACGCAAGGAAATGAAAAAAAAACACTGTACCTGCTGATTAGATGAGATAGCTTCTAAGGAGACATCAAGCATCATTTATCTAATATGCTTAAGATATCTAACTCAATATGTGAAAACGTTCTTTTACATCCCAGTTTCAAAAGTATTACTTGTTAGCAACATAGTGTACACTGTTTACCATCCACACACCCACATAGCCATCACTAAGGAAGCAGTATATTAGTCGGTTGTGTCGATTCTAACAACTATCGGATAAGTTTACTATAGTGTCAGGTTTGGATTATTTCAAAATTTTATTATAATTCATTGAAATACAATAATCGAAAGATAGGGTTAAACTTCTCCGTTCACTTATGAAAACTTAAGTAAAAAATTCTATCAGCTGAGTTATGCGTTACTTGGATCCTGTTTATCAACGTATCATTTCATTATTCTTTTCAACCGATCTATGATAAGTTAGAGGAAATTCAAAACAGGAGTTTTCAATTCACTGCCGGCACAACTGACTTCGAGTTGATATATTATTTTTTTATATTTTTTTCCTTCACGTTCCCAGTGGAACATAGGGCTTCAAGCTAGTGGCTTGAAGTTTCTGTAGCAGTGTTTATTTTTTTTACAGGATGGGGCTGCTAGCCTCATGCCCAACCTTTCCTCTTTACCACCTTTATTTCTGGCTTAGCGAGGTAATGCAGTGCGTCAGCGGGAATCGAACCCCGGTCCATGTGCATGGTCGGCGAGCGTCCTAACCACTATGCCACGGACGCACCGACTTCGAGTTGAACTAAAATAAAAAAACCTCAGTTATTACGGTATATATTAAAATAAGTAAAGTGAATCAAAAGTTAATGAAGTTTACTTATGGAAAGTCTGTGTAATATATATAACAAGATTGCTTATGCCTACTGATGAAAAAAAACCGTATAAACTTGTAATTCAAGCATATGTTGGAGATAAAATGGCACACAAATCACTAAAATGAATGAAAAAAAACAACAACAAACCAATTTAGCATAAAAATGCATGAATAATTATACGGAAAGCAAAATAACCAATTCATATGGTTACTGTTGAAACAATGATGTCTTAGAATAAATCAAACATTATTCACAGAATGTAAGAATTTTCGACGACTATTACCCCTTAACTGTAATACTAGTATTGATTTAAAAAAAAAGTGTTGCATTAACTACTAACGTTCAGATATTTACTCTTACTGTAGTCAAAAAATTAATGGAAGCAAATAGGAGAATAGAATCATTTAAATGTTTCGATAATTCAAACAAAAACTATTACCGTGGAAATCTTGGATAAAAACTGCCGTGATAAACAACTGAGAGTTCATTGTTAAATTTTTGATATGCACTATTAAAGAAGAAATAAAAGTCTATGGTAATAAGTTAATGGACAATAAAATGATAAAGTTTATCGGGGAAGAGAAGTGAAAATAGCCGTCTGGTGAGCTGAGGTAATAGAGCAGGACAGATAAATGACATCTTTTCTTCATTATCTTTCTAACACTGTACTTTTGGTTTACTACAGTTCACACACACATACACACTAGATATGACCTTTATACTGAAAATCGAATGCAGGAATTCTTTTTTACATCTGATATTGAAATTAACTTAACTTATCCTGACACTAAGTAATTAATAAATCCTAATACATTCTATCATATATTTACATCCGTTGAGGCGTCGGCAGTTCAGCAGTAGAATTCTCGCCAACCACACAAATTGTCTGGCGTTTGATCCTCGACCGAGGTACTCCTAAATTTCGCTGAGCCGGTGTGGTATGCCCAGTAAAAAGGAAAGGTTGGGCGTGAGGTTAGCAACCCCACTTCGTAAAAATGAAACCATTGCTACAGAAAATTCGGAGCTCTATCTTGAAGCCCTATGTTAACAAGATATTTAAGTACACTAAGGATTTCAGTCATAAGATTCATAAATGCATAACTAAAGATGATAACTTAAGCTATGAACATTTTATGAAGGCTTAGTTACTGGCACGAACTGCCTGTTTTAATTAAGATATGCCTGTCGATTATTTCTGTGTTCAATCACGGCTATTCAGTGATGACTTTGATCATTTGTCTGTTTAAAAAATGATTTTGAAAAATCTTTTAATATCAGACTAGTTGTCATCATGCATCAACATATTTTCTATTTCTTTGCATTCTCAGTGGAAACTAGCCCTTCAGGCCTGGACTTTGAAGTCTCAGTAGCAAGAGTGTTCATTTTTTACAGTGTAGGGTTGTAACAACAGAAGACAAGGGTCAGACAACACATCGTTTATTAAGGAAATCAACACATTTTTATAGATTTTCATGTACATTATTATAGATCATTGTAAGCGAACAAACACAGTCTTCTGATTGGTGGTTTCTCGTTGAACCTTAATCTTTCATCTCTTTGTGACCGTTTATTGAAGTTCAGATTGTCTATCTGCAAATTGTACCCGCCTACGCAAAGGCTGCTGTGATTGGTTGTTGAATCAGTCTTTGTTCTTATTATTCTCCCGACAAATATTGAGGATGTAAACATTGACGTAAATCACTGTCTACCAATTTGGATAGCAGCCAGCTCTCTCTACAGGATTACTAGCCGCCTGCTCAACCTTCCCTCTTTACCAGTTTTACTACCGGCTAAACGAGGTTTAGGGGCGTATCGATGGAGAATTGAACCCGATCACGTGAGTGGTTGGCGATTATTCTACCACTGAACCACCGACGCATGTATCAATATTAGTTAAAAAATTTCTGAAATCAAATGATTTCGGAGAAGCTCTTTCATTCTAGTTTAGAATTACTTAAAGGTTCGAAGCTGTAGCTTCAAGCTGGATGAAATTTTAGTCCTTCAGATGATACATTAAGGATATCTTGATTGAATACCTTAGTCTAAACTTAATTCTTTAGGTTCTTTCAGTTTTTGATACGATGTGGTTGTCTTTCAATGCTATTGATAGACATTACTTCTTTTATTTAATTATAGTGATGCTGGATGTGTTATCTAGCGTAAAAAATCATTCTTGGTAACAAAATAGAGACAAATGAACAATAAGTTACCAGTGTGTTTGTTGGTTTACGGGATATTGATTAATTCCAACAGTGTTTCTACGTTAATCTCGTCAGTCAATCAAACCCATAACAGTTATGTAAACACACCTTTCAAACAACTAGCTTAAAAAGTAGAATCGTTTGAATTTACTAGCATACAACAAATAGTCAAGTTGTAATTTGTAGATTATATCAATTACATTTTTATTAGTATTAATCTCTTTCGTGTTTAAAGCCTTGTTATATTCATAGCTTACATTCATTCAAGACTGTATGGTAGTTTTTTCCTCGGAAAATGCATTGGGTTTTGCTTTCATTTGATAGAACAGAATTATTTTTGTTAAAAATGCAGTTTTTATTTGGTGTTTTTGCATAGATTTACTTTGTAGTATTGTTTGAGAGACTGGATGGCACACCCTAAATAGAAAAAAGGCAGTAGCCTGTAAAGGAAAAAAGTATGTATAACTCAAAATTTATTAAACGGTGTTAATGATACTTGCACCGATATAAGCTAGATAATTTGGTGGCCAATTTAACTGATTTCAGCACTAGATAATGTTAATCTGAGCGAATGTGAGCTTTCTTCAGTTCTGCAGATACGCCACAGAGATTATTACGTATAAGAAAGGAATATACTTCTGTTTGGCTCCGGCCAACGTTATATATATATACCCATATGAAGAAAAACAGTTTTTGTTCAGCAAGGAAATATTTCTTTTCAGAGACTTCATTTTCAAGCTGTACAATCATATTTACATTACGGTAAAAGGCATTCAGTGGCACTAGAAATTGTTCAGTCAATATTCCACATGATAATAATAAAGATAATTAAAATGATTTATCAAGGGGGTAAAGCAGAGGCAGGTGAATTACAAAACTTTTGAACAAAGCAAGAACTACAGTTTTAGCAGAATAAAATGGTACCATCTTTTATTTCGTTGCTTTCTCGTCAGCTGATTACATGGCAAAGACATTATTAAATATATCTACAACAACAATTTTAACATACTTGCACAGAGTTAAGTTTAAACAAAAATCAATCGATCAATATACTCATACACTAAAAATATATATACATATAAATATGCAATATTAACCACTATTCCGAACAATAATAATCAAACACAATGGAAACTTTTAGCATTTCACATTCGGAGGAAAGAGAGGTGAAATTATCCAGTTAGCCGGGCAAAGAAAGGCTGATAACGCTTCTTTCTGGACGCATAAATCAGGTTTCAGGCGATTGATGGAAACGGCTTCAGCAAACTTTAGGAGAATTGAGCTATTTTGCTTATTGATAATTTTGAACGACTTTTCGACGTCCACCTCATGACCCGTGTCGAGAAGATGCCTGGTGATGGCACTGTTTAAAGCATTTGTTCCCTTTAGACGTAAGCTTTTTGGTACATGTTCAGAAAATCGTAGATATACCCTTCTTTCTGTCCTTCCAATGTAACTGCTCTCGCAGATTCATGTAAATTTGTATACACAGTTGGAGGTAACATGAGAAGCATATCTGTCGATTTTTGATTGCACCAAAGAGCAAGTTGTTCGATAGACGGGAACAAAACTTTTAAAGATTACATTGGACGTTTTAAGCGTGTTCTCTGTAAACGCGTAACCGAACATTACCCGGTTTGGTTAATGAAAAGTGAGCAAAGGACGATAAAGTTTTCAATTTGTCAAAACCTTCTGGAGTCAGATCATTCAGTCCCGCAGGATTTATCCTTCAAAGTTATTTACAGGACCGAACCCAACCACTCCGAGAGCTTATGTTTCATCCACTCATACACAGCCAAAGATCTAGGTAAACATGAACAGAAACCTAAATTATGTGTTAAAAAGCGTTTTGTTACACCCTATTCTTTACCTAGGTCATTGTAATGTTCTTTTATTTTATTCTATTTTACCACTTGAATTCATTCCACTTGACTTCACCTTCGCCGTCTTCAATGTTATCATCATCGTACTATAAATTTTTAAGACAACCATTGACCCAGTATTTTTAAATCTTAACAACAATTCACTTATGTGATAATCTTCAAAAGTTTTGAAATTCATCTACTTCAACTCTACATCCCCCCTTAATACATCATTTTTAATTATCTTTATTCTTATCATATGTATATTGGCTGAACAATTTCTAGTGCCACTGAATGGCTTTTATCGTAATGTAAATACGACTGTACAGCTTGAAAATGAAGTCGTTAAAAATATATATATTCATAAAGTTGTATATATGGTTAATTTAAAAATCCCTACACTATAAAATATCAGGGGTCAGTTCATTTGGTATATGACAGTTACAAGGTTTTGTTGAGAATGATCAGTAAATTTGGAATATTGTCACTATTGCTCACTCGCCAAAACGAGATCTGATGTGTGCTTTGTAGCCTTAAAAACTTTTGATGTCACTATATGCAAATCACCGATTGTTGGAGTGAAATATACACTTAATACAACTATGTAATATTTCTCTATAGTAGAATGAATAGCGACATTACTTGAAAAGTGAAGTTGAAAAAGTGCATGGATTAAACACCAGTAGGGTGTAGCAAGTCGGGTCTGAGGACAAATACTCGCCGAAGACATTGGATAGGGGTCGCCCTATGTCGTGAATCGGCAGAAGTTAGAATTCATGGGCTATTGGATTGGGTCCCAGTGGCTTAATGGTATACGAGCTCGCTAGCCTTGTAACTAGAAGGTCCTGCGTTCGACGACTGGCGGTGGGTGCGTACTACTGAAGAGTCCCAAACTAGGCTGACTAAACAGACGTCCAGTACTCCCAGATTTTCCAGTGGTTCTCTGACTAATGTCAGCTCATGATGTAATCCTGTAACCAATCAAATCCCTACAAACCAACACTTAAACATAAGAAATAGTTAATTTAATTTATAAGTGATGAAAATAGGATCAAAATATATAGTTGGACCCCATTGTGCGTTATACATTTTCCTCAACTAAACTAATGTTTTTCATCAACTAGGAAACTATTATTTGAAAATTAGTTTTCTAACAGTACTTTAACCACCTATAAGAAATATTGTGCCTTAATGCGACTGCTTAATTGCTAAACACCCTTTAATTCGCTTACTAAACTGATTTCTACAAAGGGTGCTGTTTCGTATCAGTCTAAGTGTTTGATTTCCAGCTTCTGATTCACAGTTTTTAACCCCACTCCACCAACCGAATCTTGAGCGGCCGTTAAGTATTACTAGTCCTCACACAATAGGTGTGGCTCATTGCCAACTACATCGAAACATAAGTGGCTGCTGAGTTACATAACACTGTAGTTGTTTCAACCACTGAGCTTTATCATTGTGTTTCATCATCTGGTGTATGAAAAAAAATCATAAACTATCTTTTAAATGAAGTTAAACCATAGCATAACGTGGGCAACAGAACATTCGTCATAACGGAGTGTTAGTGATTTGGGAAGAAACTAACCAAGAGCCGATCGCTTAACAAATATGTAGGAGTAAATGGAGATGGATAGGGCATACATTGAAGAAACCGTCGAATGACATCGCGCGCCAGACCTTCGAGTGAAACCCAAATAGGAAGCGACTAGTGGGTCGTTCAAGGATGACGTGGAGAAGATCGTGTGGGGAGGAGATGACAGATTATGAACAATCATGCACCCAGCTGAAGAGGATGGCAGAAAATCGAAGAAAGTGGAGATGTGTTGTTGAAACCCTATGTTCCACTCGGAACCCAAGGTAATAATAATAATAATAGGTGATTTGTTGGTTGTTGCATGTCCTGACTAGAACTGGCCTCCTGACACGACACTATTATCACATGGAAATATTTCCCACACTGAGTTAGACACGAAAGTCAAATTTAATTGCAATAACAACAACCTTTATTATTCACTGTACACAGTATATCCATAGTTTACAAATCCACGGAAATTTAAACCATATATAAATACAATCAATGTCAGACTGATTCCATGACCTTGAAGATCCTCATAAATAAACCAATTAAAAATTGTCCAGTCAAGTTATTATGTCAACGCATGCATCAATCATAACTTCACAGCCAACAAAGCTAGTTAGTCCTTCCTAACTATACTCTATAAGTGTTTTGTCGTTACTGCTTCTATCTTTTTATTACACATTAAGTACATATATTAAATAATGGTAAATTAATTTATACAACACTTCAGTTTATGTATAACAGAAGTATAATAGACTATTGATTTGAAAAGAATGGTCAAAAATAGTTTCAGTAAAACTTATCTAACAACCAATGCATTATTATCACTATTTTCAAGTGTTTATAATACGTGGTTTAGAAGTAACGCTGAATTCTTTCTGGATCGCAATGAGTTGAATCCATTCAACATTTTTAATTTTTAACAAAGCTGTTTTGCTTCTTTTTCAGTTATGAAAGTTTTATTTCGTCAAATAATAGTGTAACCCA
The DNA here is from genome assembly GCA_944472135.2 of Trichobilharzia regenti. NCBI lineage: Eukaryota > Metazoa > Platyhelminthes > Trematoda > Strigeidida > Schistosomatidae > Trichobilharzia > Trichobilharzia regenti. The sequence continues at coordinate 127,618,169 of OX235262.1, read as the reverse complement.
ATTGTATATGTTTGTACGATAAATAAAGGATCAATACAAGATAACACTTTTAGTATGAAAATATTCCCAAAATAGTTTTGTATTCGGATTCAGGTGTTTTTCGAAGTAACATTAATGTTGAGAGGTATTCCAGTGTCATGGCACATATCGTCATGGGTGTATCGATAGCTCACACAAATCAAAATAAACTCCATTATGATAGAATTTTATTTTGATAAAATTACACAGTGTTGTGAGAGTGCCTTGATATGATTATGAGCAATAATTTGTGCACGAAACGTCATCAGTTAATATTACTGCATAACACTGTGTGATTTTATCAAAATAAAATTTTATCCATAACGGAGTTATACTCTACCACAGTGTCCAAGTTTTATCCTTATATCAAAACAAACTCACTGTACAAAGACACTCTACCTGACTCCAGTTTGATCAGAGGTTTAGAGGGAATATGGATATATTCTGAATTTGACTTTGCTGACACTTCGACTTCCTCAGAAAGGTATTCAGTCAAGTTTAAGGCTGATCTCTTTTAATTCAAATTGTTAATTTTAACGGGTTAAACTGTCTTCTTCGAATAGACTGATGACGTTCACCGTGATCTGATTACCCTGGTCTTACCTATTAATAAAATTCAGATTACATCCCCTCACTCCTACAAAAGTTCAGTTATATTACACTAAAACAAGGTACCTCGTTTTGAGTATCCATACCCATTCAATTCACTTTACTTCTTCGTGAAGAATTGATGACACTACCTACCACGATACAGAGCCTTTTTGCAGTCGGAACTTCAACTCAGAGAACAAGTCTATGTGTATAATTTCCATACTCAGCTACAAGTATCTTTCATGGCATACAAATATTAATGATTGACTTCTCTAGTCATAGGTTCATTTCCCTTTCTGCGTTCCCTTTTGTATAGAACTCATTTGTTTTGGATTCAAGTTTCATGTTAATTTGGCTAACTATTTAATCACTTTGTGTGAACACAGCACGAATATTTTTCATTTCATTATTTTATTCATGAGCGAACGAATGTATTAATAACAAATCTGTAAAGTGTAAAAACTAACGATATTGAAGCTAATTTGTTACACTTTTATCCTAAAACTCTGTGAGATGTCAAACAAATCATAATGCTAACATCTGGTGAAAACTTTCCTAGCTCTATTACACAAATGAGCAGGTTTTCTTCTTACGAGTCGGTTAACATAGTGATACCTTAAAGAGGAAAGAAATGAAGAACGTTCAAAGTCCAATAGATTTTATTTTGGCACACTAATGACTCTTTTCTTACTTTTCTTACATCTTTTAAAGAATGCAATCTCTCAATTTCAAGTGATATGAGTGGTGAAAGTTTTATGGGTGTAAAAAACGCTAAGAAATCAAGTAATCCTGCTCCGTCGTGTAATCCTCAATTTGACCAGTGGTCACAACGTCTTGAATTATCTCGTCGACGTATGGCTCAATTACAGATGGTCAGTGAGCAGTTTGATTCAATTTACGAGGAATGGAAATCAGTTGATTTAAAAGAGTTTTTATCCAAGCTTAACACTGACTTGCCAAACTGTTTGACTACAGTCAAATCAGATGGACTAACAAACCTGAACGAGTTATTCAAAAGTGATCAGTTTGTTACTTTTGAAAATAATAGACAGGCAGATGAGATTACGGTAAGCTGTTAAATTGCTTTCAAGTTATTCTTTACTTTTCTAACAGGACACTGAAATGAAGAAAGAGAGTTTTCCGTAGAAACTTGGCAGTACATTATCACGTTGATGAAACGTATATTAGTAATTAAGACGCGCATCTTTTATTAAATGTGAGGGGTCACGTGCCAATATTCCAACTGAAGGTATATATTGCCAGTCCTAACGGAACTTATGATCTCCTAATTCAAATATGCCTAATACCCCATCACAGTTCTGACTACTAGAAACAACATCGAATTGCGTCTCACCAGCTTGGTTATACGAGTTTATAGCGTATTTTGTACCAATTGATAGATAATCCATAACTAATGTCTTCTTATTTTATGCATTTGTAAGTCGTGTTTGCTAGAGTAACACTACAATATCCTGGTAAAAATCTACCTTCCAAATCTTACATTTCCGGAATCAATAGACAAGGGGTTCTGAAAGACGTTTGTTATAAGTATTTTGTAGTTATGCCTCATTGGCATTCCCAGAGGAACCAGTAACTGGTCATTATCCGTCTAGTGACATTGATATCATCCTTGGATGATTGATTGTTTTATATCTTAGTTAAATAATGTGATAATTTTATTAATTGTGATACTTTCTTCGCACAACAGCCAGATTTCAGCAGCATTTCTGTCTTTTGATATCTATTGCCAGTTGAAGTTTGTGGTAGGTGTGTGTATGCATAAGTGTAACGAATCATTTGTTATCCGAGTTGTTAGCCAATATGAATCTTGTTAACTTAGTCTAGTAATCATTCCAACAGAGGTAATTCAATTCTTCCAGGCACATTAAGTATATAGATTTTATTTGTTCATGTTAACTGACAAAACACTGGATTCCTAAAAAAACGTTCTATCTTAATTTGCAATTTCAAAAATACTTTGATGTTGTTACTTGTTTAAGGGTGCCTCTTCACAAACGACTATTTCCAGACTATATAGTCTCACAATATGTAGCATTGTTGTGTCACACAGTATTTTGACCAAACTGTACAAATTATCGATGGATTACGACTAACACTTAAGTCAAAACACTTACATTTATTATCGTCTGGCAACCAATCTTTACACATCAATCAATTCTACATCAGATCAGTCGTGTTCTGAACAGCCTAATGATAAATTCTTTGATTTTAGCATCTCTGTGTTGATTGTCTAGTTGTAAAAATCTTAGATCAAGGGGTCCTGTTGGTCAGTCAGTCCGAACACCTACTGCTTTGACAGTTGAGAAGAAGAAAATCAATACAAAATATTCGTAGAATCTAGAATTTCCTAAGTATTCAAAAGAAAAGGGTTGGGGTGGAGAAGAGATGGGTTTTTATTGGTTTGTAACATAAATGATGCACGTTTGTTCATTTAACCTAAAAAGTGTTTGTGAGAGTTTGAGAAGCTTGAGTTCGTTTTGATAATTAAGATATTCTAAGATGAATACTATTACGAATCAAAATCGACTACAGAGCCGTTGGAATTCAAACAACCCAAGAAATATACGTCTCTTCGCCTGCCTCATTATTGATCAGTCAATGGGTGGATAATTCAACTTCTGACAAGTGCTTTGGAGAATCAGTACAATGAACAGGATAAGACAAGAAGTTTGATGTTTTAGTATCATATTTTGTGTCAGTGATTACCTTAAGCTTTCTGAAATGTACTGCATACACTTCATTTCCTATAATTTAGATTATTCAATCATTAGATCGAATCGCACCACTTGATATCTTTTCTAATCCTTATAAGCTTTCATTTACTATGAAAAATATTTAACAAGATTTTATTCAAGTATTGGTTACAGATATTTGATTGGTTTCTGGTTTTCATAATGAACTGACATCGGTTTGAGGACCATCAGAAAACCTGGTGGTACTGTACAGCTGTTTCGTCCTAGTTTGGGACTCATCACAATACGCACCCATCACAGGAGATTCGAACCCAGGATCTTCTAGTTACCAGGCGAGCTCGTAGACCATTAAGCGACTGGGATCTAATCCAGCGGGCCATGAATTACAACTTCTGCTAATTTATGATATGGCTTGACCATTAGCAAATGTCATCGGCTAGTATTTGTCCTCACAGCCGACCTACTGTACCTCATCGGTCATGACTTCCCACTACCTACCTGAATAGGGCCAGTCGCTATTGAGCACCAGAAGGTCCTGGGCTAAAACCTTAGTGTTGCGTACTGCTGAAGAGTCCCAAACTAGGCTGACGAAACAGCTATCCAGCAGTCCCAGATTTTCATTTGGTCCTCTAACCGATGTCAGTTCATGATGAAATCTTGAAAGAAGGTTTTACTTGTTCAATATAAATGCTCAAGTATCAAGTGAGTAGAATAGTTCTACTTACAGAATAGGGTATAAGGTTATTCATAGTCAGAGACTGGTATTTAACAATGGATAATAACATTTACAGATTATAGTTTGGAGTGATCTTTTACTAAATATCTATTTTTTTTTTATTTACAGCATCAACAAACAGTTCATCCAGAATCAGAGAGAGATAGGAATTTGGATAAGGAACACATTGGTTCACATATTGAAATTAATCCAGAATCAAGGTACATATTTTTTTATACTCACTTTACTGAACACTTCACTATTGCAGAAGACTGAATTTTTTTCTAAAAATTCATAAGACGTTCTGTTATTAAAAAAAATCTTATTCAGAAAAGATGTGATTTAGTTATTTCAAAATCACATTCGTTTTATTGGTTCTTATACTTTAATTTTATATAGAATGTTGAAGTAACTGTAGAAATTTTCGTCTTAGCTGTCCTTCTAACCAAACAAAACGAAATAGGAAAAATTTTGCTTTAATTTCAAAATATGGACGTTTTCTGTTGAAACTTCTCTCGAACTGAAAATGGACATTAAAACACATAAGTTTACGGGGAAATGAGGAAAAATATCTTTCTGTTAAACATGAATAAGTTGAATAAATCAGCCACAAATAAAAATGCGTACATAAATATCAGTAAGAAGATACAGTAAGAGTTCAGTTATTTATTACTGATCAGGATTCGAACTAAGTGTGTAGTACATTCTTTACTGACTCTTAATTTGCTATGGTCCTTTTCTTTTTCTACCTTATTTAATTTAGTTTTATTTTTGTATGTCATTGTGAGAAAATTTCTGTTGTACTCATTTACCAAAATTCTTAATTCTTCTCCCGAATTAACTTTCATTCCTTCGCTTTTCAAGTGAAATAATGGTATAGTTTTCACGGATCAGAGTGGCCACTGTCATGCCAATTTTCCTTTTTCTCCACCTTACTACCTACTAGGCAACGTCTAGGAGTGTATTGGCAAAAAACGAATGTGGACCTCGTACGCGACTAGAAAATGCTCTTCCAATGTGCCAACTTATACTGACTAATTAGCTTAACTCTGCATCATTCTGATGTTCGAATTTTCAGCTTATTTCCTGGTGTTTTAGATTACTTTATTCTACACATTTGGCACTGTTCAACAAAGTCGCTTATAACAGAGCAGATGTATTTTTTTCATCATTATTATTATCTTTTAGATTCTTAAAAACTGTAACTAGGCTTCATTTGATTATTCCTGATGTCAAATCCATGTAGTACCATTGTGGTGAGAGCTGTCTGCTCGCCAAAACTGGTAGGCAGCAATTGACGTCAATGTTTACGTACTAAATCTTGGTCATGAGAAAAACAAGAACAAAGACTTAGCGTGGGTGGATACAATTTGTAGATAGACGGTTTAACCTTCAAGGAAACAGCCACAAAGATATGACAAATTAACTTTCAGCGAGAAAACAACCAATCAGAAGACGGTGTTTCTCTGCCAATAATAACAAATGATAATGTACATAAAAATATATAAATATCTCTTGATTTCATCAATAAACGATCTGTTGCCTGGCCCTCGTCTTCTGTCGTCATACTATCACCATGTTGTTTTCCTATTTTGAAGCATTTCAATCCAAACTGATTCATTCTAGATTTATCGTCCAGCCAGCGCCTGTTTTCACTCATTCTGCGAATATTTCAGTCTGTATGTAATTAACGAAAACTTAAGCCTAAAATCCGTATAATTTATTCTGCAGATATGACTGTTTCTACTGAGAGTAAAACATCAGAAAGTACCTTCTCTATTGAATATTCTGTATTTTAAATATTTGCTGTCGGTATTGTGATTGTAACACTATGGATGTAGAAAGTCAAAAATATTCTCATCTGATTTCCAATACCGTCATTACACTCACCACTAGATCTGAAATCTGTATGATTTTGTTAAATTTCAAATAACATTAGCAATATTTATTTTGAAGCAGGTAGTCAACGACGATTATTACTATATTGTGATCCATCTCTTGGGTTTCTAGTGGCACATAAGGCTTTGAAAGCACATCTTCCTCTCAATCTGTTGTTCGGCGTCATTTGAAGCTGCCTACACGATTACTCACAAGCAATGATTTTCTTTTCACATAATCGCCTTCATGTCACCCTCGGATGCTGAACTGATCACTTGCCATTCATGATCCACACGATAGCCTAGAGTGTGATGTCCATTACTTATGTTCTATGTGTGCGTCAAATACATTTCCATTATCTTCAGCATAATTATTGGGCGATAGGTTCGTATCTGGTTCATTGTTGCTTATCCTTTCTAGCCGATAATCTGATCTTCAGGAAAAGCGACTGTCTATGAAAGTCTACAGTCTGTTGGAAATGATTTCCTTGTCAACAATGAAAGTATACCTATTTCTTATTTATGAAAAGTAGAAATTAAAACTTCAGTGACAGTTAATTCCATCAGACCTTTTCAGTAAAATTGTGACTACAGCTTACATAATAATGCAGAGATTTTATTAGTGTGAATAGTCCTATGCATATATACACATAATTTTATCTGTCCATCAATTGAAATGAAATTTTGATAGACAACTGGCTCAAATAAGTCCTTTATGCGATTGGACCAGTTTCATTAATTTCAGAATAATAAGATGTAAAGTGTTTATTTAACAGTGAAAGTTAAAATTCTGAAGGAAGAATATAAGAGCGATATGTATTAGGAATGGAAGTTGAAATTTAAGCTAATGTACATAAAAGTCAATCTGAACGAAGAATATTCTTTTCAATAATTTCTCTTCAGGTTCTCACAATTATAAAATATAGTATTTGTTTTCGTTACAATAAAGGCCAGTTATGCGTGGACACATTTTTAACGTAGAATAACAGATTAGTTATGGGGTGTCAAAATAAATAGTCTATGGGTTCGAGAACATTTATCAGCTTGGATCAGCAGGGGGGAAATTAAGTGCATAAAAAGCTCGATCCTGTCACACTTGGTCGATACTGGACATCGCATCGATGTCAACACAGCTTTCAGGCTTATATACTGAATTCCGAAGTCGTTATCACGTACAGTTTGCTTACGTCTCTTACACATAGCTGAAGCTGTTGCAATAAGATCGACTAAACCGGAACTTTGTATCCAAAAAGAACATGTCCAGACGCTATTCCTACCATGGCCAAACTTGGATTGATGTTTCTTCTTCTCGCCAAGAGTGCTACTTCTCCTCTTGGTTTTTTTCCCTTGCTTATTATTACAAATATTATTATTATTTGTCATAATTTTTGCCATTCATGCAAACATTCCCTAAATACTATCGAATTTTCCATTTATGCTATCCGGACTTATTATTAGTGACATTACCTCTTTTCTCAATATATGCCTCCACCTGTTTCATTTCACATATTCGTTATTTCATTATGAACCTCTCATTGCAGTCTTACTATCTCCTGTTTAACACAGACCACTTTGTACTAGCTACTCACCCGCCTGACACCTTTTATAACCTTGATCTGACTTGCCAATTTTCCTACCCCACACTACAAATCTATTATGATTAATCACCACCATTGTCTCCCATTTTAAAATATTTTGTAATCGATTTCAGTCTAGCACGTTTGTCACACAAATACGACTATTTATTTTGACACCTCATAACCGCTAGTCTGTTATTCTACGTTAAAAAATGTATGCACCACATAACTGGCCTTTATTGTAACGACAACAAATACTATATTCTATAATTGTGAGAACCTGAAGAGAAATTATTGCAAAGAATATTCTTCGTTCAGAATGACTTTTAATTCATAATATGGGAATATTTCAAATCTTATAATGTACATACATTTCTACCTACTGTATTAAGTAAGTAGATAATTATCAATTGTGCTTTACTTCTTTTGAACCAGTTTTCATTATACGTGGGAGTGCGCATAGTCATTCGGTTTGGTATAATTTCCACTAATATTATTCTGTCATTTAGACGAGTCTACATACTTCTACCTTCGCAATATGTTGTTTTTCTTAAGTCAAGTAGAGAAAATGACCAAAGGGATTTCAACTGTCGATATCATAAGCTACAGATAGTCAGGTTATAAAATGTTAAATTAGTAAGCTACTTTGATAAGCTATCAGTGACCTGAATGTAATTAGTGTTGTTAATATGATTATCTTTATTGTAACTACTTCTCTAATGGAAAGTTATTTTTTGATAGAGAATTAGGCAACTATATCTTACTTTCGACCGCAAATGAAACACTCATTGTGATAGACCATCTTTAAATTTCTCTCTCTTGTTGTGTGTTCTGTCCCAATCCGTGACCATTGTGCATCGTTATTTGTTATTGTAAGCAGAGAAGAACGTCTTCTGATTGGTTGTTTCCTTGCTGAAGGTTATTCTATCATCTCTTTGTGGGCGTTTCTTAGAAAGTCAGGCCATATATTTGTGAATCGTATTTGTACACGTTAAGTCTTCTGTGATTGGTTGGTAAGTTCCAGAAGGTTAAGCTTTGTTATTGCTTTTTCTCGTGACCCCGATTCAGGACATGAAGATCAACGTAAATTGTTGTCTACAATTTCGGCTAGCAGACAGCTCTCACCACACTGAGCTTATCGAAGTTAGATAGATTTCTTGAATAGCAGACGAAAATAATCGAGTTGCTCATGCACTGAAAAATTTGTTTTGTTGAATCATTACAGCCTACTCCGGCTGTAATGCCTTCGGTGGATGGAAGTGCTAATAGTACTACTAAATTCCACCATGATCAGCCGATCGCTCAACAAATATATAGGAGAAAGTGGAGATAGATCGGGCATACATTTAGGAGGTCGCCGAATGAAATCGCACGCCAGCCCCTCAAGTGGAATCCAAATGAGAAGCGACGAGTGGGTCGTCGCCTCAAGGGTGACATGGAGGAGATCGTGTAAGCAAGAAATGAAAGAGTTTGGTCAATCGTATGCCTAACTGAAGAGGATGGCAGAGAATAGAATAAAGTGGAGATGTGTTGTTTAAGCCCTGTGTTCCACTCGGAACGCAAGGGAATAATAATAATAACAATAATACTATGGTTAGACCACGCCTGATCATACTTCAACCGTCAATTCTCCCAGTTACTCACTCAATACCAACCAACGCTTAAAGAAGAAACTTCCATCATCCTATTGGCATTGTGGTGCTGGTCGTTTCTTCAAAACAACACTGATACCAAAACTGTAATGCTGCTAGATACCAAGATGGCGTCTAACAGCAGCACAGACAGTGACATTCACCGAAACCATCTTCCAGACATCATCGTATATTTCATTCTCAGCCAGAAGTTAAATCAACAAAGCGAAAATCAAGTTCTATTTGTAATTTCTGTTACATCTATATGTGTTTATACATCAAATGATTTTCACTCTTATTCTTTTTTTTTTGTTACACCAATACTTGTGTGATCGAAGTATGAAGATGAAGAGCGAAAGTGATATTGATTTCAAGATAATTCGTATTCCAGTAGTCTACGTGATCTCACCAACGGATCTGATATCAACACACCAAAATCTAACAAATCAAGTAGGTTATTACAAAAATTCGCATTTTTAAGCTCTTCTCTTTCATTCCTTAATGAAGAGTAATTTTGTTGATCCGTCATCTTATTTATAGGCCATGGTATACAGTCGATATTAAAAGATTAGTTCCATATAGTTTGATGCTCTTATCAACTTGGTGTACTTACATTAAATGGTTATTAATATTTATCATGATGTGTCAATGCGTCGGTGGCATAGCAGTTAGGACGCTCGCCGACCATGCACATGGTCCGGGGTTCGATTCCCGGCCGACGCACTCCTTCACCTCGCTAAGCCAGAAATAATGGTGGTAAAGAGGAAAGTTTGGGAATGAGGCTAGCAACCCCATCCTATAAAATAAACACTGCTACAGAAACTTCAAGCCTCTAGCTTGAAGCCCTGTGTTGCACTGGGGAACGTGAAGGAAAGAGAAAAAAATGATGTGTCAGTGACTTCATATTTTTTAGTCTGGAAGAAATGATACTCACTCATGACAGATTGAAACTCAGCTGAGTCGATTCTATCTGTGCGAAGCAGTAAATTAGAAGGTGTAAGTAAAACAAACGCAGCTAGTTAGATAATTATTACTATTACCGATTCAAAAGTGCTATACATGTTACGTAATGTGCGTCATTTATGCAGGACATACTAGTATGTCTAAATTATTCAACAGACTGTAAATTTATTAGACGGTTGAAGGCAATCGGCCACAGGAAGCCTTTGACCTAGGTTTCGTGTTAGCTGGCACTCGTCAGCGAGGTGTATCTGCAATCCTGAAGGAACTCATGTCCCTTCTGATATTCAAACTGACGTCACCCGATGCTGCAGTCAGAAACGTTACCACTGAGCAACCTAGAGTGGTGGCCACATTGTCAACGTGACTGCCAGCATTTAGTCTGCACCAAACAAAGAACTAGACACACTGCACTAGTTACTGACTAGTGTCCAATCGAAAGACTGTAAATTTCCTAACTAGGATCCTGAAAATTAGAATAATAGTTGTTTATCAAACACCTACAGTGCATGTGAACTTTCTTGAAAATTCCTGAAAGTTTACCGTATGTTGCTACTCAAAAATAGCGGTTTGTTTTACATAGGATCTGTCAGCTATGCTTACTTGATTTCAAGTAGGCGATAGCATTCGGGCAGTCTAGAAGTGGACACAGATTTGTTGCAAACACTTTTGAAAAATAAAATATCCCACACAAAGAATATGGCATCAACTTCGTTACCAGTTTTGACAACTTTAACTGTATTATTCCATATGCATATATATGTAAAGTCCAGGTGAGTTACAAATACTTAATCGACTTCACTAATACTTATTCAAAAGTTTAAACTATACTGAGTCGCGTGCATCAAACTCCAACGTCGGAAAGAGTCACTTAATTGTTTCATCCTCAGTTGTTAGTATTACTTCTCTGTAAGACTGATAACCATAAAATCTCTAATTATTTTTGGTGACAAGTCTAGTGCTAGGTAAGGAGGAAAAACTGATCAACGAGGTTGTGAAGTTACACAGATAGAGATTGTTAGAACATGTATTACGCATGCACAACTAGCCATCGTCTTCCTCGACAATGGTCAATGTTAGCTGACATAGGATGGATCGGGTCGGAAAAGAGCTAGTGGTGGTCAAACCAAAACATGGCATCAGCCATTTAAATCCACAACAGTTAGTTTAAGCCACGTGGGGAGGTGTAGGAGTCTTGCTTGGGGTCCTCGGGATGGTGAAATCCGATGAAGGCTGGTGACTGTTTACTGTCCGGATTAACTGAGGTACTAGGCAGCGTCTGGGAATCAGAAGAAGTCCCATCGGGTTGGTGTAAGTCACTGATTATCCCCATATACAAGAAGGGAGACAAGTCTTCCTGTGATAATCACAGAGGGATTAGCTTGACTAATATAGTATCTAAAGTCTTAGGCTCAATAATCATGCGTAGACTGAGTGGTGCTCGGGAAGCACAAACACGAGAGAGCCAGGCAGGCTTTAGACCAGGAAGAGGGTGTATTGATCATATCTTCACCCTCCGACAGATTCTAGAACATAGGCATTCCTACCGGCGTCCAACAGTCATTATATTTCTTGACCTAAAGGCAGCATTCGACTCTGTCGATCGGGAAGTTCTCTGGAGATGCTTGGCTGTAAAGGGAATTCCAAGAAAATATATTGCACTGATTAAGGCACTCTACTCGTACTCATACAGCCAGGTGAGGGCTTACGGCGAGCTGTCATCTGAACTGATGACGACCAGTGGTGTCCGTCAAGGATGCCCATTATCTCCTTTTCTATTCAACTTCATCATAGATGTGTTAATGGACTTAACCCTAGGTGACTTCAGTGACTCAGGAATTGACTTGCTACCGGGGAATAATCTCGTTGACTTGGAATATGCAGACGATATAGTCCTTCTAGGCGAAGACGCTGACGAAATGCAGAGTCTTCTAAACACCTTGAGCCGCAATCTACGAATGTTTGGCATGCGATTCGCTCCCGCCAAATGCAAGATGATGTTACAGGACTGGACTACATCGACGCCTAGTTTAAAAATAGGAAGTGAAGTGGTAGAGCACGTTGACCGCTTCACTTATTTGGGAAGTACCATCAGCCCCAACGGGCTGATCTCTGACGAAATCTCAGCACGAATACAAGGGGCTCGTTTCGCATTTGTTAGTTTACGCCGACTCTGGCGTAGACGAGATGTTCGACTATCGACCAAAGGGCGGGTGTACTGCTCATCAGTCCGCTCCGTCCTCCTTTATGGTTGTGAGACCTGGCCACTGAGAGTGGAAGACATGAAAAGACTAGCTGTCTTTGATCATAGGTGCCTGCGTTCTATTTCCCGTGTAAAGTGGCATAATAAGGTGAGCAACATGGAGGTTAGGCGTAGAGTTCTAGGTAAACAGGGGAAATCAATCGACGAAGTCGTGAAGCTACAAAGACTGAGATGGTTAGGACATGTGTTACGTATGCCAAGCCATCGCCTCCCTCGACGAGCAATGTTAGCGGATATAGGGTCAGGCTGGAAAAAAGCTAGCGGCGGTCAAACAAAAACTTGGCATCAGTCAATGAAATCCACAACAGTTGGTCTAAGCCACGTAGAAAGGTGTAGACTTCCAGGCTGGGGTCCTCGGGACGGTAAAAATCTATGGTTGGAAACAATTGGTGACATGGCTCAAAATCGTTCTCAGTGGCGCAGATGCATCCACTCCCTGTGACTTATGATCTCCAATGAAACTGTTTTGTATTTCTTTATTACTCCTTTGTCTCACACCTCTGCTCACTGTTTCTATTATGCTTTTCTTGTACTTTCTTCTCTTGCTTCGCGTGCTACACGGAATGTGGCGACTTGAACTTCCGCACATTTGTGCAAAGTTCTATGTCGAAAACAGACAGACTGTTGGTGATATGGCTCAAAATCGTTCTCAATAGCTGGTGCAAATGCATCCACTCCTTGTGACTTGTAATATCCAATAAAATTCTACCGTTCTTCCATATCACTATTCTTTGTGCCTCATACTCCTGCTTACAATCTCTGTTTACTCCGTTCTCTTACTTTGTGTGTTACAAGTGAAGTGTGACGACTCAAACTGCTGCACATCTGTGCAAAGTTCTACGTTGAAACCAGTCAGTCAGTGGTGACAAGTATTTGTTTTCATCTTAAAAAGAAATCATTTATACCACAGATGTATTAAGTTAAGTTTAAGCGACTGAAAACGTGTAAGCTTCAAAACAGTAGAAAACAAGAAGAATTTGAAGATTTAGTCTTGTGGCATTTACTTTGTGACTCCAATTAACAAAACTAATTCACTCAAAATCAACGACATTTTAAATTTTCCACTCCGTGTGTGCACATGATGCAACTGTTAACTAAGTGGTAAGTAGTTAATAGCGTGAAAACAAAGGTAACCAGTATTCGCAAAAATAAGATGAAGTTTCTGCTTTGTGATAGAATTAATAAAGTCAGAATTAAATTGATTAGATAGAGCAATAAGAAGACGTAATTTGTCTGAATCGTGTAATGAATTTGCGCACAACACATTTCGAACAGTCTGATCACACACGGACTTGTCATAGGAATATGTATGATATTAATAAGGAGTTAAGAGGTGAGAAAATAGACTAAGGTCAAGTTAAAAGGACATATTGAAGGTCAAAATAACAATGAAGACCACTAAGCCACATAGCAGAGGTAATAGTATATCTGCTATGGTACCAAAACAAAATTTAGTAGGGTGCCTCTTCAGTGAAATTCAACGAATATGCACTGAAGACAAATACTTGATGAAGAAGAAAGAAAGCTGACACAAACTCTGGTTGATAACAATTATCCAGACATGCTCATCAGGAGATATAAAGTAGTCAGAACACCAAGACCCATTCTACAGTTCGCCCATAAGAAAGACGTGTACATCAAGCTACCCTATATGGGGATTCAAACCAGCTTGATAACTAGAAAAAGACGGAACGCTGCTGTTAAACAGACTTTTTATGCAGCTAATATCATAATAATTGAGAATGTGAAGCCAATATATCTATCTAACCCCTTCGAACATGCGAAAAATGATGTCACATCCCACTGTATTTACCTATTTGAATGTACGTGTGGACACACATACATAGGGAGAACTTATCAATCTCTGCAAGTAAGGGCTTCAGAGCACATTCCTAAATGGTTCCAGAAACAAATGGAATCTTTAGAACCCATTAATGATGAGAACAGGAGACCTAGCTCTTCTACTGCGAAACATATTATAGAAACGACATAAAATTGACGTTAACACATCTTTTAAACCTATCTATAAGACGTGTTTGGGGCGTATCCTAATGTTTGTGGAAGCCCTAGCAATTAGGAAGTTTAAACCGCCTCTATGCGTTCAAAAACAATTCGTCATCACACTAAACCTTCTTTGGTAAATTTTGTTTTGATATCATAGCAGATGTACTATTACCTCTGCTATCTGGTTTAGTGGTCTTCATTGTTATTTTGACCTTCAATATGTCCTTTTAACTTGACCTAAGTCTATTTTCTCACCTCTAAACTCTTTATTAATTTCACATATATTCCTATGACATGTCCGTGTGTGATCAGATTGTTCGAAATGTGTTGCGCAAATACATTACACGATCCAGGAGAATTACGTCTTCTTATTGCTTTATCTTAATTCATAAAGGGAACTAATCGTTTTAAATTAAATTGTTGCTTTAGAGCTTTAGGAGTGTAAAATGTTCCCATATCATGAATTCATGGTCGGTCTGAACGAAGAGTATCTTTTCCAATAAATTCTCTCCAGGTTCTTAGAGTTATAGAATACATTTTTGTGTGCGTAGAATAACAGATTAGTTATTGGGCGACTAAATGAATACTATTTGGGCGAAAAACGTTCTGGACTGAATGCAATTACAAAATTTTGTGAAATTCGAGACAATGATGCAGTTTATTTGATCATATTGCAATAGCTTCAACTGTATATATAGAAGACGTAGGCGAGTTGTGCGTCATAATGACTTCGGAATGTGGTATGCTTGTATGTAACTCCCTCTGTCTCTGTCACACACACGTTATTTCTGACAATGTCGTTGCACGTACTCCTATAGCTGAGTTTTTTGTTGCCGCGTTTTTACCTCAAATTCCAGTCGGCTTCCGCTCGTTGCTGCTCTATTGAAAATGTGTGCATCAGTGTACATGTCGGCCAGGCCGGAGTTCAGATGGGAAATGCTTGCTTGGAGTTGTATTGCCTAGAACATGTTATCCAACCTGACGGCCGAATGCCAAGCGATAAGACTATCGGTGGAGGAGACGACTCGTTCAACACGTTCTTCAGTGAAACAGGGGCTGGAAAACATGTTCCACGAGCAGGGTTTGTAGATCTGAAGCCAACTGTCGTAGACAAAGTGCGAACTGGAACTTACCGTCAACTATTCCATCCGGAACAACTGATAACTGGAAAGGAAGATGCTGCGAATAACTACGCTAGAGGCCATTATACCATTGGGAAAGAAATGGTAGACTTGGTCCTGGATCGTATTCGGAAATTATCTGACCAATGCACAGGGTTGCAAGGTTTCCTCATTTTCCATTCATTTGGTGGAGGCACTGGATCTAGGTTCACATCTTTACTGATGGAGCGTCTGAGTGTCGATTACGGCAAGAAGACCAAATTAGAATTCGCAGTGTATCCAGCACCTCAAATCGCCACTGCCGTAGTGGAGCCATACAATTCAATTTTGACAACACACACGACTCTAGAACACTCAGACTGGGCATTAATGGTGGACAGCGAGGCTATATATGGTATCTGCCGACGTAACTTAGATATCGAACGTCCTACTTACACGAACATCAACCGGTTGATTGGCCAAATTGTGAGTTCCATCACGGCATCTTTACGTTTCGACGGTGCACTTAATGTGGATTTGACGGAGTTCCAGACAAACTTGGTCCCTTATCCACGTATCCACCTCCCTCTGGCCACCTACTCATCCGTCATTTCAGCAGAGAAGGCGTACCACGAGCAGTTGAGCGTTGGAGAGATCACTAATGCTTGTTTCGAGCCGGCCAATCAAATGGCAAAGTGCGACCCTCGTCATGGGAAATACATGGCGTGCTGTATGGTGTATCGTGGTGATGTGGTTCCTAAGGATGTGAATGCAGCTATTGGTACCGTCAAGACAAAGCGTACAACTCAGTTTATGGATTGGTGTCCCACTGGTTTCAAGGTTGGCATCAACTACCAGCCCCCAACCGCCGTTCCAGGTGGTGACTTGGCCAAGGTACAGCGTGCTGTTTGCATGTTGAGCAACACGACGGCGATGGCTGAGGCTTGGGCTCGTCCGGGCCACAAGTTCGACCTAATGTATGCTAAGCGTGCATTTGTCCATTGGCACGTTGGGGAAGGTATGGAAGAAGGTGAGTTCTCTGAGGCTCGTGAGGACTTGGCTGCATTGGGGAAAGATTATGAGGAAGTTGGAGTTGCGTGTGTCTTCCGTTGTCTTAATTATGTTGCTAAATTGTTTTAAAGGCGAAAATCAGAATTTACCTTGTAACGATGGAAGACAATCTGGTATCTCTATATAGCGAAATTATGCACACCTTATCCGAAAATCGTCATTTGCATAGATCTTGCGTTTTATGCTACTTCTGCTCTTCGTATTGCGTTTTTTTGTCTTCTTTTTATATCTCCCATGTTTGCTGCAACGCCGACGTCAAATATATCAGTCAGCTATTTGATATTTTTATGCTGATCAATATCTTATATACTACTGATAAATCTTATCAGGAGCACAGGACACATTCTTGATAAAAATAGGTGTACATGTTTATTGTTAAGTGCTGTCTTTGAAGTATGAAAAGTTTAAAAGTGCTAAGAAGCTTCTCAGTTATGTTTGACAGAAATATCCCAGTGCCTTTATTGTGACAGATTAAGCCTCTCTCCATTATTAACTAGAGTGTTTTGTGTTAGTTAGTTTGATTTAAGAAAAATATAAATTTCGCTACTACTATTCACTTATATATATATATATATATTTATATATATATAATCACGTTTATTTACTTATGAGATTAAACTTTGAAGGTGGTAGTAAATCCATATAACTGGATTATAATGTAGGATTTAGTATGATTATGAACAATAAATTTTTCTTGAAACGTCATTAGTAAATAATACTGTATCACTGAGGGTTCTTATGAAATGAAATTATTCTGTTACGAAATTATACCCTACCACAGTGCCTAAGTTTTATTCTTATATAAATGAAACTTAGATTCTACTTATTAGGAAGCTTGTCAACAAACCTACACGACTCTGACAAACCGAAGTCGAATCCACAAATCATTGTATTATTTTCAACATTCGATGTGTAAAAATTCATATAATTTCTGAATATTTACACCTGCGTACTCGAATTACCACACGCAAAATAACATCAGCGGTTAAACATGTCAGCAGACTATGTTCAAGAGAAGAACTCCATATAATTAATTATGAAACTAAACAATACAGGAAGTGAAGTTGGGAAAAACAAGTGTTTGATAAATAATCGACCTTATGAAACCAAAGAAACATGTCAGTTATGTTCAAAAAATTCATGGGGGATAAGAATAACACAGGAAACACTGAAGTAGCTAACGATGTTTCATCAGCCATTGATAGAACAGAAGTTGGTGATCTAGCCTTGATATGCTTATAAGCAATAAGTTGTACTTGAAACATCCTTGAAACACTATATCTGTCTGTGTTCTTTTATCTAATAAAAATACTCTATTATGAATTATAATCCGCGTGCATTCGTTCTATTCACTTTTATATTTAATATTGTTTTTTATAATTGTTACAGTTTTGAAAAATAAATCAAATGAAATCCTGAATATCACATCAAGATACTCTTCAGTATCCGGTTCAAATCACTTGGATGTAAATTCTAACAAATCTTCAAACAAACACTTAGACAATCAGAAACCAGATTCTGTTCGTTCCATAGAGTCAATCTCTCACTCACAGTCTATAAAATTGCTAGATTTAAAAAATGTTGAAACCAGTGAAACATCCAACCAAATGACATCATCCCACAGATCCGGTAGAGAAGACCATCGCATGGAAGTGAGAAATGCTGAGCATGTCAATGGTGAGATGGAGGTGCGTGCAAATACAAGGCAAAGTAATGTTAGCGATAAAATGACAAGTAATAGTAATTTGAATAATGATGATCGAAAAATAATTGAAGATGGTTTCCCGTTGCTTCTTGAAACATCGCGTACTGAGTGTACAGAGGGTGAAAATAAAAACTTAACCACAGGTAAGCCATGAGAATTTTAATAGTTTTTGCTAGAAATATTGTTGAATTTATTTTGCTTATAATGTAGACCGTTCAAAGAAGTTGTAGATTACTTCATCTCTGTCCTCTAGATTGAATATTAACTGCTTTTGAAACATTCCATTGTAATTTGTTGACAATGATTTGAATTTTACATATGAATGTTTCGGGAGATATATTGCTTTTCAATTTCTAGTGTGTTTTTTTGGCTACCGAGGCACCATTTTCTACCTGATCGTTTTGTTCCTATAAAGTTGTTTTGAGGTAAATGTCCCAATCAAGGTAGATTGAAAAACTACCAAATTGAAAAAGAGGCCTTCCTTCAGACCTTCTTATTTTTTCAAAAATGTCATGAATGTGAGGCTCTAGATTGGAACAAATCTGTGTGTAATTGTGAACTTGTGTACTGCCAATCATTAAATACCTGACCTCATTTTTTGATACTGCAAAAGTGTATCCTCTTCGTTATTCCATGTAGTCTTAAAGCTACAGTCAGCCGAATATAAAGGTGATGTCACTTGACGACTATTATAACCTACCGCCTAAAAACACTGAGTCTTTTTAGATAAAAAGAATAAAAAAATATAAGATGTTTGTACGAATTCTTCACAGACATTTAACGAATTACGTGAGTTTTTTTCTGAAGTTTTCGAGTCATCATCTAATGAAGCTTGATTAGTTGTACAAAACGTATTTGTCACAATGAAGTTAAGATTTTGGATAAGACTTTGAAAGAATTTTAGAGGTTCACACAAATTCGGTAATGTAAACTACGGTAAAACGTTTGTATATTGTCTAATTGTAGTGAAATGTTTTGCTTAAGAAAAGCTCAACCTCTTGCAGAATAAGAAAAGAAATCATCACATGAAACTTAGGCAGGTTAAGCGTATTGTAGCACCAACATTTTTAAGTGAAATAGACAAGGAATTTGATAAAATTGTGGAGTTTTGCAGACTGAAATATCTGAGAAATGTATTTGGTATATGAACTGGATTGTCTCCTCCACTGAAGTATTAACAGGTAAAAGATTGAAATGGTGACCGGACTGAGGAATGAGAGCAGTCGGCAGAATCTGTGGATACCTTTAGAAAGTAAAGGCGATATGTTTTGTAATCACTGTCGGGTAAATATTTTCACACCTAGTTTAAGTCTAATTTTCAACATCATATATTATTTATCATGTTTTGTCTTGTGATATCTTGCAAATCATGATAAAATCACTTTGACTTCATTAGCCTGATTAACAAGAGTTATTGTGATATCCTGATTTAAAATATAGTGACTTAATTCCGTTATTCTAACGCCATTATGGGTAAAATTTGTTTTGATAAAGTCTCACAGTGTTATACAGTAATGTTTACTGATGACGTTTCGAGCACAATTTATTGCTCATAATCATATCAAGGTAATCACACAACTTTCTAGCTTCTTTTATATAATTCCATTATTTTTCACAGAGGACTGTTAAACACCACCTCTTACGTTTTATTCACGATTTTATATCTAAGTACCTAAAACACTCAAAGGTTGTAACCAATTTTAAACGTAACTATTAAAACAAAAAACTTTAAACAGGTACTAGAAGTTTTAATTTTACGTAAATAAACTACCTTCAGAGTTTCATTATGGATAAGATTTTATTTGTGATATGAAACCTTAGTAACAGTAGCGGTACATTAAACATCCTTCAGAATTAAGTACAATTTTCATCGTTTAATTTTCATTTTGTAAACCAACTCCCATTGAAAAAAGGCACTTCAGACAGTCATTGATTAGACTCACTGAAATATGAAGTCCATTTAGTCTAGCTTGCAGACTGACATTTATAGAGATTTTAGTTGTAATCAGCTTTCAACACTGTATACCGCAGTGATATATATATACATGTAACATAAGCCAGTGGGTTCAGCTATAGACTGCTCGCGAACCAAGCAAATGGCTGGGGATTTAATTCTAGGCCGATATACTCCTAAACCACGTTTAGCCAGTAATAAGCCTAGTAAAGAAGGAAAATTAGGCATAAGCATATATATATATATATATTATAATATATTTTATATATTTAAACAACGTGTGCAGCTACATTCACGTAGGTCGTTAAAAAATTTGTTAATGTCTCATTTTCGTCAAGTTGTGAAGTTAGATGTATGACTCCATTTACATTAGCTAAGCTAAAATTAATTGAATGAACTTGTGTTAAATTTAAGACTATCGGAGTGAATAATTGTTATTATTATTATTGTTCCCTTGAGTTCCTAGTGGAACATAGAGCTTCAACTGCACGTCTCCACTTGCTTCTGTCTTCCTTCTGCTGTACTTTTCACCTGCATTCATGTTAGTTAGTCCATACTGTCTCATTTCCTCTTCACACGATCTTCTCCATGTCACCCTTGCATTGACGACCCACTCTCCTCTACCCTTTCGGGTTCCACTCGAGGGCCTCCTCTGCGAGTGTCCCATCTATCTCCACTTTCTCCTGCATATTTGTTGGTTGGCGAATGCTTCTTGTTTTGTTTCTTCCCATAGTTTCTTGTTGGTGATTCTTTCCGGCCCGGCCATCTGATCTCCAGTATAGAGCAAAGACAGTTGTTGATAAAGGTCTGCAACAGGCTGTTGGAAATATTCTTTGTGACCCACCTGCCAAGTTTCTGATCCGTATAGAAGAGCTGACTGACTTGACGTTTGTATTGAAAATCCGAGATTTTGTTGTTGATGATGCTGAGTGACGAAGATTTCCAGATTGGTATCAGGTTGATGAATGTGTTTCTCGCCTTCCTGATTCTCCATTTGACATCCTTGTGCGTTCCGACTGTCTGTAGTTGAGACAATGCTCCCTAGATAAGTGAATGAAGTAACCTCTTTCAAATCCCTCCCATTGATGGTGATTGGCGCTGGATGTTGTTGTTGTTGTTAGTTGGTTGGTTATTTTCATCACCTCCGTCTTGTCTATGTTCACCTGGAGTCCTGTCTTCGCTGGCTGCTTCTTCGACTAGTTTTTAGCTTGGTTTTCGCTTGTAAGTCTTCGATTTTGTCTGACATCAAGCATAAATCATCCACGCGCGAAATCCAGGTCCCCTAGGTTCTTCACGTCGGTCCAGAATATCCCTGTCCCGTTTCTCGTTTCCCACTGTCTGACGCATAATCCAATCAGTCCACCACAATTAGGAATATCATTGGTGATAGTTAATAAGCACCCTTGTCTGACTCCTGTGTTTACTCCAAATGCCTCGCTGAGTTTTCCGTTGTGGATGACTTGACATGTGCCGTTGTGGTACAGCTGTTGAAAAAGGTTGATGAATGGAGTCAGTAATACCTTAATATTATTAGTATACGGGGTTTGATAGAAAAAAATGATTGTATGGCATATCGATTTTTACTCATTAACCAGATAAGCAGAGGTTTCATACTCAGAGGTTAAAGTGATCAATTCATATTAAGTGAAAATTAAAACTAATTAACACTCCCTATTGCAGTAGCTGTGATGTATTTTTTTCTTAGAATTCATACAAAACAAAATATTTTAATCTGGCATATTTTAATCACGTTAATTACTGTGGTCTCCAAAACTTAATAAATGTAAGACATAGAGATAGGCTGATATCATGAGCATTGGAATTTGAATTACTTTGCAGAGTTGAGGTTGACACACATCACGTTTGCACATCATGTCAAAATAAATAAAAAACGAAAAATACAAAAGTGAAAACCATACGGTCAAATGTATCAGAATGTTAAAGAAAACAACATTAGAAAAGCGAAGAAAATGAAGCAATTTTGGACTAAGTACTGTTATGCAGACCTAATTTTAAAAAATATTAAGTATATCTTTACAATGAATTGCGGTTTGTATTTCCCCCACACTTGCTACCTTGGAACCCTATTGGTTGTTGACCGTTTTGACTTATCGAAGTAATTAGTGTCTGTCAAGGACATTTTCAAGTATAGATATACGCAAGGGCTGTCAACCATTTTCTCTATTAATTCGAAACAGTAAAAGCTGTCTACGTCAACTGTCTGTCTTCCTGCGTCGTGGATTCGGTGATATCATATTGTTGTTGTTGTCAATAGACTAGAACAGTAAGCTCGCAAATCGACTGGGTAGAAAGTCCGTTAGCCCAAACTACTAAGTGTATTAACATTCATATCACGTATGAATAATACAACATCTATATGATCAATTTTGAGTCTGCAACAATAACTAGGTGTTTTTTTTCAAGTATTGGTTTGTGGGGATATGTTTGATTGGTTGGAGGATTTCATAATGAGCTGACATCATTTAGAAAACCATTGGAAACATTCAGGGAGTACTGGAAAGCTGTTTCGTCGAGCTAGTTCTGGTCTCTTCATCTGTACGCACCCAGGACCTTCTGGTTACAAGGCGACCTTGTAGATCATTAAGCCACTGGGGCCAGACTCAATAGCCAGCCCATGAATTCTAACTTCTGTTAATTCATGACATAACGACACCACTTCACAGTGTCTTCTTCGATGAAATACTGACTCACCTTCAACCAGGTTAACCGCCTGAATAGGGCCAGTCGCTAGTGTGCATCAGATTAATTCTCAAGAATTGGTTTTGTCGGGATCCTCCAACCAATCAAAGGCAGTTACCAGGTGTTCTAGTGGGAAGCCGTGACTAGTAGGTTACAGCAGGTGGAGGTGAGACAGTGAATAATCGAAAAAGACATTATGAAATGGTCACGCTATGTTACGAATTAGCAGAAGTTAGAATTCATGGGCTGGCCATTGGATCGGGTCCCAGTGGCTTAACGGTCTACGAGCTCACCTTGTAACCAGAAGGTCCTGGGTTTGAACCCCAGTGGTTGCGTACTGCTGAAGAGTCCCAAACTAGGAGGAAGCAGCTGCCCAGTACTCCCAGATGGCTTTCCAGTGGTTCTCCAACTGATGTCAGCTCATGATGAAACCCTTCAACCAATATAACTGGTGATGTTTCCGTCTTGCAATAGCAGAATGCTCATCAGCTGGATTCAATATCTGGAGGACGGACTACTAAGCCTCGATAAGCCGAGAGTAAGCTTTGAGTAGAGCAAAGGTTAGGCATGAGATTAGCTATCCTACATCGTAAAAAAATACCACTGCTTGTAAAACATCAAAAATGCTTTAAGGTATGTGTTCCAATTCAGACACAAAGAATGTAAAATTAACTATAGTTGTTTAAGTAAATGCTTAGTCTATAGTCTACACACTTTAGATCAAGAGTCAATAGTTTCATTTATTCGTATTTTGTCTTGATTTGGTTACCGTTCGCTTTGTACCAATTTAATTCTACTTTCACATATATTAACTAACAAAGCCTACTTTTGTTTACTGGCGTCTTTCGTATCTTTCATGTGAAAATTTAGTGCATTAAAAAAGAGTAAGGTAAGTTCATTACGTAGTAATACTATTTTTTTTATTCCTTTACATTCCCAATAGAACATAGGGCTTCAAGCTAAAGGCTGGAAGTTTCTGTAGCAGTGGTGTTTAATTTTACGGGATGGGGATGCTTGCTTCATGTCCAATCTTCCTTCTTTATCACTCTTATTACTGGCTTACTGAGGTAAAGGAGTGTGTCGGCCTTGGGATCAAACCCTGAGTCACATGCGTGGTCAGTGACCATTCTACCGCTGCGCCATCGACACACCCATCTACTTTGGAAGATGAAAAAAATAGAATGAAAACGGAGATATTCTTCAGGAAACAATCTAGAACCTTTGAGAACTGTTTTAACATAAGCACTAAATGTATTTTATGTTAACTAATAATCACAGAACACATACCATGTATTTCTACAAACCAGTTAGATTAAGTTCTCTATTTTAATGGAAAACATCTTTAGGAACATGATAAATCAACTCAAGAATTAATAACAATTATAATCAGGGGTGAAACTCAACTACTACAGGATTTCATCATGAGCTTACATTGGTTAGAAAACCATTGGAAACCCTGGGAGTACTGGACAACTGTTTCGTCAGCCTAGTTTGGGATTCATCATCAGCCCGCAGCCATCACCAGGGTTCGAACCCCAGGACCTTCTGGTTACAAGGTGAGCTCGTAGACCATTAAGCCACTGGGACCCGATCCAATGGCCATCCCATGGATTCTAACTTCTACCAATTCACGATATAGCTCCACCCCTAGCCAATGTCTTCGGCGAGTATTTATCCTCACACCCGACCAGCTGCACTCTACTGGTCACGACTTCTCACTAGAACCCCAGGTAACTATTTACCTGAAAAGGGCTAGTCGCTAGTGAGCATCTCATTGGTATTCAAGTATTGCCTTGTAGGGATTTGGTTGATTGGTTACAGGATTTCATCATGAGCTGACATTGGTTAGAGAACCATTGGAAACCCAAGTCTAAATTTTTATTATACCTTTTTTATTGAAGTATCTAATGCTTCTCTGTTCTACTGACTGTTTTTATTTAAACTTTGAAAATCAATATTCAATAAATAACCCCTTAGACATTGACTGTTTAACATAATACATTTGAGAATTGTTCTTCTTTTTCCACTGCACAGTGTGATATAATCTGTGTGGTATACACAAAAGTATTTTTTTTTTGGTTTCATTTTTCTTTTTGAATGTTTTGTTTTATTCATCTGTCGTGTTGTCTGTTTGAGTATATTCATATCACATCAACCAAATGGAGTTGTATCGATTTTATCAGTAGTTCCTCTCATATATGCACATTCATAGTATCGATCACTCTGTTTTCAGCAGTAACTTTTCACAATGATTGATTTATACAGAAAATTCGCTATTTACTCATTGGTTCGTTTCATTAATCTTTTAATAATAATAATAATAATAGCTTTATTTCAAAGAGTATTTGTAGTACAGGTATGGAATTTTCAGCGTGCATTACAATATATTGTATCTAATTACCTTATAAATTTTATGGGATTTTAAAATTAAAAAGTAACACCCAAAAAAGAAGATAAATAAAAAGGAAAAGAAACAGCGTTGCGTTTACATTTTAAACAATCTACCATAGGATATTAAATACAAAATTAGTGTGTAATAGAAGATGTGAACAACAGTGTAATAGTAACGAAGAAAGGAACCAAAAACTAATCGGACTATTTGTTAGAGTGCCGTAGTAAGTTGATCGTGTCATACCTAACGGATTTCTCATCACATAACAGCTGTGCCAGATATGGTATTGTGGATGTTTTGTACTTGGTAGTCCTAGCATACAACCTCCTATAGTTGCTTCTAGTTCTACCAGATGAAATGCAAGGAGAGAGCTGCGTATAGAGAGGATGCTCGGGGACTGACAATATTGTATTCGCTAGTTTCTTACATGACATGATATGTCTATCCACAATAGTGTTAACCAGTTGTTTTAACGATATCCCACTTGCCCCACTAACGGCTTTTAGTGCCCTTCTCAGCAAAACAAAGTCTTTCTTATGTAGTCCAGGAAAGAATAATAGGGAGCAGTAAAGGGGGATGTCATGTAATCAGTAAGTGTTCATGATGAGTATGTACTTTGAGAAGTTAGGTACCAGTGCTCGATATTGCCTTAATATCACTGGGAGCGTAGCTTTTTACGCTGTCTGTCTTCATTTACGCTTACAGTCTACTACTTCCTAGAATGCATCTTCATACTATCCAGAACTTTGGAAAGATGAAGTTTTACACTCTTGTGCATAGATCTCCGATAATTAAAGCCTATGCTTGTCTGTTCATTTTGCCAGTTCATTTTACTGTCTACAAAAATGACAGTAAAGTCGTAACTACAGAAGACAAGGGCCAGGAAACACATCGTTTATTAAGGAAATCAACACATATTTATAGATTTTCGTGTACATATTGTAGATTATTGTTAGCAGAAGAATACAGTCTTCTGACTGGTGGTTGTTTCTCACAGAAAATTAACCATGCATCTCTTTGTGACTGTTTCTTGAATGTCAGATCATCTATATGTTAACTGTATCCGCCTACGGAAAGTGTGCTGTGGTTGTTTGTTGAATTAGTCTTTGTTCTTATTTTTCTCAAAACCAATATTGGGGACGTAAATTACTGCCTACCAATTTGGCTAGCAGCCACCTCTCACCACAAAGTTACTCCTGAAACAAATTCTTATAGGAATCATCTTACTTGAATTTCACTATGAATTTCATGAAGTGTTTTGTGTTCTCTCTTTTATTTGCCAGCTGTTAATCTCCTCAATGGAAAATGTTCACCAAGGGACAATGTAGAAGGATGTCTGCTTCAGATAAAAAATCAATCAAATTCAAATATAAATCAAAATGGTCATACTGGTAACAATGATATCATGGAGAAATATCTCAGACTGAGTTTAGACAACCAATCGAAATCGCCTATACCTGAACAAAATAATGGCACAGTACAATCAAAGTTGACAAATGGATTTCATTCAGTCAGTCCAAAAAGCAATATACGCTCATGGTTTGAAAATAATGTAAGTCAATTTCAAAATTGGGATATAAATCAACTTTAGTGTATTAATGCACAAATAGCTTATCATTTCTCAGATTGCATAAACAGGTTTTCATAAATACATGTGTTTATTATGTACCAGATCATACACGTTGGATAGAGACTCTTGTGATAGACAGCATCATCATTTATTCTGATAGCCAAATATTGATTTTTTTAAAATATTGTCCGTTTGTATTAATTTATTAATTGTGTTGATTTTAAGGGTCGATATCATCAGTTGATTATTTCGTCGTGAATAATATTTTGAAATCAGAATACTAGTATTAGATGTATTGGAATTTTAACAGAACTTAGTCACTGTTTGTAAGTGATAACCAATATTCTTGATTGACGGCGGTATCATGCTCAAATTCAGTTTCATTGTTGATAACACTTCTTTCAACCTGTAGTTAACGTCGTAATATGTGACTTAAAGTATGTGACAGTTTTGTTACAATTTTTCAGTCTTCCACTCTAAACACTCTGTTGGCACTGGTTAGTGGGTGCCGACTAGCAGAGTGTGCATTTCGCCCGATTTCGGATTCCCCAGATGGTCATACTTGCTATCTCCAGTGAGTGATGGTGTTAACACAGAGACTCGAACTGAGTACCCTTCACTTGAACCGCCCAGAAATTACACCTTGGGTCACTTTGGTCACGAAGTGATTTTAAACACTTTGGTCCAATACAGTCAATCAACTGAAAATACCAGATAAACTTAAACGGTTATTAACTGAAACCAGTTTTAGAAGTAGTGGATTTCGTAGCCCAAATGGCCAAGTGGATAACTCCCTAGCGTTTGAAGCGAACAGTACGGGCTTCGAGTCTCTGTGAGAACATTACTAATCACTGTGGTCCGCAAGTGCATCCAGATGAGGGAGCCGGAATAGGATGAAATGCGAATCCAGCATTATACTGTAACAACAGAAGACAAGGGCCAAGCAACAGATCCTTTATTTAGGAAATCAACACATATTTGTAGATTTTCACGTACATTATTATAGATTGTTGTTAGCAGAAAAACATAGTCTTCTGATTGGTGGTTTCTCTCAGAACGTTAATTTTTCATCTCTTTGTGGCCGTTTCTTGAAGTTCAGATTATCCATCTGCTAACTGTATCCACCTACGCAAAGTAAGCTGTGATTGGTTGTTGGTTCGGACTTTGTTCTTTTTTTCTTATGACCAATATTGGGGACATATACATTGACGTAAATTGCTGTCTACCAATTTGGCTAGGAGCCAACTCTCACCACAATGGCTGTTGGCTTAAATTCCTAGTGAGAACGGTTATAGTTCTCAGATGCTGATGTGGCCGTCGAGAATTTTCGAAAAAAAATAGAGAAAACAACTAAAGTGCATCACTCTAATAATACACTTTAACGTTTAACTTGTTCATCTTACTATCTTCTACTTATGTTTTATTTATTATTCTTAAGTAAACTATGCATTTCATCTTATGTTCAATTTCAACCTTAACATGCAGCCAGCACAAAGCTGATCAGTGTGATTGTCTTGCCCACAAGTTTATCATAGTTTAATGTTCTTCATTACATAAATATACTGTTTAGGTTATATTCTGTTTATTGAAATTCTAAATGATTTCATCTTGTGCTTTTGATTGGTCAGTTTAAATATCGAACAAATTTTCTCATTCACTTTCATTGTTACTTGGATATACTGTTATACTTTCAAGTGTACCTACCTCCATTTAAATCCAAGTTGTTGGAATTTCCTATCTAAGTGGTTTGCTTTCTACCTTTCAACTTATAAGCAATTTTGCGCCCTACCACTGTCCGCCTTCTTATGTAGACTTATAATTATTTATTAGTTCAGTCTATAAATTTTGTTACAACTAACTTTTCTTACAAGCAAGCATTAAAATTAGCTCTATATTTATCTCATTACTTCGGAAACTAAAATAAAACTGGATGTTTTGGGTGTGTAGGTTGAATTCTTTATTAATTACAGGAAATTAGATAGTCATTAAAAGTGAAAGAATATTGGGCTCAAATTTTGTAACGAACATTGATTCTTTAACTTTAGTATACCACTACGAATTGATAAATCTGAAGGTCTGGGGTGAGTGATGCGAACACACTACCATTAAATTAGGGAGGTGGAATTCACTGCCGAATAATTTCCAACTGACTATCTATAAATTTATATATATATATAATTTCCTTTAATTCCTAGAGGAACATAGGGCTTCAGCCACGCGTCTCCATTGCGTTCAGTTCTCTGACAACGTTTTCACCTGGCTCCAAGTCTACCCACATGCTTTCATCTCCTCTTCACATGACCTCCTCCAAGTTACCCTCCCACTGACGACCAACTCGCCGCTTCCCTTTCGAGTTCCACTCGAGCAATGGCTTGTCTAATGATGCCACTCGACGGTTTCCTCAGAGTATGGCCAGCCAATCCACCTCCATTTCTTCCTGCTTATTTGTTGCACAATTGGTATATATATATATATATATATATATACTTCAGACCTTCATTAACAGTTGTCTTCACTCAATACTACTCAAGATCAGATGACCAGAAGAGATTAGAAAGAGGGATCTCTGGCAATGAGCGAACCAACTAGGAACCGATTGTGAAACAAATAGGCAAGAAGAAATGGAGGTGGATTGGCTGGCCATACTCTGAGGAAACCATCAAGTGGCATCATTAGACAAGCCATTGCTCGAGTGGAACTCGAAAGGGAAGCGGCAAGTCGGTCGTCAGTGGGAGCGTAACTTGGAGGAGGTCATATGAAGAGGAGATGAAAGCATGTGGGCAGACTTGGAGTGGGGTGAAAAAGTTGGCAGAAAAAAGAAGGCAATGGAGACGAGCGGTTGAAGCCCTATGTTCCTCTAGGAATTAAAGGAATATATATATATATATATAATTTCATAGTTTTCTCTAACGGATATAGATTTGAAAGCAACAAGATATATTAGCGGCAACTGTGTTCTAGAAAATAGTCTGCGTATTATGACGAATTATCCAGAAAGAAAACAATATAAAGCGGATGACAGTGAAGCCTTAATTTACCAGATCACTTGTCCCTGTTGAGCATAATTTATTGATCTTCAGCTCAATAGGCTTATTTTCTAAAATTTTCCAGCTTGAATCATAGCAGAAGAAACAGATATCAATGGATCTCTTGTCGACTTCCCTGAGCAACTCTACATGAAGTTTTTAAATTTATCTACAGACTTCCCTATTAGTGTAGCTTCAAATACACCGTCTATGTATAGCTTAATCACTATGATGTCAGGACTCCATATAACTGATCTCCTTGTTCAAAAGCAGTGCACACACTCACTTCTCTGAGTATGGCCAGTGTGATATTCCTAACTGTATTTTACTAATAACTCATTTCTAATGCAGATTTCACTTCAATACTTTATTGTCTTCGTTAATCTTATGTTCATTTTTATGATAAAAGTCGATTAAATCGTTTTTACATCTTTTACGTAATACTAACTTCCGTTTCTTAATCTTCACTTGTACACTTCCTTCTAGATAATGCCTCACATTAAGTAAACATAATCACTAGGATTTCATTAGTTTTCCTAACTCCCAATTGAATGTGAGTTGGATTGTACGTTCAAAAGAGATTTCAAATAAGTATCTGCTCTTTGCCTATCAGCTCAACAGTTACTTATATAGATTTAATTGGTGGCTGATGGCAAGCAGTGGAATCCAGGATGTGCATTTCGTCCCATTCGGGACTCGTTAGTTGGATGTACCTGCATTCCCCAGTGAGTGAGTGGTGATGTTCCCACCGAGGATCGAACCCAGTGCCCATAGTTTCAAACACCGAAGTGTTATCCACTAGACCATAGTAATTATTTTATTGAATTTTAGATTTTCCCGTCGATTGAATTCAATTAAATAGTTGCTTATATGACCTAAAAAGTCAATGAGCTATTTCATATCTGTAACAGCAATTATTATGCTTTGCTATGGAGTACCTAAGGAATGCATATTTTACATCAGATTTTTTCTCTAATCAACTTGTCCCTTGAAATGACTGAAGTGAAACTCTTTACCTCGTTTAGCAATGAAATGTCATACCACAAAACCGGAATGATTTGACTTTGTTTTTAAATACTGTAGACATAATTATGAATTCAATGCGTTACATTCATTTACAGAGTTAACCTCATTTAAGGAGTGTAATCTGACACTTCATGAAATGGGTAAGTTGTTGATTGATCTTAAAAGCATATCTTTTCTTAATTCCAAGGTATGCAAACAACGCAAATATTTAATGCATGCATAAGCGTTCTATTTTATTTAGGTTAATGTCTAGAATAATGTTCTTCTTCAGCTGACTCTTTTTTTAACTCTTTGGCCACTGAAAACTCACTTTAACTCAATTCCGTAACAAATCAAAAATGCATTGGAAATATATGCAGACAAAGTGTATTCACTTGAATTTTAGAAATGTTCATTTATAATTAGATAATTAGTATATTGTTCAACGCATTAGATGCTATCAAGCAAACTAATTTATTTTATTTTTGAATAAAGAAAGAACGAACATACTTGCAGGATAATAGGAGCTCGCTTTATTTCAGGGATTCTCTCTCTTCAACTGCGTACACCTTAGATAAATTAATTGTTGATTGGACATTAGTCAGTAACTAGTGTAATGTGTCAAGTCCTATCTTCGGTGCAGATTGAATTCTATCAGTCAAGCTTGCAATGTGGCCACTACTGCTAGGTGGCTCGCCATCACGGTGCACTGTGAATTGTTGGTATTAGATGGTTGGAGGCGATCGGCAACAGGAAGCCTTCCTCGACCTAGGTTTCGTCCTAGTTGGCACTAATCAGTTAGCAAGGCGTATCTGCAATCTCGAAGGAACTCATGTCCCTTCTGAGATTCGAGTCCACATCACCCAGTGCTGCAGTCAGAGACGTCACCACTGTTCGAATCCCAGAAGGGACATGAGTTCCTTCGAGGTTGCAGATACGCCTTGCTGATGAATGACAACTAGCACGGAACCTAGGTTCAAGGCTTCCTGTGGCCAATTGCCTTCAACCATCCAATATAAATTAATTGTGTTACAAAATTTCTGAACATATTTTTACAATGATTTCAAATTATAGATAGAAAGTATGAGCAACATAATTTCAAAGATGGTGTAAGTAGACGATTATCTAGTGTTAAAAGAGTAACTGTTTGTATAGTAAGTAGACAATGGGGTGGAGTTCTGATTTCTCTTAGAAACAAAGAAGGACTAAAGACAAAATACAAGATAGAACAGCGGAGTTAATTTGTACATATTATGGTGGAGAATTCAGGAGGGTGGGATGAATAGTGAAGTAGAATTATAAAATAAATAAAATAATTCAACTCAGTATATTTGAAACCTAAATAGTAAAATTTAACTTAGTGAGTGAAAATCAAATTCAAGATTGAGTGAAATGTTACTCACCGGAACAAAACACAAAAGCACATGAACAAAACAAACACGGTTAGCTCGGTAGTGAGAGATTAGTCACACTCTCTTTCTGTATGTATAGTCTTTTGATGGTAATGATTTTTGCGAACCGAAATAACTATGCTTTTGCATGTGTATTGATTATTTTGGAAGCTTGACTCATTTCGACTGTATGTCACCTGCTAATTAGGTGTATGGCGAATACTTTGCTTCCTTGAAAACGGAGACTTTTAAGGATATGCTCGGAGAATCTAGTAGACGGTCTCCTCTAAGACCTGTCTATTTACTTGCTGGTGGAAGTGCAGGTGAATTGGTTAATGCTGGTGAAGTTGGCAAGAGTGGGATACTTATCTCCTTTTGACTGGGTTAACGAGCATACTGTTTTGTAAAGTGGAATGAGTCTAGATGCGGGAAATGTTCTTTTTATTACACCTTTGATTCTGTTTTCCATTCTTATAGATACTTTTTCGCCTTTGTACGCTAGACAGATAAAAACTGGCTTCTTTACAACCATATCGGGTTTCGGATTAGGTGGTTTTTCTTTCCTATATTTCGACATGAACTTCCAAGAGTATACATTTCCGATAAGGTTCTTCTCTGTGACTACCGGTTCATCTTCAATCTTATCTTCTGAACACAACGCTCTAGCTCTGCTAAAGAGCTTTTTCACCAGACTCCCTTTGTAGCCAATGAAGCAGAAACTGTGATAATTCAAGTATTGGCTAGTCCAAATTTCTTTACTGTAGATGGATTTTTAAACTGTTCCATCATTTCTTCTTTTTATGTTGAAATCTAGGAAGTGGAACTGAATGTTGCGTTCATGGTCCATTGTAAATGCTATATGAATGTGACTCGCGTTATGGTTTTCAAATATTGTGTATGCGTGATCCATATTGTTGCAAACCGCAAAAGTGTCATCAGCATAACTGCAGTTATTTATTATAAACACATAATGATTATTAAAGAAATAAAGTGATATTGCTGTTACGAAGAAACGCCCACCAGTTGAATGTCCAATGCTTTTGATTGAAATGACACTGAAGATACGATACACTTTATGTGTACACTTATAGAGGGAATGGATGGAAAACATAGGGTGTGATTCCTTTAAGTGTAACCGCAGAACATCTCCCAGTGTTTAATCTGTTCAATAGCCTTATTTTCAAAACTACCGAAAAAAGTGACAAATATGTAATAATCGTGGATAAGCATAGCGTATTTTATATTTGGTGTATCTCTCGTAGTTGCTTACTTACTTACTTTATATTTCATAGCATTACTTAATTGGTTTGTCTGTCTGTCTGTTTTCGACATAGAACTTTGCACCAATGTGCACCAGTTTAAGTCGCCACACCCCCTCCATGGAGCACACAAAGCCAGAGAAGAAAGTAAAAAGAAACGCGAAATAGAGACAGTAAAAAGGGGTATGAGACAAAAAGAATAGTAATAATAAAAAGCAATATAGTTTCACTGGAAATTATAAGTCATAAAGAGTGGATGCATCTGCGCCAGCCACTGAGAACAATTTTCAGCCATGTCACCAATTGTTTCCAACCATTGGTTTTCACCGTCCTGAGGACGCCAACCAGTCAGGAAGTCTACACGTTCCTACGTGGCTTAGACTAACTGTTGTAGATTTCATTGACTGGTGCCATGTTTTGGTTTGACCACCATTAACTTTTCCAACGTGATCCTATGTCAGCTAGCATTGCCCATTGTCGAGGAAGGCGATGACTAGACACTCATTCGTAACACATGTCCTAACCATCTCAGTCGATGTAATTCCACAGCCTCGTCGATTGATTTCCCCCCCCCTCCTTACCTAGCACTCGACGCCTAACCTTAATATTGCTCACCTTATTATACCACTTCACAGCTAGTCTTCCACCCTCAATGACTATGTCTCACAGCCATAAAAGAGGATGGAGCGGACTACTGAGGAGTACACCTGCCCCTTCATTGGTAGTTAATATAATCTTGCATTTGTCTTTTATGATAATCGATTTTTATGTATTTTCTAAACGTGAACCCACTTTGAGTTAAGAACGATAGCTCACATGACTGCTATTGATTTCAGATTTAGTAGTATTAAGCTGGTCATCATGCAAATTGTGAATTTTGACGTTTATTAAAGAGCATTGAAGTAATCCTTGCAACAGTAAAGATATAATGCTAAAATGACTAAAATGACACAGTATTATAACTCATGTATGGTGTTGTCTGTTGTAAGCTTAATTTGTATCTGAATTCAAAGTAGTATTTCTCAAATAAGACAGTGATTCGTAAATACGTCAACTCGTGATCAGAATAACTCATGAGAATAAAAGCATAGTTGTCATGGTGCTCAATCAATGTACAAAACAGGTAGAGGAATAATTTAGTTAACTTACGTGAAGTCAACACTTATCCCGTCTGTTCTGTTTTCGACATAGAACTTTGCACCGATGTGCACCAGTTCAAGTCACCACACTCCATGTAGCACACAAAGCAAGATAAGAAAATAAAAAGAAACGCAAAACAGAGACAGTGAAAGGAGATATGAGACAAAAAGAATAGTATATCGAAGAACAATATAGTTTTATTGGGAATTATAAATTATAAGAAGTGGATTCATCTGCACCACTGAGAACGATTTTGAGCCATATCACCAATTATCTCAAGCCATTGATGTTTACTGACCCGAGGACCCCAGCCAGTCAGGAAGTCTGCACCTTTCTACGTGGCCGGCTCAAATTAACTGTTATGGATTTCATTGACTGGTGCCATGTTTTGGTTTGACCACCACTGGCTCTTTTTCAACCTGATCTTATGTCAGCTAACATTGCCCATTGTCGAGGAAGGTGATGATTAGGGATACATGCATGCGTAACAATTGTCTTAACTATCTCAGTCGATGTAATTTCACAGCCTCGTCGATTGATTTCCCCTCCCACCTACCTAGCACTCGACCGATGCAAAACCTCAATATTGCTCACCTCATTATACCACTTCACACGGGAGATAGAACGCAGGCACCTATGATTAAAGACAGCTAATCTTTTCATATCTTCCACTCTCAATAGTCAGGTCTCACAGCCATAAAGGAGGATGAAGCGGACTGATGAGCAGTAAACCCGCCCTTTGGTCGATAGCCGGATATCTTGTCTACGCTAGAGACGATGTAAACGTATCCCGTACAATAAACTCTGTTGCTGCTAGCAATTTTCATAGTTCATTTTTATTTTATTTGTTGATAAGCAAAGGTATATTGTTTCAACAGTGACTACCTGCTACTAACCATAATGCTTTCACTTTATTTTGCAATTCCTGCTTGTAGAATGGTCATTTTAAATATATAGGTTCCACACTCTTTACTTTATCCCTTTACGTTCAAATAGAACATAGGGATTCAAGCTAGAGTTTTGAATTTGGCGGCTACTGGCTTCGTTTATAGGGGTCTATTGTCACCGTAGCGTCACTGTGCTACTTTTGCATATAATAATACGTTTGGTTAGTCTTGTATGCGAGATCAGTTCTATTGGGCTTGTCTATGCAGTGCATAATTGATTGACGCGATCAATGATCGACGTAACAAGGCTTACCTATGCATTACTATGTATACTAACCGTGCGAATGGTCCACCGAGGGAGAGGGCTGTCGAGTGATTGCGCCACAGGATGATCCTGCATCCCGGTCTCGTTTCGCAAGAGGCAGGGATGGGTTTGTTTGGTTCTCCTGAAAACCAATACCCAGTCAATGGGTGTATCACTGTGTGAATAAACTGGTTGATCCTGCCAGTAGTCATATGCTCGTCTCAGAGATCAAGCCATGCATGTCTAAGTACATACCTTAAAACGTTGAAACCGTGAATGGCTCATTAAATCAGCTATGGTTCTTAGATCATATATACTACATGGATAACTGTAGTAATTCTAGAGCTAATACATGCAATTATACTTTGAATTTTTTTACAAGGTTGGGTTGGTAGCCTCACGCCCAACTTCCCTTCTTTACTAGCTTAGCGCGGTCCACGAGTGCCTCGGCCGGGGATCGAACCTCGGACCACTTGCGTGGTTGGTGATCGTTCTGCTGCTGAACCACTGACTCACAAAGGCGAGCCAGTTGGACATTCAGCCAACGGGACATGATTGAATATTTAATGAGTATCATTTCGAGTTTATAGATATATAACTGTTCTTAAGATCTGCAGACATTAATCCATAATACTTTTATACTCCAACAGACTTTCAGAGCTAGAATATATATCACATTGAAAATTAGACTGTCTGTATGAAATCCTAATCACGTAAAAATGAGAACTTCCGATAAAAAAATTGTTATCTCATTATGTATGCATGCAAGCATGTTTTTATGTATGAAGTTTTTTCGTTTACAGTTAAAAGATCAGAGGAATGAAACAGTTAAACATGAAATTACTAGTTTAAAATTTTAGACAATCTAACGCATGTAGACTGAAAATTAATGAAAGATTTTTATCATGCGACAGTCTTGCTTTAGAGCAGACGTAAATTCATGCTAGTAGTAAAAATTATTCGAATGAGTGTGACAAACATTTATCGATGTTTATACATAACATTCGTTTTCGACTGTTTGTTCGATAACTTCGTTCAGAAGACGAAATTATCAAAAGCGAGATCAGTTAGAGAATCACTGAAAACCAGGGAGTACTGGACAACCATTTTATCCTAGTTTAGGACTCTTCAACAGCAGTTATCCCATGACCTCACGAGGGGTCGAAGCCAGAGCCTTCAGTTTACGCGGCCAGTCCACTGATCATTCAGTAATCTATGCGAAACCCAATGATCCATGAATCTCATCGTTTGCCAATTTGCAATAAGGCGCAGCTACCAACCAAATGTTATAGCCTGGTATTTATTGTCACACCCAACTTGGTTGACCGTACTGGTCACGCCTGCACCTTAGAACTCCAGACAATTTCATCCTGTAGTCAATCACTAGTGGTCAATAGATTAATTTTCAAGTGTTTGGTTTCCAGGGATCTGATCGATTTTAAGTTAAGTCACTAAGTAACTTCAGTTACAGAACTATTACTTTAGTAGTCCCCGTTTTCAATGGTCTTATAACTGAGGTTATTTTTCGAACTAATTTAAAACCAATCAAATCCATGCAAACCGACACTTAAAAAATATGACAAGAAAACACTATTCTATTCGTGACCAGTAGGGTGCAGAAGGTCGGGTGTGAGGACAAATACTCGCCAAAGACATGGACTAGGGGTCGCGCGATGTCGTGAATTGGCAGAAGTTGGAATTCATGGACCATTGGATCGGGTCCCAGTGGCTTAATGGTCTGCGAGCTCACCTTGTAACCAGAAGGTCCTGGGGTTCGAATCCAGGTGGGTGCGAACTGATGAAGAGTCCCAAACTAGGCTGACGGAACAGCTGTCCAGTACTCCCAGGTTTTCCAATGGTTCTCTAACCAATCTCTCTCATGATGAAATCCTGTAACCAATTAGATCAAATCCCTACAAACCAACACTTGAATATTCTAGCGTTGTCAGAAATGCTCATTACTATGCATCCACAAGCACCTCCAGGAACAAATCTGTTCACATGAAATCTCGTAGAGACTACCAAAGCATCCGAATGAGAAATTAGACCTAACTTATTTTCATTCAACTGGTATTTCGCTCATGTGTCTTGTGGATTTCAGGTACTAGCCGCCTAACTTGGTCTTTTTGTTTTCTGATTCTAATCTTATACAATGGCGATCTGAGATAATCTAATCTAATGGGGAGGGGGGGGGTTGCTGACTTAAGCAGCTCAAAAAAGCCTTGGATTGCAGAATGATTCTACTTGACAGAAGTTAATCTCGATGGCTTATTAGCCAGAACACTAGACTGGTTATCTCCAGATCAGTGGGCTAGATACTGCCGTCACTAAAATTGTCGTGTTAACTTCATTTATCACTGCAAATAATTTCAATATATCAAGTGTAGTTTGAATAAGTTTAATCACAAACAAACCAGTCAAAAGTATGTCTGTTATTTTCATTTTATATAAATATTGATCGAAACCTTTTATGACTAGACAATTTCAGGATGCTAAACTACTTTACATGTAACTGTTGTTCATATTATTCATCAATTGCCACAGCTTAGTAGATAAATCTACGATGTTAAGATTACTAAAGAAGCATTTGAAAAATAAGCTAAATTACTGCATACACAAACGCATAGTGATGTCTTGTGTTGTCTTTTTAGATATCTTCAGCACAGACTTTATTGTGAAGTAATTTTTTTATCTGATTCACTGTAAATGACATAACTATCCTTGCTGGTGACCGTGGCTGTGATGGGTTATTACTTTGTATTAATATCGATCATTTCATTAACCTGAAATTTGACTTCTTTGTCATGTGACATAGTCTTTGAACAGGTATTGTATGTCCTTGAACGAAAAGTCAGCGAGGATATCGACCTTATATATATATATATACTAACTACTAGAGGAACGGACGAGGATGTCAAATCGAGAATCAGGAAGGCGAGAAACACATTCATCAACCTGAAACCAATCTGGAAATCTTCGTCACTCAGCATCATCAACAACAAAATTCGCTAGGATTTTCAATACAAACATCAAGTCAGTCAGCTCTTCTATACGGATCAGAAACTTGGCGGGCGGGCGGGTCACAAAGAATATTTCCAACAGCCTGTTGCAGACCTTCATCAACCAACAACTGTCTTTGCTCTGTACTGAAGATCAGATGGCTGGGCCGGAAAGAATCACCAACAAGAAACTATGGGAAGAAACAAAACAAGAACCAATCGCCAACCAACAAATATGCAGGAGAAAGTGGAGATGGATCGGACACTTGCTGAGGAGGTCGGTTGGTGACATCGCGCGTCAAGCCATTGCTCGAGTGGAACCCGAAAGGAAAACAGCGAGTGGGGCGTCAGTGCAAGGGTGACATGGAGGAGATCGTGTGAAGAGGAAGGAGTTGAAACAGTATGGACTAACATGGCTGCAATTGAAAAATACAGTAAAAGAAGACAGAAGCAAGTAGAGACGTGCAGTTTAAGCCCTATGTTCCACTAGGAACCCAAGGGAACAATAATATATGTATATATATATTTCAAAGTTGATGACAATATCGCAAAATTATCTTGTGCGTCGGTATCACAGCGGTTAAGACTCTCGCCAACCATGCACGTGTTTCGAGGTTCGATCCACTGCCGACGCACACCTGATATCAATGGTCGGCCTGACAAGTTTGGGCTACCGAATTCACATGCTGAGAATTCCATACTTGCACCAAGAATACGGCGTGTAATCAAGCTATAATAAAAAATAAAAAATATCAGAAAAGTACGCCTTAGTTGTTTTGTTTTCTTGTATGACTTTTCTTCTTGGTTGGTTATTTTTCTAATGCTTATTTTTTTTCAAGCCATTCTTCCTTCTGAACTTCTTCGTTTCCTTTAAGTGATATTCCAATGAAAACAAACAAAATGAGGTGGTGTACAGTCGCATTAGATACTTAAATATTTCTCTGTGCTCCTAAATTTGCTAAGCATGCATGTTATCTGTCAAAGGATTAAACTGATAATCTTTTTTGTTTTGGAATTTAATACTTCAAACCCTCAGATTATCGATTAGCTAAAAAAAATTGGTCCCATGAATATACAATTTTAGCCCAATATATATGACACTGAAATCACTGCTTCATGTCATATATTGATTTAGGACTATTTGCAACTGCTTAGTAAGTGAAAAAAGGACTTCTCAGAAAACATAAGAGTGTATGAATTCAATCCATATTATGCACATGATATTGTAACAACAGACAACAAAGGCCAAGCAGCAGATCGTTTATTAAGGAAGTCAACAAGTATTTATATATTTTCATGTATATATTATAACTTATTCAAGCAAACAAACACAGCCTTCTGAATGGTTGTTTTTCACAGAAAGTTAACCCAGCATCTCTTTGTGACTGTTTCTTGAATGTCAGATCATCTATATGTTAACTGTATCCGCCTACGCGAAGTCTGCTGTGGTTGTTTGTTGAATCAGTCTTTGTTCATATTTTCTCACGATCAATATTTGGGACATAAACACTGACGTAAATTAATGTCTACCGATTTGGCTAGAAGCCTGCTGCCACTACAATATTTGTGTGCTACGGAAAATTCTTCAGATAGATTGAAGTAATTCAGTGATAATCTTCAGAAATCAGAAAATCTGATTTACATTCGGCCTGTTGAGCACTTGCATGTTGAGATTTCAATTCGTTTTACGCTTACTTTGATTATCACTGGTTTGTTAGGCACTCACTTTATAAATAATAATAAGCAAATTCAGTCTTGTATTTCACATTAGATGCACAATAATTTGAGACTGATCAACCATCAACTTGAATAAGGCAAAGCAAAATGAGTCAGTGTTTAGGAAATAAGTCTGTTTACAAGTGTGGAAATATTCATAAGTTTGCAGACGTCTACGGCAACCCAATGTCTTTTAGAAGGTGGTGTCAGTTGCTGCATATTTCAATAATGCACAATAAAAATGAACACTTTTTTCCAGTCCACTAAAATAACCTAGAATGTATTAAACACAGAGTATTTTCCTCGCCAGTCTGTCTGAGATAGCCTTAGTTAACAGACTAATGGTACCTGTTTGTCGAAATTGCTTGGTATTTTCCGTTGTTTGACTTCTATGTGATTGAAATGGTTGCCCTCGGTTGACATATCGGCTTTTAGTACGAATGCTTCAATGAAATCACCCTATTCAGGTAGATAGTTATCTGGGGTTCTACTGGAAAGTAGTGACCAGTAGGGTGCAGAAGGTCGGGTGTGAGGACAAATACTCCCAAAGACATTGGATAGGGGTCGCGCGATGTCGTGAATTGGCAAAAGTTAGAATTCATGGGCCATTGGATCGGGTCCCAGTGGCTTAATGGTATACGAGCTCGCTAGCCTTGTAACCAGAAGGTCCTGGGGTTCGAATCCCGGTGGGTGCGAACTGATGAAGAGTCCCAACTAGGCTGACGAAACAGCTGTCTAGTACTCCCAGGTTTTCCAATGGTTCTATAACTTATGTCAGCTCATGATGAAATCCTCCAACCAATCAAACAAATCCCTACAAATCAATACTTGAAAATATGATTTTATTTGGTTGATGGAGACTAACAGTGGGATTCAGTTCCAGCCATCATTGAAAGATCGCCACTAAGAGCCAATATATCAATAGCGACCAATCGTCTCGGTTCAACACAAATCAGTTAGCAGGAAATACAAAATAATTTCAACAAGTGACAACTGATATCGGTTACATCAGGCGTGGTTCTCATGGCGCAGAAACTTAGTGAGTAACGCTTTGACGTTAGAAACAGTGGTCGCTAGGTACGAGCCCCAGTGAGAACACCATAACTCACTCGAATGCAAAATAAGCTGAAATGAGCATCTCGGATTTCATTGCCAACTACCATTAACGAAACAGTACCAATTGTTCTATCTTTCGACTCTGTTTCTATTGCAATCTACCTTACTAATTCCGTCGCTTCTAATTTATGCAAAACATTAGTATTGATCAATACCAATGCAAACCGACAACCAATCACAACCAAGGTCATCAGGAGAGACAATTATATTATTCATGGATAAATGAAATAAGTTCACTTCATATTGAAATTTGCGCTGAAGACGTTGTATATAAAGACAATTAAAGCTTCGCCTAAGTGAACACAACGAAATCAAAATAGAACAGCTTTAGTGGGATTGAAATTTCTCAATAAATATTGATCATTAGTTGAAGATTGAGAAGTGGACTATTCGATCGAGTTATGAGAAAACAGGCAAATCAGCGTAGTGGTTTTCACAATAGTGCATTGTTTTGCATTACCACATTACCAAGCAAAACAAAAAGGAAAAGAAATTTGATGATACAAAAATGGACAAACATGAGTGGGGAGAAAGATAGAACTTTTATGATCACCCGTTGAAATATTCAGAAATTGAAAGATTCTATAAGTTGGATGCTTAATTGTCATTATGAATGATTTTGAGCAGTGTCAAGAACTAGTGATTCGGAGCAACTATACGATTTTAAAACAAGGAACCTACACTTCTCCATATAAATCAAAGTGACGGTTACATGCTCTGTGGTTTATTCTCATCTTTTTGTCTAACGGCTTATGACTCCTTTCAACTCAAGCTTACTTCAACCGACATTACTTATCGAAGAAGCTGATGACTCGGCATGGATTAAATATATCTTAGCTACTTTACTTGGTGTTGATACACTGCTTCATCAATCGATTCGAACCGCCTTTATTGCACTCTACTTCTAATTTCTATATTATTTATCACGTTTTCCCACCTAACATGAGTAATTTATGAAAGACACGCCTGATCGATTGACTTGAATTCTCATCATGTCTTCAACTTTTATAGAATGTGTCTCAGTCATAAAATAAAACACAGAAGCGCTGCAAGGTTATACATGATTTTGTATGAGTAACCGAATATTTCATCATAGCCAAAAGTGATGCGGATTAGCAAGTGGTGGTGAACAAGCCTTCTGTATTTGTGCTCAGATTGCTACAAAATCCAGCTACTGATCAACTATCAGTACTTTCTAATTTAATTTGTGGATGGTGACTAGCAGTGGAATCCAGGATGTGCATTGCGTCCCATTTGGGACTCGTCATCCGGATGTACCTGCATTTCCCAGTGAAGGATGATGTTCCCACCAAGGCTCAGTACTTTCTCTGTCTTTATGTCAGAATTCAATGCAGACAGCTATTGTATTACACTGTTGCATTTAATAAGGCTGAAGTGTACACCAAACAAATTCGAAAGTATGCTTAGGAAGTCCGGATTTTGAGTATCTTATAAACGTGTCTAATAAGAACCGAATCATCTGCTTACTCGAAACCAAATGGCGATTTTCATAATATAAATTCAGTTTCTGAAACGTTGACATTAAAGTGAAGCGGGTTATCTTCAAAAATTGTGAGACAATTTAGTTTTTAAATGTTTGACAAAATACATTAGATGAAGTGATGTTTATTATAACAAAAGTTGTCTGCTTCTTTACAAGTTTAAAATGGGAAAACGAATACTATTAATGTGATCGATACACAAAACGGAATGTATCAATTACAGCGCATACGCTTCATTTTGTTCTTAGTATTGTCTAATCCAATTTTTACCCTAGATCCATCGAAGGATCTGGCGACTAATTTAATCTGTTGCATCCATACACAATTACACAGGATTTTCCAGAAGTACACTTTCTGTCTGAATTTAAATTTTCTCTGATAGTACACTGAACGTCAATTTATATCTCATCATTAGAAAGATAAGTTTTTTTTAAGTCGTGTAAAATTCTTCGTAAATCTTTATGTGTTGAATGACTAATAACTAACAACAGATATGTAATAAAGTTTCTCAATTTAACTTCAAATACCTTCTAAGTATGGATACAAAATCTAATACTGAAAGTTTCAAACTATCTGACTTTTTTAATTTAATTTAGATTTTATTGATATAAGGATAAAACCTGGGTACTGTGATAGAGCATAACTCCAGTATGGAT
The DNA here is from genome assembly GCA_944472135.2 of Trichobilharzia regenti. Classification (NCBI taxonomy): domain Eukaryota; kingdom Metazoa; phylum Platyhelminthes; class Trematoda; order Strigeidida; family Schistosomatidae; genus Trichobilharzia; species Trichobilharzia regenti. The sequence goes on along the minus strand of OX235262.1, from coordinate 127,574,326 downwards.
AAATCACACAGTGTTGTACAGTAATATTAAATGATGACGTTTCGAGCACAAATTATTGCTCCTCATAATCATATCAAGTTACTCACACAACTTTTTACTTCATTTATATACATGCGTGGAATTGATTAGACATTTGAATAAAATTCAATATCGGATAATGTACATTCAGAAATAATAATAATAATAATAATAATAATAATAATAATATGAGTGTTATTGACCAATTACTATCAGATAGGAAATAAGACGAGTGTTTTTTTTACAGTCATAATAAGTAACTTGTTAGAATGTTATGATGTGCTTGAATTGAAGTAGAATTTTATGATTATTTATTATCCTCTTCTGATTTGACTGGCAGTAATAATATCTTCCATATCTGTGGTATCTGCGTTGAGTCATTTCTGTTGTATGTGTTGGGTTGAGACTCAACGAACCAGGATTCAGTAGTCGATATCTCTCTCTCCACGTACATAGATAACTTCTTAGAATCTTAACCCTCTCCCACCTTTTTGTGTGGTCGTGTGTTAATGCATGCAGTGTAATTGCTGAGCTTTTCTCTAAATTACTTGTCTTCTCGGGGTCAACCATTCTTACCTTAGCTAAATTCTTATGTTCTGACAATCTGACTACCCCTGACCTACTAGTCTGACCTATGTAGTTGACTGAACTCACAGTCATTATACTCTATTTTGTAAATTATATTATTTTGTTTAATTGGGTCCACCAGGTGTTTTGGCTTACAGGGCTTGTCTCTGAGTGAGTTTTTAGGTTTGAATGTCCCCCTAATTCCTGCTTTATTAAGAATCCTACGTGGGGCCTCTGATGTTCCCTCCTTATATGGAGTAACACAGAAATGACTCAACGCAGATACCAGAGACATGGAAGATATTTTTGCCAGTCAAATCAGAAGAGGATAATAAATAATCATAAAATTCTACTTCAATTCAAGCACATCATAACATTCTAACAAGTTACTTATTATGACTGTAAAAAAAACACTCGTCTTATTTCCTATCTGATAGTAATTGGTCAATAACACTCATATTATTATTATTATTATTATTATTATTATTATTATTTCTGAATGTACATTATCCGATATTGAATTTTATTCAAATGTCTAATCAATTCCACGCATGTATATAAATGAAGTAAAAAGTTGTGTGAGTAACTTGATATGATTATGAGGAGCAATAATTTGTGCTCGAAACGTCATCATTTAATATTACTGTATAACACTGTGTGATTTATCAAAATAAAATCATAGTTATAATGCAATTTCCAGTCAGTTCATTGCACCGAAGTGCTCGGTCTCAGGTTGATATGTTAGCCCCTTGTGCAGATGCTTCGACGATGTCTGGTCATATAACTTGAAGTCAAATGGTTGATGGGGACTAGCGGTGGAATCCAGGATACGCAATTCGTCCTATTTGGGATTTGTCTCTGGATGTACCTGCATTCTCCAGTGAGTGATGGTGTTCCCACAGTGGCTCGGACTCAGTACCCATAGTCTCGAACGCCGAAATCACTAACCATTAGAGCTGAGCACTTAGGTCCAATCAATCGACGGAGAAATGAAAATTGAATCAAATAATTAATAAGGCCCGTTGCATAAGAGGTGGATTTCGTGGCCCAAGTGGTCTAGTGGATAACGCTTTAGTGTTTTGAGACTACGGGCACTGAGTTCGAGCCTCGGTGGTAACATCACCCACTGTGGAACGCAGGTACATCCAACTAACGAGTCCCAGATAGGACGAAATGCGCATCTTGGATGCTACTGCCAGTCCGCATCAACGTATCTAACTTTTTAATAATAAAATCACTTCAGCCAACCCTAATTGCGTATGTGGTTCGGGTTCGATTTTCGAATAACATACTCCTTAACCTCTCTTAGCTGGTAGGAAGCTGGATAAAAAAGGAAGGTTGGGCGTGGAGCTGGGAATCCTACCCCGTAAACACACTGCTACTAAAACTTTCTATGTTCTAGTCGGAATGCAAATGAATAAAGAAGACTATTATTAGTATTATTAATAATGGAATACTGAAACTTCGTTTGCCATCAACGGAAGAGTCTACACCTTATCATCTACAGTTTATTTTTTTAAAGTATTTTCTTTAATCAATCTATTTTGCTAATTTAACTTATTAATTGACTTTGAATAAGTGACTCAGTATTATTATTATCATCGATATTATGAACTATTTCACCCATGGAGTTACGATGTCATTTTTTCTTCATTTCCTCTATTTAATTCACTTATTTCAGCATAATTTTAGTTCCAGTGAATCAGACATAAGTTTGAACAAAACCCGAAATGGACATTTCACCCCACTTGAAAGTTTAAACAATCATGAGAAAATTCAAAATGGGTAAGTGAAAATAATATTTAACAGACAAATAATATGAATAGAATGAATTTGAAATTTATGTTAATTCATAAGTATTCAAGATTATCGTTTAGCGATTTAGGCATCTAATTCTAAAAAAAGTATTTATAAGCAATAGGTGGTGGTGGTAGTCAGACGCCATTATTTGACATCACTGGTTTCGATATATAGCAACAATTTAGGCAGTCAATTGGAGTTAGAAACTTTATGATCTTATGTCATAGTATCCAAATGAGATTGTATACTCAGTAGGCAGTTTAAATGGCCTTTTGACATCATCATCGTATAACAAATGAAGAACAAATATCTGATGGACAATGTTATTTTGATAGTAGCTCAAGAAAAGTAATCAAAATGACAAGGAAGATGACAATAAACCCAGAGAAAATGCATTGACAGATGAAGTTTTCACGATAAGTCTGTTAATATTAAATGAAACTAGACTTGAAGGGATTCATTCGTGGTTTGCTAACGAGTCAATAAGGTTCAAGTTGTCAGTGTAAAGTCAAGCTGCTCAAATAGAAGTTGTTTGAGAACAAATCTTATGTACTGATATATTTGAAAGTCAATGTTATTATCAACTAAAAAAAACACTTGAACTTTGAAACAACACGGACACTTGTTCAGGTTTGGTCACTATGGTGCCAAACAAGAGATTATCAACTTGAAAGGCGAACAGATAATCATTTAACGGATTGGTCAGAATTTTATACGACAGGATTCATTATAAAATACATGCTAAGTGAAACCGTTGACTAATTACTTCACTTTATTCCTATTTGATTTATGTGTTATACCTTATCTTTCAGTAGTACATAAATTAATATCAGTTAGAGAACCATTGAAAATTAGGGAGTACCGGGCAGTTATTTCATCTTAGTTTGGGAATCATCGACAGTACGCACCCAGTGGGATTCGGACCCAGGACCTCCCACTTACAATGATTCTCTAACTGATATCAATCCGTGATCAATTCGTAAAAACAAATCTAATCCGTACAATGCAACTATTGAAAATACATAAATTGTCTACTTATTATCGTGCACTCATTATTCTGACACAAAAAAATAATACATAGAACAATGGAACTTGAGAGTCAGTCTGTCTGGATTCAACATAGAACTTGGCACCGAAGTGCAGCAGTTCGAGTTACCACATTCCAAATAGCACACAAAGGGACTTGAGAGACTTACATTTCGTAAATAAGTGTTAACCCTTTTTTACACAAGATGATTGATACAACATTAGGTGACTGAATTAAAATTTACTTTCCAAAGTAAGACACAAATCAGTGTTATTAGAGCAACAATCATATTATATATGACGAGGTATGGAGCTGTATTTTGCTTCTAAATCAAATCAAAAGACCTCCAGTTGATGTATTTGAATAAAAATGAGTTCATGCTCTGAAAACTTTGACATCATAAAAGCTCAAATTTGTATCATTACACAAATAAACAGATATAAGACAGTTGTTCTTAAACGTATTACGCCTACAGCCAATATATTCTCCAAGTTTTTCCAGATGCAGAGTACTAACAATACTGGTCACCAACAAACAATTTAAGACATATAGTGAAAATATTCATTCAGAGATTTAGAAAAAAATTGATCAAAAAATATCCTTTTCGATAATTCTCTCTTCTGGCTCAATAAATATGTATTTTAATATAGTTGGTTTGTAATGGTTAGTTTTGTTTTTACGAGTTGATATCAGTTAGAGAACCATTGAAAACCAGCACCGGAGTACTGGACAGCTGATGTTTCATCCTAGTTTGGGAATCATCGGGAGTACACACCAACCACCAGGGTTCAAACCCAGGACCTTCTGATTACAACGCAAGTCCGTATACCATTCAGCGACTGGAACCCGATTCAATGGCTCATGAATTCTAACTTCTACCGATTCGTAATTTAGCGCGACCACCAACCAATGTGAATATATATGGAATGTTCTAGAATAATCATCATAAACAATATTGGTGTTTTTAAATACTATCGATTTGTCAAGATCAATGAAATTGCAGTTCAAGAAAGACTCTTAAATTATAATAAGCATGAAATTGTAATAGCAAATAGAATATCAAATGAAATTAAGGAAATTTCCACAACAAATTGAGGATCATTAAAACCTTGATGGCCAGGAGGGTAAGAACAGTGTCTGAACCAACTTCTTTTGGATACATAAGTTAGGTTTCTTAATGTAGATTCCAACAGCCTCAGCAATATGTAGTAGATTAACCCTTAAGGTAAAGTGAAGATTAGTTGGTATGCGGTAGATGACTTTGAAAGTCTTGTTAACATTAATCTTGTGTTCTGTATCTACAAGATGAGATAGAATAGAGCTCTGAATGGACATTATTAAAATAAACTTTTACAAAGACATTGCAATAGTTTGTTGTTATTTTTTTTGTCAAGAATCGAAACTACTTGAATTATGCATGAAAAATACGGAACACTTAATGACTGTTTTGTTTCAATATAAGACTGTCTAGCAGAGGGTACACTTGTGGATCCATACGGAATCGGGCTCACAACCAATAGATCTTCACACTGAGCTTTCTTCGACTACCTTTCTTCTACGTTTTACCGCTCTGTCACATGGTATGAAAGAGTGACTTGTTCCCTGTGAAACATAAGAGTGTTGGGATCAATTCTGTTTAAAAGTCGCAAAATAAAATGAAACACCTGCTTATTTCTATTTAATTCTCAGTGATTCTCCATTTAGCGTGATAGACGCTGCTCCGAAATCAACTTAACAGAATTATATATATATATATATATATATATATATATATATATATATATATATATATATGCAGTACGTTAAGCTAACTGTCTGATCAATAATTTACCAATATTCTTAACTTTCAGTGATGAAGTCGACAGTGGTTCAGATTACATTTGGTGAGACTGAAAATAATCCCGCGTGGAGAATACACATATCTTCAAATTTTAACATAGAAATAAAGATTCAGTTGTCTATGTATTATTTATATATGACAGTGTAATTTTTATGAAATTGAAATTAAAGTCATGTCTTATGTACATGTTAATGGTCAAATATGTGATTTTCATTTAACTTTTCCACTGATAAAGCAAGAAATAAATATTTGAAAAAACTCGAATTCTGAGTTCTGATCTGCAAGTGACCGTCAACTAATGATGACAGAATACATCTGGAAGACACACAATTATAGATTAATGTGGAAATAGTGTACTGATGTTATACAAAGTAGCATAAAACATAAATATTCTCATACATGCTCCAGTTAACGAAAATGCTGTATAGTATTGTATGTTAAGGTGACGCTCTTTCGCATTCCATGCCTTCCGAATGGAACATAAGGTTCCAAGCGGAGACCTTCTTATATTACCGGGTGAACCTGCTAGTGTGGTGTCACGCTTATCCTCCCCTTTTTTCCAGGCCTAGTCAAGGTTTAGAAGTCTGTCGACCCGGAATCGAACCCGAAGCTCCAGTGTGGCTGGCAAGCAATCTACCAATGAGCCACCGACTCACAAAGTGACGTATACTTCTGTAATTTTAAAGCTCACATCTTGAATGTTGTTGGTACTTGTATGTGCCGTAGAAGTTCTGTGATTAATATCATTAAATACTGATTCACTTTTTGGGACAGGAGTGGACGAACAGTGTTAATTCAGTTATGCAGTGTAAATTAAAATCGGTACTACGTATGAATAAAGTACTCAAATCGTTTTAATACTTATCAAGATTATATGCAAAGTTGTTTCTGTAGTTTTCCAACACAATAGATACTATGTCATGTAGAGAAATATTAGGAAAGAAATTGTATATTCTTCATTTTTGTATTGATATCTCTGGCCATCATCGCTCCTAATAAATTCTAGGTGTTATCAAACATCGTGTCCAAAAAATTTGAAAACATAAAATTTACGAAACTGTTAATCAATAGTTCGATGTTATGTTTTGTTGAAAAATATAAGTATTTTAGGAGGGTTTAAGACACACCCTAGCAATAAAATCCTAATACTCAAATAACCAAAATCTTAAATTACCGAAACAAAATAATCCACAGAACCAACGAAATGCAACGTTAGAGCTTATGAGAGATAGAAAGCATTCATAATTATCTGTGCGTTTTAGTGCCCAAAAGAATCACAGTTACCACAACCAACATTAAATAAAAACATAAAAATTTTCTATAGTTTGGTTTGTAAGGGTTAGTTTTGTTTTTATGAGTTGATCATGGAGGAATATCAGTTAGAGAACCATTGAAAACCAGCACTAGAGTACTGGAAAACTGTTACATACAAAAACCATCGTTGCAGCAAGTGCAAAATCATCGGTCATAAAAATGGTTTTTGTCAGTCACGCAAACCCAGATATCATAATCCAGCGAAAGCTCGCCAAACTGTTGGTCCTAAATCCCCAAAAAAGTCAATGAGTCTAATCGCAACCTGTCAAGTCACAACACCAGGTATGCGGAAATATCTTGATCTTCAGATGAATGGTCATGATACACGTCTGCAGCTAGATACCGCCTCTGATATTACTGTTATATCAGAGAAACTTTGGAATGATATTGGCAGACCACCTATCACAAATACTTCCCAGACTCTTGTCAGCGCCTGTGGTGGGCGGCTCAAACTAATTGGTGAACGCAAATGCTCTGTTTCATTCCGTAACATCAAATTCACAGGAATTTGCTACGTCACCAAGAGTGATTTAAATCTTTTGGGACTTGATTGGTTCGATCGTTTGCACCTGGCTGATGTCCCACTAAATTCTCTATGCAATGCAGCCAAGAAACATAAAATGTCGGACAATTCCGGACGAAGCCGAAGCCGCAAACCCAACAGGCAGACGTCAACAACAAGCTCAACGGTTCCAGATAAACCCCTAAGAAAACACGCTACTAATCATCAATCTTCTCAAAAGGGGAGGTGATATATATCCATATAATATGTGTGTCTGTTTGACAGTCTGATATATTTTGTTATGTATATATGGATCGATATTCCATTATAATTAGCCAATCATAATCTTGCCAGATACTAGCTTGCTAGTATACTATCTTACTAGTTTTTTCGCCGGTCCCATGCCCGGGTAAGGAGGGAGGGTTGGGGCGTGTTGCTAGCAACTCCACCCCTGTAAAACAACCAAATCGCTACAGAAACTTCAACGAATAAATATATTAAAAATTCTAAAAACATAAGCAATAGCCTTACTTTTCGCTGGAATCGGGGAAGTGAAATGACGCAGGCTGGTGAAAGCCTTCGGGAAGCCAGTCAGCCGATGTGCCTTCTTTCGATGAAAGCAAAAGTAAGGATGGGTACCTGGAATGTTCGCACAATGTACGAAACTGGAAAGGCTGCCCAGATAGCCGCTGAAATGAGAAGGTACAGAATAGAAGTGTTGGGAATCTGCGAGAGCAGATGGAACGGAACTGGAAGGTGCCAACTACCTACTGGAGAGACAGTAATCTATTCCGGCCACCTAGAGGACAACCATGAGCACACCGAGGGAGTGGCCATCATGATGTCACCAACAGCAACCAAAGCTCTCATGCAGTGGGAACCAATCTCCTCCAGGATAATGACAGCCAGGTTCAACTCAAAAGGAAGGAAAGTTACAGTCATTCAATGTTATGCGCCTACAAACGTCTCAGAACAAGAGAAGAAGGAGGCGTTCTACAGACAACTACAAGCAATAATGGACAACGTCCCAAATGGCGATATCAAAATCCTGATGGGCGACATGAATGCGAAGCTGGGAGGAGACAACACAGGAAGAGAACTCACCATGGGTCGTGAGGCCCTCGGTGAAATGAACGACAATGGTGAACTCTTCTCAGACTTCTGCGCCTTCAATGATTTGGTGATTGGTGGTAGTGTGTTCAAACACAAGGATATACACAAGACGACATGGATTTCACCAGATGGAAACACCAAGAACCAAATAGACTTCATCTCAATTTCAAGAAAGTGGAGACGGAGCCTACTGGACACAAGGTCAAGGAGAGGAGCAGATGTGGGTTCAGACCACTATCTAGTAGAAGGGACTTTCAAGGTGAAACTAAAAGCCTCGAGGATAGCTGGGGATAGGCCACAATGCAAGTTCAACACTCAATTACTGAAGGACACAACCACAAAAGACACTTTCACTGCAACTGTCAGAGCAAAGCAGGAAACACTACGCGACATCACTGAAGAATCATGCGTGGAAGAACATTGGAAGTCTCTGAAGGCGATTCTCAACGAAACGTGTTCAACGGTTCTAGGAAGAAAGAAGAGACAAGACAAGGAATGGCTCTCAACGGACACTTGGAAATTAATAGAAGAGAGGAGAATGGTGAAAGAGAAAATGATTCAATGCAAGGACGGACAGGAGAAGGAGACGATGAGCTCAACTTACAAAGCATTGGACAAAGAAGTGAAGAAAAGTGCTAGGAAGGACAAAAGACGATTCTACGACAATCTAGCTACTGAAGCTGAAAAGGCAGCAGGCAAAAGGGACCTGAGGACACTATATCAGATAACCAAATCTCTATCCGGGAAGAGACCAACACAAGCGAAACCTATAAAAGACAGCCAAGGGAAGCCCATTACCAAGGAAGAAAAACAGATTAAACAATGGGCGGATCACTTCAAAGGACTCTTGAACCGACCATCACCTGCAACCCGTCCAGAAATACCAACAACAGCGCGCACACAACTGCAAGTTGACACCAATCCTCCAACGAGAGCTGAAGTCTTGAACGCAATCAAACTTCTGAAAGCTGGAAAAACAGCCGGACCAGATGGAATACCCCCTGAAGCACTGAAAGCAGACCCAGAGACGACAGCAGACATGCTGACTCCATTATTGCAAAAGGTCTGGAAGGAGGGAAAGGTGCCTACTGACTGGAGGAAAGGTTACCTCGTGAAACTACCAAAGAAGGGCGACTTAGGACTCTGCAAGAACTGGCGAGGAATCATGCTCCTATCGACGCCAAGTAAAATCCTGAGTCGCATCATCCTGGAGAGATTAAAGGACGCACTGGAGACAGAACTCCGACCAGAACAAGCTGGATTCAGGAAAGGCAAATCATGTACTGACCAAATTGCAACTCTACGCATCATCATCACAGAACAAAGCATGGAATGGCAATCAAACCTCTACCTCAACTTTATAGACTTTGAGAAGGCCTTCGACAGCGTTGATCGTGAAGTAATTTGGAAATTACTCGAGTACTATGGCGTACCCCAAATATTCATCAACCTTATTCAACAGCTGTACGACAACGGCACATGTCAAGTGATCCACAACGGAAAACTCAGCGAGGCGTTTGGAGTAAACACAGGAGTCAGACAAGGGTGCTTACTATCACCAATGATATTCCTAATTGTGGTGGACTGGATTATGCGTCAGACTGTGGGAAACGAGAAGACAGGAATATCCTGGACCGACGTGAAGAACCTAGAAGACCTGGATTTCGCGGATGATTTATGTTTGATGTCACACACAATCGAAGACTTACAAGCGAAAACCGACAAACTGGTCGAAGAAGCAGCCGGCGAAGACAGGACTCCAGGTAAACATAGACAAGACGGAGGTTATGAAAATAACCAACCAACAACAGCAACAACATCCAACGTCAATCACCATCAACGGGAGGGATTTGAAAGAGGTTACTTCATTCACTTATCTAGGGAGCATTGTCTCAACTACAGGAGGAACGGACGAGGATGTCAAATCGAGCGAGAATCGGGAAGGCGAGAAACACATTCATCAGCCTGAAATCAATCTGGAAATCTTCGTCACTCAGCATCAACAACAAAATTCGGATTTTCAATACAAACGTAAAGTCAGTCAGTTCTTCTATACGGATCAGAAACTTGGCGGGTCACAAAGAATATTTCCAAAAGGCTGCAGACCTTTATTAACAACTGTCTTCGCTCTATACTGAAGATCAGATGGCCGGAAAGAATCACCAACAAGGAATTATGGGAACAAACAAAGCAAGAACCAATCGCCCAACAAATATGCAGGAGAAAGTGGAGATGGATCGGACACTCGCTGAGGAGACCGCTGGGTGACATCGCGCGCCAAGCCCTCGAGTGGAACCCGAAAGGGAAGCGGCGTGTGGGACGTCCAAGGGTGACATGGAGGAGATCGTGTGAAGAGGAGTTGAAAGAATATGGATTAACATGGATGCAGGCGAAAAGTATAGCAGAAGACAGAAGAAAATGGAGACGTGCAGTTGAAGCCCTATGTTCCACTAGGAACCCAAGGGAGCAATAATAATAATAATAAATCATGTTAAGACTGTCTATTGATTTGTTCATTTTGAATATTCGCTCACACACTTGTGTTCACACACTTGTTCGGACATTCACACTAAATTGCTCTCTCACACTTGTGTGACATTGATTCTCCTGGTGTTTTGGAAAATAGAAGTATCATCGCAAACCTAGTGGTCTTCTGATTTCCGTCTTTCTTGCGTCAGGACTACTAAATTCTCGTCCAGTACATAACAGTTACCACATCGAACAGTAAATAAAAATATAAAAATTTTGTATAGTTTGGTTTGTAATGGTTAGTTTTGTTTTTACGGGTTGATCACGGATGAATATCAGTTAGAGAAGCATTGAAAACCAGCACTGGAGTACTGGACAGCTGTTTCATCCTAGTTTGGGAATCATCGGTAGTGCGCACCCAATGTGGTTCGAACCCAGGACCTTCCGGTTACAAGGGAAGCTCGTATAAATATAAAAATGCTAACTAATTACCTCCAAACACTAAAGCAGTATAAATGAAATCATGATTTAACTTATACCAGCAACTGCTATTATATAGTGTCGTCGATTGATATAGGAAGTATGTCTTACTCCGGAACTATCGATATCGAAATACCAACAATAGACAGAGTTTTATACGACAACGAAATATATATTAGATGATATCTCATCTATAACAGACTCAACCAAAAGAGGGAGTAAAGTCGTGATTCAGGAATATACAGTATTTAAGGCGTCTTCAATCACATACAACAAAGTCATCAGGTCGACTAAATTACCATCTGCAATATGTAACTGGTTTAACAGATAACTATACGATTTCTTAACGCTATATATATATATATATATATTATATAACACAGTATCTTATATGCCGGTGAGTGTCAGTAGCAAGTGTATCAGTGTACTCATAAATCATATATTTTGTCTGTTTTCGACATAGGACTTTGCACATATGTGCTGCAGTTCGAGTCGCCACACTCCATGTACCACACAAAGCAAGACAAGAAAGTAGAAGAAATGCATAATAGAGACAGTAAACAGAGGTGTGAGACAAAGGAATAGCAGTAACGAAGAACAATATAGTTTCATTGGAAATCATAAGTCATAAGGAGTGGATGCATCTGCACCAGCCATTGAGAACAATTTTGAGCCATATCACCAATTGTTTCCAACCATTGGTTTTTACCGTCCCGAGGACGCCAACCAGTCAGGAAGTCTACACCTTCCTACGTGGCTTAAACTAACTGTTGTGAATTTCATTGACTGACGAAGTCATGTTTTGGTTTGACCGCCACTAGCTCTTTTCCAGCCTGACCAATCCTATGTCAGCTAGCATTGCCCATTGTGGTGCGCATGCCTAACCACCGCCTCCCCCGACGGGCATTGTTAGCTGATATAGGTTCAGGTTGGAAAAGAGCCAGTGGTGGCCAAACAAAAACATGGCATCAATCCATGAAATCCTTGACAGTTAAACTGAGTCAGGTAGGGAGATGCAGACTCCCGGGTTGGGGCCCTCGGGACTCTAGGAATCAATGGCTGGAGACAATAGGTGACATGGCTCAAAATCGTTGTCAATGGCGCACATGTATTCAATCTCTGTAATCTTTCATATTCCTTTCTACCATTACCCATTCTGTTTCACTCCTATATTTGTCAAACTCTATTAATTCTCTCCACTCATCTTCTTGTCTACCTCTGTGTGCTATTTGGAACGTGGCAACTCGAACTGCTGCACTTCGGTGCCAAGTTCTATGTTGAATCCAGACAGACAGACGAGGAAGGCGATGACTAGACACTCATTCGTAACACATGTCCTAACCATCTCAGTCGATGTAATTTCACAGCTTCACGATTGATTGCCCCTCCCACCTACCTGGCACTCGACCGATGCCTAACCTCAATATCGCTCACCCCATTATACCATTTCACATGGTAGATAAAACACAGGCACATATGATCAAAGACAGCTAGTCTTTTAATGTCTTCCACTCTCAATGGCCAAGTCTCACAGCCATAAAGGAGGATGGAGTGGACTGCTGGGTAGTACACATGCCCTTTGGTCGACAGCCAGTCAGCCGGATATCACGTCTACTTAGCCAGAGACAGCGTAAACTGGCGAGCGTATTCGAAACTAGCTCTCTGCATCCGGTCAACGTGCTCTACCACTTCACTCCCTATTTTTAATCTAGGAGTCGTTGTAGTCCAGTCTTGTAACATCATCTTGCATTTGGCGGGAGCGAATCGCATGCCAAACATTCGTAGATTGCAGCTTAATGTGTTTAGAAGACTGCTTTTTTTCAGCGTCCTCGCTTAGTAGGACTATATCGTCTGCGTATTCTAAGTCAACAAGATTATTCCCTGGTAGCAAGTCAATCCCTGAGTCCCCGAAGTGAGTTAAGCTTAAGTCCATCAGTACATCTATGATGAAATTGAATAGAAATGGAGATAATGGGCATACCTGACGGACACCGCTAGTCGTCACCACTTCAGATGATAACTCGCTGTAAGCCCTCACCTGGCTGATGGCATGAGTTCGAGTAGAGTGAGTGGCTTAATCAGTGCAATGTATTTTCTCGGCATTCCCTTCACGGCCAAGCATCGTCAGACTACCTCTCGGTCAACAGAATCGAATTCCGCCTTTACGTCAAGAAATATAACGATTGTGTCATATATATATTATATTAATTGGTATTAATAATCATTAAAATCTAACTACATAGAGTAAAATAGTATTAATAATTATCAAAATCAAAACTATACATTATTATTATTATTATCAATGATGATGATTTGAAGGTAAAAGAAAACAAACAGACGAGAACAGGGTGTAAATCTCAGTTCCATAAAACAAAAATAACAAGGAGGTATTTGTTGTAATACAAAAAGGAAACAAGCAGACACAGACAGATTTATCCCCTCTGTCTATCTTCAAAGCAAAGGATAGAAGCAAGTTGCATAATCTATTCACAATATATATATATATATATATATATATATATATATATATATCACATATTTATAAGTCACCATAAACTAAGAAGGGGTGAAGATTCTTTAACATAACAAAAGAGTGTTTGGAACACACACGCACACATTCCCATAAGAAAATACTTTCAACGTGTTTGATGAAACTGCACAACTTATCATAGAGTTGAATTAACAAAGGAAAATGGATGAGTAATATTAATACTAATAAGTAATAAGCATATTTAACTGCAACAACCAGACAAACCTTCGTCATCTGATAGGAAGACAATCATTTTGGAGAAGAATACAAAGGATTGGAGGGTTGTTCAGTTAACTCGGGTTCTGATAATTTAGTGAGATATAATTTACAATGAAATAAACTAGATGTTGAATTGGAAGTCAAAAATATGTATGTGTTTTATAAATTATCTTCAAGAAATGAATTAATTCGAAGAATGGCGCATAAAAGCGGGTGGGGGGGGCTGGGGGTAGGAGGGGAAGTGAGTAGTCTTCAGAAAGAAAAAGGAAGAGGAAGAAGAGTGAAAGATTTATCAGATTGACTGATCAGTTTTATAATGAATTTTACATTTTTTGCAAGAGAAAAGAAATGATTTGTGTTTATTGCATTCAATTAGAACGAATAAATAAGAATGATGAAAGGCACAATGAATCAATTGTGAACATATTCACTTACTTCATGAAAGATGATCTAGCTTTCGTGTATCCGAGAATGATAATAGATTGGCTAAAATCATTTCATTTTCATTATTTTTAGTTTTATTCCTATCTGTTGTCAGTGTATTATACCCTCTGTCCTTATTGACAGTGTTATGCTCTAATGCAAGAAGTGAATTAGAATGATAACGATTAGCATTATTAGGTGGATCACACATATAACGATCACCAATCAATCGTTGTTTGCACAAATTCATACGATAATCTGATGATATAACAGTTAGCTGTACACCACTGGCTGTTGAACCTTCACGAAAGAATTGCAAACTCACTGGTTGTGGCCTACCAGGACCATTAGTCAGTGTGAATTTCGCCCTGACTGTACCAGTTGCATCAAATTTTAAAGCAAATTCTGAACGATGAGAATTATTAGAAGTTTTTAAAGTATCACGATCAATATTGGCATTCTGTAGTGGAATTCGCCATGTAGCATGATTAGTATCAGGTAGCCATGTTCCAACAGGAAGACTTTGCATACGACTCACATTTCCATCCACCATTAAATTTATGCGTAAATCGCCAACATTTTTTATAGACCTAGAAAAGGAAATAACAATTGCTTAACAATTTTTGGAAACTCTGAACTATTAAGCTTTATTGCCATCAAACTGTTGTGTACACAAATGCAAATCTACGACCAGAAGTCTCCCCTTTAATTGAAGTCGACTCATGCCAAAAAGTGAGTCGGTGGCACAGCGGTTAGGACGCGCGCCGACGACGCACATGCTCCGGGGTTCGATCCCCGGCCGACAAACTCCTTTACCTCGCTAAGCCAGAAATAATGCTGGTAAAGAAGGAAGGTTGGGCATGGGGCTATCAAACTAATCCTGTAAAAATAAACACTGCTACAGAAACTTCAAGCACTAGCTTGGAGCCCTATGTTCCACTGGGAACGTGAAGGAAAAAAGTGCCAAAAAGACACTTCGACAAACTACACATATTAAAAACAAAAAAAGATAAGAACCTACAAGATAATGTAACAGAATCTTAACTATTCCAATTCCTTGCCTACATTAATCAACCTAATCGGCAGAAACTATTATTTAAAGATATTGGCTTATTTCCATTAAGGAAATGACGATAAATAAACGCGTTTATCATTTTGATTACATACCGAGAAGTGTGTATCCCTACACTCAGAAACAGCACTAAGGTCATCAGGTATTATGATAACCTTTCTCACTTTCTCTAATTACACAGAAAATAAAATTAGCAAAGCGAGGATTGGGAAAGCAAAACAAGCATTCAGTACTCTCAAGTCTATGTGGAGATCACCACCACTCCTCACCATGAAAATAACATTCCAATTTTCAACTCCAATTTGAAATCAGTGCTACTTACTATACGGATCAGAAACTTGGCGCCTCGTCACGAAGGCCACTTCAAACAATCTACACGTCTTCATCAACAGCTGTCTTCTCTCAATACAACTCAAGATCAGATGGCCAGCCAGAAAAAAATCAGAAACAAGGATCTCTAGGAACGAACGAACCAACCCAACCAGGAACCAATTGTACAACAAATATGCAAGAAGAAGTGAAGGTGGATTGGCGATACTCTGAGAAAACAAACCATCAAGTGAACGACATAACACACCAGGCCATCACTGGAGTGGAACCTGAATGGGAAGCGGCGAGTTGGTCGTCAGTTCGAGGGTGACATGGAGGGGGTCATGCAAAGACGAGATAAAAGCGTGTGGGCAGACGTGCAGTCAGGTGGAAACGTTGGCAGAGAACCTAACGGAGATGTGCAGCTGAAGCCCTGTGTTCCTTCAGGGACTGAAGGAGACAATAATAACAATAATTTTTATGACATAATAGTAGAGGACTTACTCTTTATTCACATTAGTTGTAGGCCATTGTGCTGTATAATCTAAACGGAAATCTGTAGTCGATGCTTCACAACGCCAATATGTACACAAGTGTATTGGAGGTGTTAGTGCAGGATAAGCTTTTTTCACATCTGCATTAACATCAACAGTATACGTTAAAACATCCAATTTAATGTATGTAGGTGAATTCGAAGATGTTGAAGAATTTAAATTATCTGATTTATCATTAGATGTAAATGAATTTTCTTCGGCATAGGGAATAATTGATGGCAACAGATGACGTGATAGTACATCACCAGGAATAGTAAGCAAATACTCTGAATTCATATCGCTTTGTGTCTCAGAAGATTTCCCAATGGTATCTGTTGGATTTCCAGGGAAATCTGTCCAAGGAGTAATAGCAGAACTTGTATTTTCTGAAAATGAACTACAGAAAACCAGATATAAATGAAGTGTATAAGTATGCAAAGCAATACAGAAGAAAATTTGGTTTCTTAGTTAAATGCAACAGAAACCTCCTAGAAATAGTTGGGAGTGAATAATGAATTTTAAACAACTAAATTATGGTTATAATACTATGGAAAATAATGTTTATAAAGTCCTGACGATTGGAGAAAGAAGTATGGTATTCTAGTTGACACTATTCCAGAATGTTAGTCATCAAATGAACAGCACACAGAATGGATCTGAAACCATAATGCGTCGGTGGCACAGTGGTTAGGACTCTCGCCAACCATACACATGGTCCGGGTTTCGATCCCCTGCCGACGCACACCCGATATCTATGGTCGGCCTGCGAAATTTGGGCTATCGATATCACATGCTGAAAATTCCACACCTGTACCAAAAAAAACGGTGTGGCACCAAGCTGTAATCAAAATTAAAGTAAATAAAAAAATTAATGACTAACATATGAATGAAACATATGAATTTACCAATATCACGCGTCTAGTGCTTGGTGTCGGTCCAGACTGAATCTTAACAGTCAAGTTTGTAACGCGGTCATCAAGGTAAGTGACTCATCATTGCGGTTCACTTTGAATTAATATTAGATTGTCGAAAACGATCAGCAGGAAGCCTGCAAACTTGACTGATATAATTTACTCTGCACTAATACCAAGGATCACACGCATAAGATCAGTTACTACTTAGTGTCCAACCAAAGCAACCATTGTAGCCCTGCAGGAGGTCAATAGTGAGTCCGAATACCTCAGTGGTTACGTCTCTGAATGCAGCAACAAATGACTCAGGTTCGAATCACAGGGAGGATGTAAGTTTCTTCAAAAGTGCATGCATGCCTTGCTGAGAAGGTGTCTAGGACCTCTTATAGATTGCCTCGAACCATCTACCACAGCGACAAAAACGATTTCAAAACATGACATTTTGCCACCTTTGGAAGGTGTTTCCTCAGGAGAATAGAGCTGGTAAGGAGTATCATAAATCTAATTAGTAATAAATTGTACTTTATCGGGATTGAAGAAATTTATCTCTTCACTATGAGAGATCTACTCAGTTTTTAACCGATCAGACCATACCTCGGTCCAGATAATCTAGAAAATCCATCTAGACACTGTTTTATATGCAACATGATCTGAAATTAACTGAACTGTAGGATCATGACAACGACACAGAAGGCCACTTTTTAACTTGAAATTATATCACATGTTTGAAAGTTAAACACAACTGTACTTCCCCCCCCTCACTAGGTGATTATTTCCATCTCATATTTAGAAAAAAAAGCACTTAATTCCACATTCAATGTGATTAAACTTCAAGTGGTTTTGATAATTAGATTTTTAGTTGGAAAATACAAATGACGAGTAGAACAACTCAGTATTCTGTTCAGATTTAATTTGACCGGTAAGTGCCAGTGATTTATAACTAATTAGTAGTAGTAGTAGTAGAGAATATTTGGGGTTTTTTTGCACCTGAAATGAACATTTATTATTATTATTATTGAAATAATTGGACATTGAAATGACAAGGATAATTTCAAAAGCCTAGTGAAACACCATATCTATATGGAGTAGACATTCACCGGTGAAAACAAAAATAACAATTTTGAAACAACCAGCAATAAATACAATTCAAAATCCCATTAACTTAATGCACTGTGAATTGTTGGTATTAGATGGTTGGAGGCAATCGGCCACAGGAAGCCTTGGACCTAGGTTTTGTGCTAGTTGGCACTCATCAGCAAGGCGAATTATCTGCAACATTGAAGGAACTCATGTCCCTTCTGAGATTCGAACTCGCGTCACCCAGTGCTGCAGTCAGAGACGTTACCACTGAGCTATTCAGGCTGGCTCGCGACTGACCTCCTGTAGGACTGTATAGGATATTTTTGATTGGACACTAGTCAGTAACTAGTGTAATATGTCTAGTCCCATATCTTCGCTGCAGACTGATTTCTATCAGTCAAGCTTGCAATGTGGCCACCATGCTAGGTGGCTCACCATTAAGGTGCACTGTGAATTATTGGTATTAGATGTGTTATCATTGTGCGTCAGTGGCTCAATGATAAGATGTTCTCTAACAACACGGGAAGTTCAGGTTCGATTTTTGGCCGGTGCACTCCTGAACGCCTCCCCCCCCCCTCCTAGTTTACTATCCCGTAGTGAGCTCGGAAAAAAGGGAGGGTTAGGTGTAAGGTTAGCAACGCTATTCCGTAAAAACAACACAGTCACTACAGTAACTTGAAAGCTTGAAGCCCACTGTTCTATTCGTAACACAAAAGAATTAAGTGTCATTATTACTAATACTGTCAGTGATAACATTCCACCACTCATTTGGCATGAATAATTGTCATTAGTGTACATCAGTGTATAGAAAAAGGAAAGTCAAACTGATGGGCAAATTAAGAGAGAATGTAGTGAGAGCTGGCTGCTAGCCTAAATTGGTAGATAGTTATTTACGTCAATTTTTACGTCCCCAATATTGGTCGTGAGAAAAATATGAACAAAGACTGATTCAACAACCAACTACAGCAGACTTTGCGTAGGCGGATACAGTTAGCATATAGATGATCTGACATTCAAGAAACAGTCACAAAGAGATGAAAGATTAACTTTCAGTGAGAAACGACCAATCAGAAGACTATATTTTTCTGCTAACAATAATCTATAATAATGGACATGAAAATCTATAAATATGTGTTGATTTCCTTAATAAACGATCTGTTGTCTGGCCTTGTCTTCTGTTGTTACACTATCATCTTGCAAGTATGCTAATGATGTATGTTAATACACATCCAAGAATAAAAGTGACCGATATTCTACAGCTTCTAGAAAGTGAGACTGCTCAATGGAGAAGAATAAACTGTAGAAGAGATCTGATTTAATAAATGGTCACACTATGGTATTATCATAGCAATGGCTTCTTAGAATCTCTGATAAAAACTTAACGTAGAAAATATGCAAATAATATACTTTAAAAAATAATAAAAACATTAACAGATCAGTTTACCTGATAGACGAACCAGAAAGTTTAGCTTGTAAATCCTGTAATCGTGCAGCGTTGGTAATTTTAAGAATAAGAGGCGTAATAATTAATCCATTCAAAAGTTTCTGTTCAACATCTGCACGCGGGAAGGCAAGAGTTAAACTACCATTGATTGCTTGAATCGGAGGTTGACATGTAGAAGCTGCAGTGGAGAAAGAACTACCACCACCATTAAAAAACCGGGCATGCCAAGTCTCTGTAAATGCAGCAGCTAAACAGATAGTATTATTATTATTATTCGGTGAATTGATTGTATACGCAGAAGGCGAAGGTGTGATAGTACGCTCTGTATTGAGACTGTTATTCAAACGATTATGCAAGCGTGCAGGTGGTTCAGGAATAACTCGACCTTCCTTAGACACTGTACTACAAGGATAGTAGTATTGAAAGAAGACGGCCAAGGTTCAGAGGAATTGGGAAGTTTGGATTTTTCGCCTACATCTGTATCAAATGCCATCTAAAAATTATGAGGAATATAAGCGTAGACAAATTATGTACAGTAGAGATGATTCAACAAGCAAAAGTGTATATTTTAGTGAAATGAGCAACTATGAAACCTTTAAATTATGTTAATTGGTTTTAATTACAGATGTTTTCAAAGATATTTCTGATAGAGTAACCACATGTGAGCAGATATTATTTTTCCTTAAACTCCTAAAATGCCTGCACATGAGTTTCAGAGTCGACCGTATTTTCAGTAATGGGACTTACTGTTCGGATCCGTACATTATTCTATTATGAAAAATTGTATTCAGAAATTCAACAGTGGACTTAACTAATTGTAAGCTCAACAGAAGCGCGTACACACTAGCAAAAAGATTTAGAGGAGGTGGAACGATGACGTCGTGATCACTTCTTGAACTCAATATCAACCGACTTAAGAGACTTCTAGTACACTGGTTTGCAGCAATGATACATTCAGAAATACACAAAGTTATTTCATTGTCATATAAAATAGATAACCAATTAGTTTCAGCGGAATATAATAGTTTGACCACAGGTGCCTGTGTTCTATCTTTCGTGTGAAATGGTATAATGGGGTGAACGATATTGAGGTCAGGCGTCGTGTAATAGGTAAAGAGGGGAAATCAATAGGGAGGTTGTGAAGTTACATCGACTGAGATGGTTAGGACATGTGTTACGCATGCATGCATCCCTAGCCACCGCCTTCCTCGACGGGCAATGTTAGCCGACATAGGGTCAGGTTGAAAAAGAGCCAGTGGTGGTCAAACCAAAACATGGCTTCATTAGTCAGTCAAATCCACAACAGTTAGTTTAAGCCAGCCATGTACGGAGGTTTAGACTGCTGTCTGGTTGGGGTCTCGGGACGGTAAAAACCAATGGTTGGAAACAATTGGTGATATGGCTCAAAATTGTTCTCAATGGCTGGTGCAGATGCATCCACTCCTTATGATTTCCAATGAAACTATATTGTTCTTCGTTACTGCTATTCCTTTGTCTCACACCTCTGTTTACTGTCTCTATTTTGCGTTTCTTTTTACTTTCTCTCTGGCTTTGTGTGGTACATGGAGTGTGGCGACTCGAACTGCTACATATCGGTGCAAAGTTGAAACCAGTCGGTCAGTCATATAATAGTTTAAAATGAAAACAAATGCAGCTTAGAAGACTAATAAAAATGCATCTTGCTTACACAATACACATTCTTCCTTTATGCACTGGCCCAAGTCACACCTTATATACGAGAGATTATGGCTTCTATCCAACTGTCTAGATTGGAACTCATTAGTCACTGGAGGTTAGGCGTTTAGTCTATTGGGCTACACCTCCATATCGAATAACTAAAAAATATATGTATTCACACATAATTTATGTAAAGAGGTAGTTTACTAATGCAGCAAACAGTTGCATCCACTTACCCAGTTTGTCTGAGGAGTTGATGATTCATTAGTCGATGTAGGCGCTGTACTAGAACATCGTCGAACTGTGCTATCATCTGTAGGCCATACATTAAGACTCATTATAGATGAAGAATGTCTGTCTAAATTGTTCGTAAGACTCGCACAACTCACAGAATCATTGAATCCTAATTCAAATTCAGAAGAACACTTGTTTTTCACTGAACCGGAAATACTGAATTCCACAGGTTTTTTGTTTGTTTCTTGAGCAG
Source organism: Trichobilharzia regenti (assembly GCA_944472135.2). Lineage (NCBI taxonomy): Eukaryota > Metazoa > Platyhelminthes > Trematoda > Strigeidida > Schistosomatidae > Trichobilharzia > Trichobilharzia regenti. Next base: position 127,552,511 of record OX235262.1, on the reverse strand, counting down.
TAAACAAGGTATCCAAAGATGATAAATCACTTGCTGTATGACTACTAGTCATTTCATTTGATTCAAATGATTCTGTATTATTCATATGACTATGGTTATCTTCTAAAATGGAATAAATACACACATACATACACACTCACAGAAGCTAAATAAAGCAGCAATGTGATTATGTGAAATGCTTAATACGAGCATATAGAGTACAAATTCTTGCAATTGTTCTTACACATTCAAACAAGTGTAGTCTGCACGGGAGAACTATGTGTTAGCGAATTTAGCACACATTTATGAAGAAACCATACATACCTACATACATACAGATAAAACACAGATGAAGCGCCTTCACAAAAATTGAGATCAATGAAGACGCAATCACATAATTAGCTCAATATAAAAATTATTTGAATTAAATATTAACGACGTGTTTATAGTGTGTGCGTACAGCTTATATAACATGCTGCATAAAACAGCAAAGTTTTATACCTAAATTTCAACAATATATTGAAATTATTTTTTATTATGTAGTTAAAAGATAGGCTCTGCTTTATTATCTCCTACGATATGAAAATCGAATGACTTCAATGAAATGAACACATACGTCATTCATTCTTTTCTCTGATATCAACTTTCTGGGCCGGATTTTCACATGAAAATCCATCGTTTACCGGTCTTATTATTTTATTCCTGTACGTCCTAAGTGGAACATATGGCTTCAATCTAGAACTTTGGGGTTTCGATAGCAGTAGTCCTTAGCCTCATACCCAACCTGTCCTGTTTGCCTATCTTACCAGCGGCTTAGCGAGTGCATCAGCCGGGGATCGAACCCCGGACCACCTGCTTGGTTGGCAAACATTCTACCTCTGTACCAATGAAGCAGACTTATCGGTCATAAACAATATAAATAAGTGCTTTTTCTATAAGCTCTTTTATAAATAAAATATAAACACCATTATACCTCTAAAAATCTGTGGATATGTAAGCTAATAAGAGGGGGATAGTTAGATTTCAGTTTTGCCTTAGAAATGATAAACTTAAAATAAACTTTAAATAAGATAAAAGTTTCTGGACATTTGTCAAAGACAAATATACACCGGTTCTAATAGCTGAAGCGTACACAGGTATAAATTTTAAGAAAACTAATGACAGCCTAAAAGTAGATAATGCGTAAGGAACGAACTCTACTATTTTAAGCGTATGATGACCGGCGTAATGGTCGCAGAGATCAAATGAATTAGTAAATAATGTGTGAGAGTTAAAACTAGTTCATTTGTTGCCTAAATGTAACTTACACAAAAAGATAGGATACATTTGAACTTAAGATAACCAACTTTTAAAATATTTACCCACTGGCCAATGAACTCTCAACTGTTTCAACTGTCATTCAGTTATATGTAAAGCTGGTAAAATAACAGCATACTGAACAACTAAAGTATTCCTAACTTTAGCAATATATCATTGTAATTATAATCTGCTTAAAATGTAAAACGATCCTAAATCCCTTGAATTACACAATAAGAAAGTAAATGTGAAAAAGAAAGTATTAGTATTTTAATAGGTCCTATTATTTGTTCTACTAAAAACTTAAAATACGAAACCTGATATACTTAAATATTTTTGAGGAAATTACATCTATTTAATCGAATTAGTTGGAAAAGAAACTATATAAAAACTTCTTTGTCGGTTAAATTTTCTTAACTAATATGCTATACTGTGCTAGAAAGACAGCAATAAACCAAACAAAAGCATTCAACTTTTTGACCCCTGCACAGTAAAGCTTCATAATTTCAGCAAGTATGAAAAGAAAGAGAAAAAAGTTGAGTGAATACACGGATCAAGAAAAATTCAATCAATCAACGGCAACAACAACCAGTACCAATCACCGTCAACGGGAGAGATTTAACAGAGGTTGTCTTCTTCACTTTATCTGGGAAGCATCGTTTCAACTACATGCGGATGGCACGGATGAAGATGTCAAAACCATTCAGATTCGGAAAGGCAAGATAAGCCTTCATCAACCTGAAACCAGTCTGGAATTCTTCCGCAGTCAACATAAGGAATAAGATTCGCATTTTCAATACCAATGTGCAGTAGGTTCATTTATACGTATCAGAAACTTGCACTGCGTGTCACGGAAAGGATTTCCAATAGATTGCAGATTTTCATCAGTCTTGGGTGGCTCCATACTAAATATCAAACGGCTAGAAAGTATAAGCAACAAGAAACTATGGGAACAAACAAACCAAGAGACGATCGCTCATAAATATGTAGGAAAAAGTGAAGATAGATCGGGCATATCTTGAGGCCACCGAATGACATCGCACGCCAGGCCCTCGAGTGGAATCCGAATGGGAAGCTACAAGTGGGTCGTCCTAGGGTGACATGGAGGAGATCATGTGAGGAAGAGATGAGAGAGTTTGGTCAATCGTTGACCCAGCTGAAGAGCACGACAGAAAACAGAACAAAGTGGAGATGTGTTGTTGAAGCCTTTTGTTCCACTAGGAACGCAAAGGAACAATAATAATATTATGATAATGACTTCCCCTTATCTAAATAAACCTTAATTATCTTCACGTATGATTACAGAAACTCTTATTAATTCAGTCAAATAGTAACCGAAAATAACACAAACTATGAACAGTTGCAAAGATAAATAGATCTTTAAACAGACAGAATCATCTATTTGATTACACCGTCAGACTGTACGATAAGTCGATTACTTTCCATGGGTTACATTTCTTCTACTTACAGAATGCTACATTATACTATGAACTTTAAAAAACTTTCAATAAACATGAAAGCTTACAGTATACTTCTACAAAATACAAAAAAACAGCACACTCAACATGCTGAGCAGCAATAGTAATAAGAATAATTTATCAAAGATAATATAACTAATCTATCAAATCATTCTAGAAATGTACATATTTCTTAATTTCTGCAATCAGCATCTATTAAACACCTTATTTAAAGTTGCTACAACTAGTATTATTATTATTGTCTTCTTTAGTTCCTAGAGGAATACGTCTTCATTGCGTTCGGTTCTCTGTCAATGTTTTCACCTGGCTCCATGTCTTCCCATATGCTTTCATCTCCTCTTCACATGACCTCCTCCATGTCACCTCGAACTGACGACCAACTCGCCGCTTCCCATTCAGGTTCCACTCCAGTGATGGCCTGGTGTGTTATGTCGTTCACTTGATGGTTTGTTTTCCCAGAGTATCGCCAATCCACCTTCACTTCTTCTTGCATATTTGTTGTACAATTGGTTCCTGGTTGGGTTGGTTCGTTCGTTCCTAGAGATCCTTGTTTCTGATTTTTTTCTGGCTGGCCATCTGATCTTGAGTTGTATTGAGAGAAGACAGCTGTTGATGAAGACGTGTAGATTGTTTGAAGTGGCCTTCGTGACGAGGCGCCAAGTTTCTGATCCGTATAGTAAGTAGCACTGATTTCAAATTGGAGTTGAAAATTGGAATGTTATTTTTCATGGTGAGGAGTGGTGGTGATCTCCACATAGACTTGAGAGTGATGAAAGCTTGTTTTGCTTTCCCGATACTCGCTACTATAAATAAATTTGTAGTAAATACTGCAAACACAAAAATAAGTTAAATTTTACCTGAAATAGGGTCTGAGTTAAAATGTATCACTTTGTATGAGCACTTTCATAGGTGGAAGTGCTCACACTGTACTGTTCAATGATAATACACTGATCCATTCAACAATGAATACTCTTCATTGATATAACTGACTGACTGATTTATAACTACAGATTAATACTATTAGTTCCTAAATATCTATTAAAACTTCACCTTCAAACAGCTGAACTCACCATGACTTTATGGTTATTTTGCTTTATTGTAAAGATAACGATATCACAGTACAGACAGTATATCTTATCTCATTTTAAGAATTTAAGTAATATTTTATCCAACTAATTTTAACAAGTACATCAGTGGCACAGCCGTAGAATGCTCACCAACCACGCCTCATGTGGTTCGGGGTTCTATCCCCAGCCAACGCACTCCTTTACCTCGCTAAGCCAGTAGTAAGACGACTGGTGACGAGGGAAGGTTTGGCTTGAGACTAGCAAACCCATCCCGTAAAAATAAACACCACTGCTACTGAAGCTTCAAACCTCTAGCTTGAAGGCGTTATGTTCCACTAAGAACGTAAAGTAATTAAAAAAGAAATCTTAGCAAAGAACTGTCACACCAGTCGCATACATCATATCATAGACTTGAACTTCCGCACATTTGTGCAAAGTTCTATGTCGAAAACAGACAGACAGGCAGACAGACATCATATTAAATTAGCGGGTAACATCATATATACATACAGTTGGAAACTTTAATACCGTAAAATATTGGAAATATAATAATTTCTTCTGTTTATTGGCTATACAAATGTAGTGGATACATTGGACGTAATGATTAAATACTACGGTGTAATGGTAGTATAAAGATAATGACGATGATGATAACGGTAACAGTATGAATAAGAATCAACTACAAATATGGTGCCCAGTGTAATATTGTGGATACACAACAGTCACTCATTCATCAAACGCAATTTTGTAAAGTAAAGCTTACAAAAGTGAAGAATCACCAGATAATTTCGCGCACACTTAATTCCGGCAATGGACAAACAAAATTAATGAACAGCACAAAAAAAAATTGAATGTGTATAAAACTGTGTGCAGAAACCTATTTAAAAATTTTTTAGAAAAAAATGAGTTATAAACTCCAGTGCAGCGTATGGTTATTACAACTATTAGCAAAGAAGAGATATTTCGATTGGCGAATGTACTAATATGGGTTCACATAATGACTATATACACACGTACTAGTTGGCGAAATATTATATTTTCCTTGAAAAATGCTATTTACATGAACTTTACTGCGATATCTTCGTGGAAGAGTGAACAGTTTGCCTAGAGAATATAATAAATGTTATGCATTTTATCTATTAACAAAACACATCTCACACTAAAAAGTAAAATGTTAAGGTACATAACGAGACAAATAAATGTAAAATTCAGTTTTACTTTCGATGACTCACAACTGTTGCGCTGATGTGGTCTAGCATGTTAGAAAATTCGGTTGGATAATAGCAAGACTAAAAGCAGTCATTGCTATTACACAAAAGCTAATTAGTACTGTAGAGAGCTTTGACAACGATTTATGTAAGAAGCATTCTTCGAATAGCCAGTATTCATCCGTTCTGTCTTTCCAATTCAGAAATAATAGTTTAGGAAGAGTCGACTCCGAGAATTAAGCACTTTAACGCTGACCTATACGCTATGCTATGCATAAGACTACCTAAAATCGGAAGTGATTTCATGAGAGCTAACAACTTTAATCATAAATCATTGGCTTTAGGTGAAAATTCTTCAAGCATTGGAATCACTTCCATATATTGTGGAAAGACACCAACTTTTACTGTATAGTCAACCAGAAATTATCAAAACACCTATCTACCTAACAGGCAAGGTCAAGTGATACTACTCACTACTTTAGACTAAAGTGATTGAAGGATTTACCAATATTTAGTAAATATAGTAAGGCAACTCAGAGATTCCCGGCCGACAACTGCTACTTTGTCGTGGTGGTCGGGCTTGAATACCGTAATGACCCAACACGCTAAACTGACTGGGACCTGTCCCTGAAGGTCCTACCATGTCAGGAAGGTTGTTTGGATAGCGGTTAAACTAAAAGCAGTTACCATGGGGTACATGGGCTCCAGTATCCAATCGGATCAAATGGCGTATGAACCCATATGGGTCACCGGAAACCATGGAATGCAGCTCCTCACGCTGCTCCGCGACCTTTCGGATTAGACTCCAAGTCAAAGGCTCCAGGAGTGGTCCCTTAATAAAACCACCTGCTTCGGTCTGGGAGCCCGGGTAGTATCTCAGCCTTCACACAATGAATTGAATAAAGCAACAAACAATCAATGAAACTTATCGCGTGCTATTACACGTGTCACAATTTACTTCCTTCTTCCCTTCCAAATGATAGTTAACGAATACTGTTCGAACTTGTTAAGCATGACTGTTTTCCTTCCAGATGAAGTTCTTTATCCGTTCTCTACATATATATATATATTCTCTTCTTTCTTTTGATCTATGTTGTTTTATTATTCTTGTGTAGCGCATCCTTCTTGGTGTCATATTGTACCAAGTTTTGATGCGTTTAAATAAATAAATAAGCAACTCAGAGATTGAATTAACTTTCCTGAGATACCCTATGAACTACAATCTGGTGAATGAAGACTAAATGATATCATCATCCACTGAAAACCGAACACTTTAATAAATTAAGCCCCTAACAATCGCAAATCGAATGAATCTTGAGATAACTGATAAATGGACGAAATTCGAATATATATATATATATATTTTTCAGTTATATTTTCATTTGTTTAATTATACACCAAAAATCCAAAAAATAATAGGTAAATACCCTAACATCAACTAAAACCTACCACATCACACACAATGAATATTAAAAAAAAACATATCATGTGCATAAAGGTTCATTATAATCACCAGTATAATAAATTTTAACTCTTCGTAGGTCAAAAAATGTTCAAAATGTTGAATATTCGTCATCAGAGAACAATCATTGTATAAAGTAATAACTCAGTTCATTGAAAAAAAATTTTATTTTAAATAACCTCAAAATACTTATTTCGTTTGTTATTTCTAACCTAACAAATTGATATATTGAGAGTTTAACTAATCATTTATACGTCAGGTCAATAAAATGACAGACATAGTGGGCTTGTTTTCAATTCGTAAATTCGCAACATTGATTACATACACGTCTTCACACAGAACCAAATGTTGAAGATAGTAGTAGTTTTCAATGAAAGATTGTATCAACTCAAAAGGAGTTTTAAGTAATATGCATTATGAGGGAATTAGTGTAGTGATCACCCTTGCTTGACTGAGGACACCACATTGGTTGACTATCGTAAACCAGTGGGCAAGAAAATTAAAACCAGAGAATAGTACAACCCAGGTAATATTAATGAGCGATATATGCAACATCTGATGAACCTAACCCCCACCCTCAACAACATACGATGAAAGTCAGTAATAAAACAGCAGAGACGTGGCTCATTGCGGCCTGATTTATCATCAGTCCTCATATAAATATGCCCAGCTTATACTGTGATGCATGAAAAATCTATTCCGGACAAATGAGAGTACTAGTAAAAAAATAAAACAAGGGGCATGTAAACTTGACTAGTGAACTAATTATTAGGTCAGTCATTGTTTTAATCCCCCAAAATTTATTATAAATGAATACCGTTAATGAATTTTAACTCAGGATAAAACATATTAATATTACTACACTTTCAGTTTTTAATTGGTGGATTGTGGATTCAAACTCTCCTCTCTACTTACTAAATTTAGGATAACGATGTCGGATCACCCTACTATACACAACAGATATTGTTCATAGCCTAGTGTACAAAACTATATAATCTCCTTGACTAGTATAAAAAAAAGCAAATAAACAAACTAATTACGCAAAGTCTGTTAGTTTAAAAATAAAACTTTTCTATAGTTTGGTCTGTAAGGATTAGTTATGTTTTTACGAATTGATCCAGGATTGATATCAGTTAGAGAACCATTGAAAACCTGCACTGGAGTACTGGACAGCTGGTGTTTCATCCTAGTTTGGGAATCATCGGGAGTACGCACCCACCACCAGGGTTCGAACCCAGTACCTTCCGGTTACAAGGCAAGCTCGTATACCATTCAGCCACTGGGACCCGATTCAATGGCTCGTGAATTCTAATTTCTACCAATTCGTGATTTAGCGCGACCCCAACTAACCCTTACAAACCAAACTATAGAAAATTAATCTGATGCTCGCTAGTGACTTACTACAGGTTGGAGTTTCCTGAGTTCTAGTGAGAAGTCGTGACCAGTGAGGTCCAATTAGGTGTCACGTGTGTGGATGGATGTCCCACCAACGACAATGGTTAAGGTCGCGCTAAATCATGAATTGGTAGAAGTTAGAATTCACGAGCCATTGAATCGGGTCCCAGTGGCTGAATGGTATACAAGCTTGCCTTGTAACGGGAAGGTCCTGGGTTCGAACCCTGGTGGTGGGTGCGTACTCCCGATGATTCCCAAACTAGGATGAAACAGCAGCTGTCCAGTACTCCAGTGCAGGTTTTCAATGGTTCTCTAACTGATATCAATCCGTGATCAACTCGTAAAAATAATACACCAAGTGTATTTCTCTTACACCTTCAACAAACCCACAGCAAATGAAATAGAAATGAGGATAAAAAAAGTTACTAAATTATAGAAACCAGAAATAAATAAATAATAATTACTTTTAGTCCATGTATTACAACTATATCCACGTGGACGTATTGTAGTTATTGGATTCCCTTTACCTAATGTACCACACGATGATGCGCCAGCATTTCGAATACGCATTGAACCACCAGTAGCAAATAGTTCTGATGTCGATGATGATGATGATGACGGTGGGGGAGGAGGAGGAGGAGGAGGTAACAAAGGCGGTAGAGGTAATGCATTGATCAAAGCTTGTCCAGTTACAGCAGTTGACTCTGTATTAACTGGAGTACTTTGTTGTGAAGGCATAGTTGTCCGCGGTGACCGAAATGTTGATCCAACACGATGGTCAATAAGTACAGGATTTTGTGAATTAGCATTGTATTTAAGACCTTTTAGTGTTTCTGGGAGTTTTGGACGAGATCCAGGTTTATCACTATCATATTTAGTTGTTATTCCTGGAGCTAATTCTCCGACAGGACGAATATTAACCTAAACGTAGAGAAATATAAATATACATATAAACTTTAGCTTGCATACAGGTTTATAAACAAAAGAAAGAGAACTTTATAGGGATAAATTCTAACAAATACTTCCCAGAAGTGTGTTATATGCTAGTTTGTAGATGTTCCTAAATCAATGAATCATACTAGCTTGTCTATTCACTTTCTAATTTTATATACAGTTATATATGATGCATCAAGAGATGCTGTTTCGTAACTCTATTGGTAATTCTCATATATGTGACAGTAATTGATTGTAAGTTTATTAATGTTTGTCTTAGTTCACTCAAGTATTATAAAAACTAAATACATAGAGTTTTCGACATATTCCAACTGTCTGTCAGACTAAAGGTCTGAATTTCGGTTATCCTAATAATATAAGATAACTGCCACAATCTGTGTGGTTCTTTTTTTTGAGAAATGCAGGTACATCCAGATGACGAGTCCCAAATAGGGCGAAATGCGCATCCTGGATTCCACTGCTAGTCACCATCCACCAATTAAATACTGTGTGGTTCTTGTTCGATTCTGGATATAACTTCAGGTTAGTACTAATTCTGGAAAAATTACTCCTTAATTCGACTGGAAAACTAGCGCATATATTTCTACGTTAAGAAATTTTGATGGATGGTGACCAGCAGTGGAATCCAGGATATGTGTTTCATCCTGTTTGGACTCGTCAACAGAATATGTCAACATTTCAAAAGAGTGATAGTGTTCCCAATGAGAATCGAACCAAGTACCTATCGTTTTTCATGTGTTATACGTGGTTTAATCGACATCTTGATATCAGTACTGCAAGTGGAAAAGAATACTAAAATGAAGGACGAATTAACGTGTCTTCAACAAGTGAAGTAGGCCACACAGTCAACAACTGAACTTCATCTATACACGCTTGTTTGAAATTTCAGTATCATTCGTTTCTCTTTATTTCACTGATGAAATGTAGTGTTCAACAGCTAATTATCATTTCGACATATAAAAATTATCTTGCTAAGGTTAATAATTTCAACATTAAAAATTTAGGTCTAATGAAAAACACTTTAAAGAAGCATTTGCATATATTTTATAACTGTAAATCATAAAATCGATATCTAAATGAAAGCGTAGTTCAAATTAGGGTTATTGAATGCCAAACTTTCAATAATACAATAGTCTCATAGGTATATTTCCCTCTTTGAAATAAGAAGTGAAATAATACACAATGGATAAATTTTCGAGTGTCATTTTGCAGGAATTTGATTGATTCCAAGTTAGACCATGGATATTTATCAGTTAAACAACCATTGAAAATCCTGGAGTGCTGGACAGCTGTTTCGTTCTAGTTTGGGACTCTTCAGTAGTACACACTCATGACCTACTGGGACAACTGACTGGCAATGCCAACTAATATAAATTCAAATCGAACCTTATGTCATAAACCAGGCAAGATATAATGACTACTACCAACGACAGAAATAGCAGTATGGCGTTTAGATTATTATTATTATTACTATTATTATTATTATTTTAATTCCTATTCTTAATATATAAGTCCATCTTGTTATTGATCACATTTTGACCTGTGACTGGTAATAGTTCTGGGACTTTTTCAACCCCTTGTTAAATATTCAATAATGAACAGTTTAGCTGATGACTTCGTCAAAAGGAATTTTCTCGATGCAAATGTCTTTTGTTTTTCTATGATCCCCTATTGGTATTTTCCTCCGTCTACGAAATTCCAGACTGTTACACAGGTACTTAGAAAGAAAACAATCAGTGACTTGTGTAACAGCTGCAATGATCCAAAAGCCTCTTTGTGATTCTGTTAAGAAAAACTGGCAAAATACAACAAGTAACTGGAAAATATACAAAAATGCAAAAAAAAACGCCAGAGTTGACAACACTTTCAGCAGAAAAAAAGTAGATTAACATAAATGAAATAGTTGCACCATTGACACAAGAATAGAACTTTTGCACTGTGGTAGAGTATAGTTCCATTGTTGCATATAAAACGTGAGTTTATATCATTACCGAGAGTCACACATTATTATTATTGGGAAAAATGAGTGAACTTCAAATGTACACAGTTAGGAGACGCTCAGTTGGAAACAATTCTCTTTCTTACTCTACTTATAACGAAAGACTCGAAATTTGCGATGAATACTGAGCAGAAGGATAGTTGTTATACAAGGAAATTCATATAGATGGAAAAGGATTATTATTATTATTGTTCCCTTGGGTTCCTAGTGGAACATAGGGCTTCAACTGCACGTCTCCACTTGCTTCTGTCTTCCTTCTGCTGTACTTTTCACCTGCATCCATGTTAGTCCATACTTTTTCAACTCCTCTTCACAAGATCTCCTCCGTGTCACCCTTGGACGTCCCACTCGCCGCTTCCCTTTCGGGTTCCACTCGAGCAATGGCCTGACGCGCGCGCGATGTCACCCAGCGGTCTCCTCAGCGAGTGACCGATCCAACTCCACTTTCTCCCGCATATTTGTTGGGCGATTGGTTCTTGTTTTGTTTGTTCCCAGCCATAGTTTCTTGTTGGTGATTCTTTTCGACCCGGCCATCTGATCTTCAGTAAAGAGCGAAGAAGGTTGTTGATGAAGGTCTGCAACAGGCTGTTGGAAATATTCTTTGTGACCCACCCGCCCGCCAAGTTTCTGATCCGTACAGAAGAACTGACTTACTTGACGTTTGTATTGAAAATCCGACCGAATTTTGTTGTTGATGCTGGCTGAGTGACGAAGATTTCCAGATTGGTTTCAGGTTGATGAATGCGTTTCTCGCCTCCCCGATTTTCGCTCGATTTGAGATCCTCGTCCGTTCCCACTGGCTGTAGTTGAGACAATGCTCCCTAGATAAGTAAGTGAATGAAGTAACCTCTTTCGAATCCCTCCCGTCGATCGATGGTGATTGACGCTGGATGTTGCTGCTGATGTTGTTGGTTGGTTATTTTCATAACCTCCGTCTTGTCTCTGTCCATCTGGAGTCCTGTCTTCGCCGGCTGCTTCTTCGACCAGTTTGTCGGTTTTCGCTTGAAGTCTTCGATTGTGTGTGACATCAAACATAAATCATCCACGCGCGAAATCCAGGTCCCCTAGGTTCTTCACGTCGGTCCAGGATATCCCTGTCCCGTTTCTCGTTTCCCACTGTCTGACGCATAATCCAATCAGTCCACCACAATTAGGAATAGCATTGGTGATAGTAAGCCAGCACCCTTGTCTGACTCCTGTGTTTACTCCAAACGCCTCGCTGAGTTTTCCGTTGTGGATCACTTGACATGCGCCGTTGTCGTACAGCTGTTGAATAAGGTTGATGAATATTTGGGAGCTGCACGCCATAGTACTCGAGCAGTTTCCAAATTACTTCACGGTCAACGCTGTGGAAGGCGTTCTCAAAGTCTATGAAGTTGAGGTAGAGGTTTGATTGCCACTCCATGCTTTGTTCGATGATGATGGAAAAGGCTGCTTTCGGCAAATTTGAAGCGATAAAACACTGAAAACAAAACAGTACAGTACATTTGCTTGATCAGCATCATCAAGAAGTCCTCACCAAAACTTATTTCTTATTTGAATGAGGAATCTTGTAATGACGACTATATTATATATGATACACTGAATTGTTTCAGCTATAATCAATTTTTAAATTCAACTTATGCTGTAATATACATAAGCTTATGTTTCAGAAACACACATGATTAGCCCTGAAAGCTATAAATAACTATAAACCAAAGTTTTCACTTACGAAGCTAGTTTGTAACCACAATTGATGCACGATAAAATACAACCACAAGACGGAGAGATCTGGCTCATCGGCTAAGTCAATGGGTTCAGGGATTTGAATCCCCGTTCACCTACTTTAACCTAAGTAATAAAGTAGCATGATTAGCTCTCGCAAAGACATTGGGAAGTCTTTCTCAGACAAATGAGTTCTAAATATCTAAAGGGGCTATCAGGAGACGCATTTAGGTGGAAACTTAAGCAACTTCTATTCACTCAAGAAGTCAATGGACAACAGTTCACGAGTACAACTTGTATTCTAACAATTTCCAAAGTTACATAAACTTTTGAAGAAAACGGCTGTATATTTAGTTTTAAAATATCATATATATATATATATATATATATATATAAAATAATATATATATATAACCAGAAACAGTCAGTCATGCAACCCACATTCCATATGCTTTTTTGCGCTACACCTATTTCTACAATGCAAGAAATTTAAATCACAGTTGGCTGCTGAAAATCTCCTCGGGTTTAGAGTGAATTCAAAACGATAAACACACCGACTGAAAGTTGAATTACCGACAGAACAAGATAAAGGACTACACACTTTGCTACATGGGATTCCTTAGTATAAATTCGCCCATAATAATGAGGCATATTGGTATTGATCAATCTTCTTTAGTAATTTGAAATATACAAGGCTGTAAAAGAATACATGAACTTACTTTCAAACCATGAAATGTTTTATTTGCTTCATTCTCTGATTCATCTTCAGAGACGGAATCATCAGCTTCAGAATGATCCAGATTGGCACCACTTTCCCCCCATGGATCTGATGGTCTGATATTATATCCATCTTCATCTTTTGGTAATTCTACAGGCGTTGCCGTCCGCCAATCATCGCTTTTTGAAGTTATTGTATCTAACTCATCAATAAAATAAACAGAAAATAACGAAAAACGTTATATGTAAATGAAATTATTCTATTTTTGAATCTAACACGCTATGTAACAAGATTTCTTATTATGCATAGTGACGGACATTTTTTTATTTCTTTTTATTTTATTACAGATTGATTCCACACAGTATTTCGGCACAGGTATGGAATTTTCAGCAGGTCAACCAGGTGTGCGTCGGCCGATGGTCGAACCGTGGACCATGTGCATGGTCGGCGAGCGTCCTAACAGCTGTACCACAGACGCATATTTCCTATTCAAATTGCAAATTTTCTGGTAGTTTGAATGCTTTAGAAAAGTTTAAATATTAAGAGATGAAGAGTTTAGATATAGGTTCATGTGGGCACTTTAGTATGCTTACTGGATCCCTCCTAAAGGAGTCATACTTCAGACAAAATACAGTGACAGGATAAATAACAGCTTCACATACAAAACAAACATCAACGCTATCTAATGTGATTCAAATTTATAAGTTGTATGTTTAGAATCCGAATACTTCCCAACGAACACCATAGCCATTACGAATTATCTACTAAACCAATTATGGGTAAGTGTTTAACAGGTTCTAACACAAAATGATGTTATGCTGTACTTCTTAACTAACTAATATTGTCATTTTTGTAGGTTAGCACACGGAAAACCAACGACAGCAACTAAAAAGTCAATTCTAGCATATATGGTCATCCATAAATATCATTTTATTTAGGATCTTCGAAAGGGATATCTAAATTAAAAATATAATCTCATATCGAGTAAAATTTTTGAAATTAAAAAAAAGATTGAGGCCTTTCTTAAGCATAAATGCAGACTATTAGTGTTTACGTATTAAATCTACCTGATTTATTCACTTGCTTTGTTTGCTTATCCTTGCCATTTGAATAGGGAGTACCAAATCGACGAATTCCGCGTTTTGCAACAACAGTAAAAGCACTAAGACTACTGCCACTGGTATTAATCCCGGTAGTAGCACTAACTGAGGTAGATGATCCTGTTGGATTACTTTCATTGGCAGTATGATGAGCAGAATCTTGAGATAAGGAATTACGGCGTCGACGAAAAAATCCTTCCCTACGTTTTGTATTTCCGTTACCAGAGACAGAAATATTCGTTACTGACGGTGCAACTCCAACAGAAATACTAGCGACAGAAACTGCATCGGCTCTTACATCTGTTAAACTGTTTAGACTTAATTCCCCATTATCTTTACTGCCAGAACCAACAACTGTGAAAAGTAGGGAAATAAAACAACGATATTACTACACGAAATACTTTTGAAAATACAGTTAACCAGCAATAGAAATGGGGTATTTAACTGGTCAGATATAATGACTACCGTCTGGGTATTACATTGTATCCTACCTTCATAACTCGCCAGGTAAAATTACAGAAAGGGGAATATAATCAATCCCCTAGGACACTTTGATTTTCTCTATAAACTAATGTAGTTGGAAGGTGATTTATAATGCAACTGCTCAAGAAAGTCTGTCTGTCTGTCTGTTTTCGACTCAAGAAAGTACAGGTTCATTGAGTAAGTTGAAAGACATTTTCACTACAAGCATAACAGATACTACTCATCTGAATTGATATTTTCAGCGCATAACCTAAGGAATGAAATCAATGGTCATTTGAATGTAAATATCATTCATGTATAAATAAATATGCTGTACAGTGATGTTAAATTACGAAATGGCAATACATCAGAAACATGTTGTGAAAATGAGAGATAAGAAGTTTTACAATGTAGTGAAATCTTCAACTCGAGTCTAATTGAATCACAAAGCATAGTCGTACCAACAAACCCATGCAATCAAACTTGCATTTCATTCACTCATGCACAAAAATTTCAAAAAGGACTAAAAAAACCCAAAATTTCACCCAATCACCGGTTTAACTACATCTATGAAACAGATATTATATAACAAAGGGATTATGTATTCCACGTAACATGCTACTTAAATATTTATCAAATAATATTACTGTAGGAAAATATGATTCAAAATAAATAGATGTGACATAAGTTCTTAAGTTCCATCCTCCTTTGAATCCTAGACATTACCAGTTTATACTTATGTATTGCCACCACTGCCTGTCATTCTGTTTTGCCTTCAAAAGCACTAACGAATACATTAAGTGTAGATAAGGCCTATGCACACGATGAGGGTGAAGACTTAGCAAGGAAGCATTTATGTGAATATAAAGAATGTCTCAGAAGTTGCATTTTAAAATATATAGACATGTATAACTACGTTCAATTGGAGAAGATACCTTCACTGTGAATGTTTTCTATAATAGGTTTTTCCAGTGAAAAAATACATCGTTATTGATTTCTGTATCACTCAGCAATTAATCGTTAATAAATTTTGAAGAGTGTGCAATGAAAGTATGTCATACAAAGAGATTCAACCAGAAAACAAGTTTATTTGCTTTTTTCGAATAATAGTATTAGCTAAAAACTGGAAACAATCTGTGAAGTTACTAACTAGTGACCTGGGTCACGTGGAATGATGCAGATATATATTGATAAAGACCTACGGAGTATTCATCGTGGGATACAAATGAAATCACTCCTTGAGATATTTTTGAAGTTCTAGATATTTTAGATAATCCTGTTTAGTTTATTCTTTCGACAGCACTGTTTTGTTCATTTCACTATCACTGCAACATTTATATTCCCTTCTTTTTACCTAACTCCTAGGAGTTTGGCAACTTGAACTCACTCATGCACATACCTGCAAAGACTGACACTGATTTGTCTATCTGTATGGTATTTCCAGCCATTTATAAGGTCTATTTGGATATGATCCACTGAGCTGTATCAAGCTGATTAAGCGTACTGTTGTAAGAAACTCTGTGTCACACTGAATTTCTGTCTTTGAGTATAACGTTTCAACGTAACACTGGGAAAACTGCATACGAAATTTCGAAGCAAAAACTAGAATGAAGAGATGAAAAACTCTATGATGTTTTGCTGTATTCTTTCCTGGAAGATAAATAGTGAGTAATTGGTTGGTTTAATCAGTAAATGAGAAGACGTCCAGCGAAGAGACTCTCTTCGGCGAATTCATTCACATAACTGTCTCTATTATGCTTTTCTTGTACTTTCTTCTCTTGCTTCGCGTGCTACACGGAATGTGGCGACTTGAACTTCCGCACATTTGTGCAAAGTTCTATGTCGAAAACAGACAAACAGAGACAATCGCATTTATATATAAATTATTTGTGTGTGTGTGTGTACATGAGGTTTGTCAAGTTTAGATAATTGATCAGGTAATAAAAGAATGATGTAATATAGAAACAAGGTTAATGAGACAGCAACTAAAGTAAGATTGAGTTAGTAAGCTACATGACGTAATGTAATTGACTAAAATGTTTCAACTTAGGTCAGGATAGCAACCGAGGTAATTACAGGTAGAGACTAAGTAGAAGTGGGGTAGAGAATAATGCCATTTATATTAGAACTGAAATTGAGTAAATAAGTTGGATGACATAACATAAATGACTAGAAATTGAATGTTGGTCAAGTCAGTAACAGTGGTAGTGATGTGTAGAAACTAAATCGGGTGGGGGTGGAGAAAATATTACAATTGAGAAGACAAAATAATACTAATGAAGAGACAGAAAAAAAGGTTAGGTAGGATTTACTTCTCGCGTAATAAGATTACGTCCATTTTAAGTGTAATGATTGAACGAACTTCTTCTGTATGCAGAGTCAGGGCTTAGCGAGTGAATCGCCATTGCTTCTGCAGTTTGAAGAAGTCTGATTCGGACACCATTAGGAAGACCACTTCTTACTCTGTAGACTACTTTGAAGTTTGTTTGGGGTATAGCTTGGTGTCAGGATTCTATCAGATATGCTAAGATGGAGCTGCGGGGACATCGTTTTTCTACTTTGTAAAACCATGTTGGTAAGTGTTCAGTGATACGTTTGGAAAGCGAACGCTGGGTACGGCCAACATAAGTTGACATAAGTTGAAACATTTTAGTCAATTATATTACGTCATCTAACTTACTAACTCAATCTTACTTTAGTTGCTGTCTCATTAACCTTGTTTCTATATTACATCATTCTTTTATTACCTGATCAATTATCTAAACTTGACAAACCTCATGTACACACACACACACAAATAATTTATATATAAATGCGATTGTACAGTTATGTGAATGAATTCGCCGAAGAGAGTCTCTTCACTGAACGTCTTCTCTTTTTCATGTGACTTAAGTTGTAAATGTTTACTTTGACAGTAGTATGACCTACTAATCGAAATCTTTCAGTTTTTTACGTAATATTAGAAACAGAATATTTAGTTATGTAAATTACTTGCGAGAGCAGAAGCAGCTCTGGCTTCACGGCCGAAAAAAGCTTCCAAAGCGCGAACACCATTTCCTGTTGTTCCATTTGCATGTTCAGCTCCATTAGATGAAAATGCAGCGGCTACTTCTGCGTCTTCAAACTGTACGCCTTGTGGCTCAAGAGTTCCAGTACCCCTTTCGCTCACAAGAATATTTAATAACCTGTCTGTAGTTAACTCAGCCAAATCTTGATCAAACTGATTGTGTAGTTTACCCAAGGCATCACCTGTAACAGACCATACGGACGCATAACGGTGCAGAAATTCTCTCATCTGCTCTAGGTGGGCAACTTCAATTTCCTATCGCAATGTAAAACAGAAATAGGATAGAACAAGATTCAGTAGTGACCAATTACAACACATTAGAATATATTCACAATACACATAAGCAAGTGAATCAAAATCTTTAGTTGGATGTATAATCTTGTTTAAAGGTAAGTTGTGTGCTACATTCAGCAATAAACGAATGCTAACATGATTTCTGAATGTTTCGGTTTTAAGTCTGAATTAAATCACTAATTTAGGGTCATGGCAGTGTTGAAGTTAAGATGACACACGTATCTAATAACTATTATTTTTTATTGCAAAGCTGATATCAATGAAGCGTAATAACGAATCATATCTTGCTTAGAATAGATTCTAGAATACATGAAGGAATAAAATGACAAAGATATGTAAAAAAAAGAATAAAACTTATTTTGTAAACCCTTACTTTTAAACGTCACGAGTCAAGCTCCACTAGACGAAAAACACTCGATAGAAACAGACATATAATGCGGACATATCAGTTAGGGAACGATTAGAAACCAAGAAGTACTGGACAGCTGCTTTGTCTTTGTGTAAGACTCTCCATAAGTATGCACCTATGACCCTACCAGAGATCTAACCAAGGACCTTCAGATTATGAGGTGAGCTTGTTAGTCATTCAGCTACTGGGAGGGAATCCAAAGGCCCATTAGTTCGAACTTTTGACAGCTAGCGACATATAGCGTAACCGCCAACCAATCTGATTGGCAAGTATTTCTTCTCACACCCCATTTGATGAACCCTACTGGTCAGTACTTCCCACCGGAACTTCAACCAAATTCAAAATACTTTTCCAGTGTTGATTTGCAGGGATTCGATTGATTTTAAGGTTGGTCACGAACTGATTTCCTTTTACTGACATATGGAAACAGACTGGGTATAAAGAGGATAAAACATAGTACGATCTTCCTGTTTGTTTTGTTATTACTATATTTTAGTCATTATTTGTAATCTTGTTAATTTGACCTTCGATCGAAAATATTTCCGGAACTTTTTCACCCATTTACTATATATACGCGAATGCACAGCTTAGTTGATGGTTTCGCCGAAAAGAACATAATAATTGATACAGACCCCACCTCCGGTGTCCTATAGCACCATCTTGAACCTGACAAGGATGAAATGTATGCTAAATATATTCGGAACTTCGCCAAGGAAACTGAAGAATCTGTGTATCTTTCTTCAAGTATTGGTTTTTGTAGGGATTTTATTTGGTTGGCTGCAGGATTTTATCATGTGCTGACATCAGACAACCGTTGGAAAACCAACTGGGAGTACTGGACAGCTGTTTTGTCCTATTTCAGGACTTTTCAGCAGTACACACCCGCCGGCACCAGTGGCTTAATGCTCTGCAAACTCGCCTTGTAACCAGAAGGTCCTGCGTTCGACGACTGGTGGTGGGTGCGTACTACTGAAGAGTCCCAAACTAGGCTGACTAAACAGATGTCCAGTACTCCCAGGTTTTCCAATGGTTCTCTAACTCATGTCAGCTCATGATGAAATCCTCCAACCAATATATGTATCTCACTAATGTAAACGCACAACCATTTACCTGTTAACCTTCCAGAGTTAACATGCGGTGGGTTAAATGAAACAGTCTACATAAATATCAAGTGGTTCTCTAACTGATGTCAGCTCATGATTAAATCCTCCATGCAAATTGAAAATGTCTTTCATAATAAATGAATGAGTGGCTCGCAAAGTGATGAAATTATAGAAATCAATGTAAAAACTAATATCCATATCTATGCATGTTTCTCTGACTCGACAACTGTATTTAATCATTCTCACAAAAGAAAACCTATACAAATTCCTGAAATCTCCAAGTTTTTCCTAACAAATCTAACAATGATATCAACAAACACTCAATTAGCCAACTATTACCGGATAGTTAAGAGAAATTCATACATACTGACCAGAATTCACCAGGGAGAGGTTGTATGTTTGAATGTAACTCTGAGTTACGCTGAAAAGTTAAACGCATATCAGCTATTTTAAAACCGTTTGATCAGCACGCAGGTACATTATATTATTTACTGAACTAAGTAAATCTCACAGGCTGTATTGAAAGTTTAAATTACCTCAAACTGAGCACACGATATGTGCATTTTGCTCACAAACTGATTACGCAGGTTATTATACTTTTCCACTGAATACTTGTATTCATCTTGAGCTTTTTTAAGCTTCACTTCCAGTTTTTCTTGCTCTCGACTAGAACCAGATTCCAAGCGCATAGCACGTTCATATTCACTGTAACGTGAATGATATGCTTCCTTAGCTTTCTGAAGCTGCATAGAAGTCACCTATATCACAAAACAATAAAATAGAAAACGTTCTCATTAGGAAATAGAATGACCAGAACTGTAACAAAAAATAGTAGTAATATTTCACGTTCAACAACAATGAGTAATCCATACGTGTATAGCAGATTACTCAAGATACTAATCCAAGAACTCAGTTGATGCTGATATTACCCATTCGGCAATGCAGACTAATTAGCTGGTGTACCTGAAGCACTAACAACTAATGGTTTGGGATATGGGTGGCATGGAACAAATACCATCAAAAATTTTACTAAAACAAATTTGAAAACGAACAGTTCGCCCAGAAACAAAAGACTTGAAATCAGAATACACACATGGTCTTATTTGTTGAGGGCGATTAGTTGACCAAGTACTACACACACAAATGTAAACTTGTTTTTAGTGAACACTACAAAAAGTAGTTTCGAAATAAAAATATCAGAGGTCAAAAACAACAGCCAGATCTCTTCAACGAGCTACGAAATACATGTTTTACGAACAACCGGATAAAAGGTGGCGATCAACAATAGTGCATCAGGTTATTCGCTTATTAATCTAAGTCTGAACTTTATTTGAGTGGGACATAGCAAAAGAACGAAACAGAAACAGCAATATTGAAAAATACAAACAACAATGAGAAACAAGTTAAAGTGACGGAAAAAAGGGTAATACAGTAAATGTGTAATATGTGGAGTAAGCTATTGGTCTAGATTTGCATTCACTTAGAAATATGTTACATGAATTCTCTAACCGATGATTTCCATTAGTTATTTGGCCGTAAATACAAATATTTCAGTCCGGTTACCCTCTGACTAGAACTGCGTTCCGTGATACCCGACCGATTTCAGAGTTATAAACAATGTTATTTTTGAGCATATCATCCACCAAGGTGAGGGCAGGCGTGTTTGCATCGGAGGATCACTGTCTGCGCAGATATCTTTAAGGGGTTAGCTGTCCTCCACCGATCCCTCGCAAAGATTAATGATAGGGATATGGTTTATCTATGCTCACCGCTGTGTCATAGTACGCAGATATCACATCAGGAAACCTTCCCTTTGACACCAGAAAAGTTTCCCCAGGAAAAGGTCACATCTGAGTGCAAGTGAAATTCACAAATGCTGAATTTGGCTGGGTTATCAACTTTCTACGTAGCACAAACTGCTTATTTAACCAGTGAAATCATTCATCACAACTACTACACGTTATGGCTTCATTGCTTGTAAAAAATATAGGTCAAAGCTGAATTCGTCCTCACAACTAGGATTATATCAAGCACCAACACAAGAAAGGATTGGCAATTCCTCTTAGCTCCTACAGTAGCTTTCAACTGAACAAATCATATGCGACCAATAAATGCCACTTATATACAAGTGCATACTACTAAAATTCGAAACTCGACACAGTGAAAGCATCCAAACGCGATCATGAACCTACACATTTCATCCCAAGATTACATAAAAATCTGAATACATCGTATGGACAATTACAAAGCATCCACACCTTTCGTATTAGCAAATATTCTAGATTAGGTGGTCTAGAATACATAACGAAATCAAAGCCTTATACCAAACGCTTTGAAAAACAACCGAAGCGTGTTAAATAAAAAACATCTAAATTAGGCGATTCAGTTATTCGTGAACCTAGATTTATGGCATAAAATAATGGGTCGATCCCACAAACTTCAATTAAGACATGTTGTTTCTAGAACATACATACAATTGTGTGGCTTTTGTGTCTTGTGAATGAAATTATCACTGTTACTTCTTGTGAGAATAAAACCAAATAAATATATGAGAGTTGTTTTAATATATAAAACATGACTGAATTACTAATTGAACAATATTACACGCACATTAGCAATCAAACAAAATTAACCAGTTAAACCAGGAAAGCTTCATCCCTTCAAGGTTCTTCAAACTTATATTACGCCTAACTACGCGCAACCCACCTCAGTAAGTAAGAAAATAGTGGAACAGTGAACATAGAATAAGCCTATCAATTGCAGGTCTAGATCATTGGGAAACTTGTATCTTCCATGCAAAATTTCCATAACCGACTAAGCGGACTTTGTATACTAATAAGTATGCAGTAAAGTGCGAATAATACCAAAAGGAAATCAAATATAAAAGCCTGTAAAAACATAGCACTTTTCACTTATATTTTGCAGCACATTCACACAATCGAATTGAAGTGAAGGGGTAGAATGACATTACTTCCCTGATAGGCACATGCAAACAATAACTGAAGCTAGCCAGAATTATTTACCTGAAATGCATGCACCACTTCTTGAGTAGAAGCTTCTGTATCCTTAATTAGCTTCTGTCGTTTATGTTGCTCTTCAAGATACTTTTGTACATCCCTTGATAAATTTTGTCGTTCTTGAGCAATGTTCAGATGAACTTGGGAGACTTGGTCGATGAGCTGTTTTAACAAGGACCAACAAGGCTTGAAACTGCTAGTGTTATTGTAAGAACCTGCTTGTTTTGACAATTTAATTAAAGCTTTGTAATAGTTGTCTTCCGCAGAATAGCTCTCCCGTAAGAACTCTGCGAACTCAGCCGAAGTGCGGTAGCATAATTTGAAGTTCTGGTACATAGCATCAAATCCAGAGTGCTTCTCTCCCCAAAAATGCTGAGAAAATAAACATGCGCTCATTTCGGTATATCCGTATTGTCAATTTAACTGCTGTGTCTAGTGACTCATCCTAGTATATTCCAACGATGTGTTCTGGCGATTCGCCGCAATGTAACAAAGATAAATATTCCATAAAACTGAAATGGTCTATTATCCCAACAAGCACCCTTTAACTTTAAAGGAATTACGAAAACCGATGTCCAGTAACACACCTTTTAAACCAAGCGCATACATTCCAACATTCAATATCAGATACAGATTTCTTGACTGAGAACAGAAGGCTTCGAGTCTGTATCGATCCCATACTAACAAACACCTGTGCCTATCTGATCCCTTCTTAACCGCACACATCATCTCTCTTGGAGTCGGTTTCAAAAGTTCAAGACTCGGTTGGAAGATTGGCACTACACACCGAAATAGTTTGTTCTTGGCTTTTGAACTATACTTCTGTGTGCCCTGAGATGTTCCTACAAGTTGAGATGGAAAACAGCAGGCAAGGCAGGTTCATGATCATGTCTTAGAATTTAGAACATTCAAATGCTATCTCTACTTACGATGTGAAAAGTAGAAGGGATTCAAACTGCTGTCTTGCCTAGTACGATGAGTAACTCATCCCAAAATTAAACGTGTGGCCTCCCTTTCAGTCCTTTTTAGAATGTATCAGTCTCTTCTCAAATATAAGAGCTAGATTAAGTTTTCCAGTTTCAACTCTCAAGAGATTTATATGGGGCAGTGAATATTTCACTGGTGACTCCAGTCAAGGCTCAGTGCGTATACCCCACCGCCCGACACCCTGTCGTTGTTTTAGGCAATGGCTCACTATGACACCTTGATCCATGAGTGTATGGACCGATTTGAGTACTGTTCCTTCTCTGATACATTGGTTGTGAGCATCGATTCCATGAAACAATTTAATGGTTTCTTGGGATCTCCGTAAAATATGAGCATGTCATTGTTCTCATTTATGCTGTAATAATCATTCTGGCAGAAAATGCTGTAGATCACAGTAAACAGACCTGCTATGTGAGCTGTCGACTAATTTTCCTGGTCCCGTTCTACTGCGTCGTTATTAGCAATCAGTTTTAGATCTTCGTTTAATATCTTATTCCTGAAGCCTATGTACGAGAATATTTTCTCAGGCTGTACAGGCAGATACATTTCAGACCGTAACTAATGAATTCTGGCAATAACTTTATTTCTGGTCATGGTGTACGACTTTCTGACTCTCTTCGGCGAATTCATTCACATAACTGTCTCTATTATGCTTTTCTTGTACTTTCTTCTCTTGCTTCGCGTGCTACACGGAATGTGGCGACTTGAACTTCCGCACATTTGTGCAAAGTTCTATGTCGAAAACAGACAAACAGAGACAATCGCATTTATATATAAATTATTTGTGTGTGTGTGTGTACATGAGGTTTGTCAAGTTTAGATAATTGATCAGGTAATAAAAGAATGATGTAATATAGAAACAAGGTTAATGAGACAGCAACTAAAGTAAGATTGAGTTAGTAAGCTACATGACGTAATGTAATTGACTAAAATGTTTCAACTTAGGTCAGGATAGCAACCGAGGTAATTACAGGTAGAGACTAAGTAGAAGTGGGGTAGAGAATAATGCCATTTATATTAGAACTGAAATTGAGTAAATAAGTTGGATGACATAACATAAATGACTAGAAATTGAATGTTGGTCAAGTCAGTAACAGTGGTAGTGATGTGTAGAAACTAAATCGGGTGGGGGTGGAGAAAATATTACAATTGAGAAGACAAAATAATACTAATGAAGAGACAGAAAAAAAGGTTAGGTAGGATTTACTTCTCGCGTAATAAGATTACGTCCATTTTAAGTGTAATGATTGAACGAACTTCTTCTGTATGCAGAGTCAGGGCTTAGCGAGTGAATCGCCATTGCTTCTGCAGTTTGAAGAAGTCTGATTCGGACACCATTAGGAAGACCACTTCTTACTCTGTAGACTACTTTGAAGTTTGTTTGGGGTATAGCTTGGTGTCAGGATTCTATCAGATATGCTAAGATGGAGCTGCGGGGACATCGTTTTTCTACTTTGTAAAACCATGTTGGTAAGTGTTCAGTGATACGTTTGGAAAGCGAACGCTGGGTACGGCCAACATAAGTTGACATAAGTTGAAACATTTTAGTCAATTATATTACGTCATCTAACTTACTAACTCAATCTTACTTTAGTTGCTGTCTCATTAACCTTGTTTCTATATTACATCATTCTTTTATTACCTGATCAATTATCTAAACTTGACAAACCTCATGTACACACACACACACAAATAATTTATATATAAATGCGATTGTACAGTTATGTGAATGAATTCGCCGAAGAGAGTCTCTTCACTGAACGTCTTCTCTTTTTCATGTGACTTAAGTTGTAAATGTTTACTTTGACAGTAGTATGACCTACTAATCGAAATCTTTCAGTTTTTTACGTAATATTAGAAACAGAATATTTAGTTATGTAAATTACTTGCGAGAGCAGAAGCAGCTCTGGCTTCACGGCCGAAAAAAGCTTCCAAAGCGCGAACACCATTTCCTGTTGTTCCATTTGCATGTTCAGCTCCATTAGATGAAAATGCAGCGGCTACTTCTGCGTCTTCAAACTGTACGCCTTGTGGCTCAAGAGTTCCAGTACCCCTTTCGCTCACAAGAATATTTAATAACCTGTCTGTAGTTAACTCAGCCAAATCTTGATCAAACTGATTGTGTAGTTTACCCAAGGCATCACCTGTAACAGACCATACGGACGCATAACGGTGCAGAAATTCTCTCATCTGCTCTAGGTGGGCAACTTCAATTTCCTATCGCAATGTAAAACAGAAATAGGATAGAACAAGATTCAGTAGTGACCAATTACAACACATTAGAATATATTCACAATACACATAAGCAAGTGAATCAAAATCTTTAGTTGGATGTATAATCTTGTTTAAAGGTAAGTTGTGTGCTACATTCAGCAATAAACGAATGCTAACATGATTTCTGAATGTTTCGGTTTTAAGTCTGAATTAAATCACTAATTTAGGGTCATGGCAGTGTTGAAGTTAAGATGACACACGTATCTAATAACTATTATTTTTTATTGCAAAGCTGATATCAATGAAGCGTAATAACGAATCATATCTTGCTTAGAATAGATTCTAGAATACATGAAGGAATAAAATGACAAAGATATGTAAAAAAAAGAATAAAACTTATTTTGTAAACCCTTACTTTTAAACGTCACGAGTCAAGCTCCACTAGACGAAAAACACTCGATAGAAACAGACATATAATGCGGACATATCAGTTAGGGAACGATTAGAAACCAAGAAGTACTGGACAGCTGCTTTGTCTTTGTGTAAGACTCTCCATAAGTATGCACCTATGACCCTACCAGAGATCTAACCAAGGACCTTCAGATTATGAGGTGAGCTTGTTAGTCATTCAGCTACTGGGAGGGAATCCAAAGGCCCATTAGTTCGAACTTTTGACAGCTAGCGACATATAGCGTAACCGCCAACCAATCTGATTGGCAAGTATTTCTTCTCACACCCCATTTGATGAACCCTACTGGTCAGTACTTCCCACCGGAACTTCAACCAAATTCAAAATACTTTTCCAGTGTTGATTTGCAGGGATTCGATTGATTTTAAGGTTGGTCACGAACTGATTTCCTTTTACTGACATATGGAAACAGACTGGGTATAAAGAGGATAAAACATAGTACGATCTTCCTGTTTGTTTTGTTATTACTATATTTTAGTCATTATTTGTAATCTTGTTAATTTGACCTTCGATCGAAAATATTTCCGGAACTTTTTCACCCATTTACTATATATACGCGAATGCACAGCTTAGTTGATGGTTTCGCCGAAAAGAACATAATAATTGATACAGACCCCACCTCCGGTGTCCTATAGCACCATCTTGAACCTGACAAGGATGAAATGTATGCTAAATATATTCGGAACTTCGCCAAGGAAACTGAAGAATCTGTGTATCTTTCTTCAAGTATTGGTTTTTGTAGGGATTTTATTTGGTTGGCTGCAGGATTTTATCATGTGCTGACATCAGACAACCGTTGGAAAACCAACTGGGAGTACTGGACAGCTGTTTTGTCCTATTTCAGGACTTTTCAGCAGTACACACCCGCCGGCACCAGTGGCTTAATGCTCTGCAAACTCGCCTTGTAACCAGAAGGTCCTGCGTTCGACGACTGGTGGTGGGTGCGTACTACTGAAGAGTCCCAAACTAGGCTGACTAAACAGATGTCCAGTACTCCCAGGTTTTCCAATGGTTCTCTAACTCATGTCAGCTCATGATGAAATCCTCCAACCAATATATGTATCTCACTAATGTAAACGCACAACCATTTACCTGTTAACCTTCCAGAGTTAACATGCGGTGGGTTAAATGAAACAGTCTACATAAATATCAAGTGGTTCTCTAACTGATGTCAGCTCATGATTAAATCCTCCATGCAAATTGAAAATGTCTTTCATAATAAATGAATGAGTGGCTCGCAAAGTGATGAAATTATAGAAATCAATGTAAAAACTAATATCCATATCTATGCATGTTTCTCTGACTCGACAACTGTATTTAATCATTCTCACAAAAGAAAACCTATACAAATTCCTGAAATCTCCAAGTTTTTCCTAACAAATCTAACAATGATATCAACAAACACTCAATTAGCCAACTATTACCGGATAGTTAAGAGAAATTCATACATACTGACCAGAATTCACCAGGGAGAGGTTGTATGTTTGAATGTAACTCTGAGTTACGCTGAAAAGTTAAACGCATATCAGCTATTTTAAAACCGTTTGATCAGCACGCAGGTACATTATATTATTTACTGAACTAAGTAAATCTCACAGGCTGTATTGAAAGTTTAAATTACCTCAAACTGAGCACACGATATGTGCATTTTGCTCACAAACTGATTACGCAGGTTATTATACTTTTCCACTGAATACTTGTATTCATCTTGAGCTTTTTTAAGCTTCACTTCCAGTTTTTCTTGCTCTCGACTAGAACCAGATTCCAAGCGCATAGCACGTTCATATTCACTGTAACGTGAATGATATGCTTCCTTAGCTTTCTGAAGCTGCATAGAAGTCACCTATATCACAAAACAATAAAATAGAAAACGTTCTCATTAGGAAATAGAATGACCAGAACTGTAACAAAAAATAGTAGTAATATTTCACGTTCAACAACAATGAGTAATCCATACGTGTATAGCAGATTACTCAAGATACTAATCCAAGAACTCAGTTGATGCTGATATTACCCATTCGGCAATGCAGACTAATTAGCTGGTGTACCTGAAGCACTAACAACTAATGGTTTGGGATATGGGTGGCATGGAACAAATACCATCAAAAATTTTACTAAAACAAATTTGAAAACGAACAGTTCGCCCAGAAACAAAAGACTTGAAATCAGAATACACACATGGTCTTATTTGTTGAGGGCGATTAGTTGACCAAGTACTACACACACAAATGTAAACTTGTTTTTAGTGAACACTACAAAAAGTAGTTTCGAAATAAAAATATCAGAGGTCAAAAACAACAGCCAGATCTCTTCAACGAGCTACGAAATACATGTTTTACGAACAACCGGATAAAAGGTGGCGATCAACAATAGTGCATCAGGTTATTCGCTTATTAATCTAAGTCTGAACTTTATTTGAGTGGGACATAGCAAAAGAACGAAACAGAAACAGCAATATTGAAAAATACAAACAACAATGAGAAACAAGTTAAAGTGACGGAAAAAAGGGTAATACAGTAAATGTGTAATATGTGGAGTAAGCTATTGGTCTAGATTTGCATTCACTTAGAAATATGTTACATGAATTCTCTAACCGATGATTTCCATTAGTTATTTGGCCGTAAATACAAATATTTCAGTCCGGTTACCCTCTGACTAGAACTGCGTTCCGTGATACCCGACCGATTTCAGAGTTATAAACAATGTTATTTTTGAGCATATCATCCACCAAGGTGAGGGCAGGCGTGTTTGCATCGGAGGATCACTGTCTGCGCAGATATCTTTAAGGGGTTAGCTGTCCTCCACCGATCCCTCGCAAAGATTAATGATAGGGATATGGTTTATCTATGCTCACCGCTGTGTCATAGTACGCAGATATCACATCAGGAAACCTTCCCTTTGACACCAGAAAAGTTTCCCCAGGAAAAGGTCACATCTGAGTGCAAGTGAAATTCACAAATGCTGAATTTGGCTGGGTTATCAACTTTCTACGTAGCACAAACTGCTTATTTAACCAGTGAAATCATTCATCACAACTACTACACGTTATGGCTTCATTGCTTGTAAAAAATATAGGTCAAAGCTGAATTCGTCCTCACAACTAGGATTATATCAAGCACCAACACAAGAAAGGATTGGCAATTCCTCTTAGCTCCTACAGTAGCTTTCAACTGAACAAATCATATGCGACCAATAAATGCCACTTATATACAAGTGCATACTACTAAAATTCGAAACTCGACACAGTGAAAGCATCCAAACGCGATCATGAACCTACACATTTCATCCCAAGATTACATAAAAATCTGAATACATCGTATGGACAATTACAAAGCATCCACACCTTTCGTATTAGCAAATATTCTAGATTAGGTGGTCTAGAATACATAACGAAATCAAAGCCTTATACCAAACGCTTTGAAAAACAACCGAAGCGTGTTAAATAAAAAACATCTAAATTAGGCGATTCAGTTATTCGTGAACCTAGATTTATGGCATAAAATAATGGGTCGATCCCCACAAACTTCAATTAAGACATGTTGTTTCTAGAACATACATACAATTGTGTGGCTTTTGTGTCTTGTGAATGAAATTATCACTGTTACTTCTTGTGAGAATAAAACCAAATAAATATATGAGAGTTGTTTTAATATATAAAACATGACTGAATTACTAATTGAACAATATTACACGCACATTAGCAATCAAACAAAATTAACCAGTTAAACCAGGAAAGCTTCATCCCTTCAAGGTTCTTCAAACTTATATTACGCCTAACTACGCGCAACCCACCTCAGTAAGTAAGAAAATAGTGGAACAGTGAACATAGAATAAGCCTATCAATTGCAGGTCTAGATCATTGGGAAACTTGTATCTTCCATGCAAAATTTCCATAACCGACTAAGCGGACTTTGTATACTAATAAGTATGCAGTAAAGTGCGAATAATACCAAAAGGAAATCAAATATAAAAGCCTGTAAAAACATAGCACTTTTCACTTATATTTTGCAGCACATTCACACAATCGAATTGAAGTGAAGGGGTAGAATGACATTACTTCCCTGATAGGCACATGCAAACAATAACTGAAGCTAGCCAGAATTATTTACCTGAAATGCATGCACCACTTCTTGAGTAGAAGCTTCTGTATCCTTAATTAGCTTCTGTCGTTTATGTTGCTCTTCAAGATACTTTTGTACATCCCTTGATAAATTTTGTCGTTCTTGAGCAATGTTCAGATGAACTTGGGAGACTTGGTCGATGAGCTGTTTTAACAAGGACCAACAAGGCTTGAAACTGCTAGTGTTATTGTAAGAACCTGCTTGTTTTGACAATTTAATTAAAGCTTTGTAATAGTTGTCTTCCGCAGAATAGCTCTCCCGTAAGAACTCTGCGAACTCAGCCGAAGTGCGGTAGCATAATTTGAAGTTCTGGTACATAGCATCAAATCCAGAGTGCTTCTCTCCCCAAAAATGCTGAGAAAATAAACATGCGCTCATTTCGGTATATCCGTATTGTCAATTTAACTGCTGTGTCTAGTGACTCATCCTAGTATATTCCAACGATGTGTTCTGGCGATTCGCCGCAATGTAACAAAGATAAATATTCCATAAAACTGAAATGGTCTATTATCCCAACAAGCACCCTTTAACTTTAAAGGAATTACGAAAACCGATGTCCAGTAACACACCTTTTAAACCAAGCGCATACATTCCAACATTCAATATCAGATACAGATTTCTTGACTGAGAACAGAAGGCTTCGAGTCTGTATCGATCCCATACTAACAAACACCTGTGCCTATCTGATCCCTTCTTAACCGCACACATCATCTCTCTTGGAGTCGGTTTCAAAAGTTCAAGACTCGGTTGGAAGATTGGCACTACACACCGAAATAGTTTGTTCTTGGCTTTTGAACTATACTTCTGTGTGCCCTGAGATGTTCCTACAAGTTGAGATGGAAAACAGCAGGCAAGGCAGGTTCATGATCATGTCTTAGAATTTAGAACATTCAAATGCTATCTCTACTTACGATGTGAAAAGTAGAAGGGATTCAAACTGCTGTCTTGCCTAGTACGATGAGTAACTCATCCCAAAATTAAACGTGTGGCCTCCCTTTCAGTCCTTTTTAGAATGTATCAGTCTCTTCTCAAATATAAGAGCTAGATTAAGTTTTCCAGTTTCAACTCTCAAGAGATTTATATGGGGCAGTGAATATTTCACTGGTGACTCCAGTCAAGGCTCAGTGCGTATACCCCACCGCCCGACACCCTGTCGTTGTTTTAGGCAATGGCTCACTATGACACCTTGATCCATGAGTGTATGGACCGATTTGAGTACTGTTCCTTCTCTGATACATTGGTTGTGAGCATCGATTCCATGAAACAATTTAATGGTTTCTTGGGATCTCCGTAAAATATGAGCATGTCATTGTTCTCATTTATGCTGTAATAATCATTCTGGCAGAAAATGCTGTAGATCACAGTAAACAGACCTGCTATGTGAGCTGTCGACTAATTTTCCTGGTCCCGTTCTACTGCGTCGTTATTAGCAATCAGTTTTAGATCTTCGTTTAATATCTTATTCCTGAAGCCTATGTACGAGAATATTTTCTCAGGCTGTACAGGCAGATACATTTCAGACCGTAACTAATGAATTCTGGCAATAACTTTATTTCTGGTCATGGTGTACGACTTTCTGACTTCAAAGACTCAGCCATGTTGAACGAGATCCATCTTTTTTGCCTACGCCTAAAAATTCCACAAATCTGCTGATTCATTGTGAAGGAAGCGTTTTCGACCATTCAGGACAGGGCGCTGGATGACGGATTAGGTTAATCACTCACATAGTGACTCAGATTGGCCCCACGCAGCTTCCACCTGAGACTTCCCTGCCCTGTGATGAGAGTGCGGAGATAATGGCCCTCATTTCAACGCCTGATGGAGCTGGGGTTTTGGTCTTGGATATAAAAGCAGATGAAAAACCAAGAGAGATCACAATATAACTACTTATTTCCGGGGATGAAAGACGTGCTATTAGCGTAACATACCGATTCTGGGTGTCAGTTACGATTTCGTGATGTTAATGGCATCCGGGTAGTAAGAATCTTCCAAACTGCTAAATAATTTTTACCTATTCAGCAGACTGGCGGCATTGGTGTAGCAATATGTTAGAACAATTTGGTGCTTCCTGATTTCCACCAACATAGGTTTGGAAGTGATCAAACTGTAGGTGCTAAAGCCGACTTTCAGATAGACCTTAACGTCAGCACCCACTAAAATTGCTTTCCTCGATTAACGCTGATCAGTACACCACTTACCGTGTGTGTGCTGATGAACAAAGTCCAGGTGGAAGGCTTATTCACTTTTGCGTGCCCTAATATGAATCATATTTGTACAAGTGAAAACCAAAACTAATTTGTGGCAATAATGTACAATTTATCTGTTACAGGCTGTGGTATCAAGCTCGAAAAGTGTGCTTAGTGGTGATACAACTGGGGAGCTGGCCACATGCTAGCAGTCAAGCAGGAAAAACAAGGATATCGTGGCGCTATGGTGCATGAATGCGTTAAAGCAAAGTTGCATATATTCAAGGTGTACTGCGAAACTATGGATTTATACTGTTCTGGAACCCTTAATAGTGAGGTTTTTCACTCTGTACAGGCGCCGTTCTCTTTGTGTCATATGATGCGGTCTGCTAGGCATGAGTTATCGTAGACGTAGAGACCCGATCATTACGCTTCTCTCCGATTTTCCAAGTGGTCCACATATTGTGGACTAGGTCGATTATATTCAAAATATGAATGGTTATGCCTTCTAGTGCCGTGAAGTGAACACTGTCTACAATTTGCTTGGCTGTACTGAATTCATCCTCGAGCCCAGCTTTGGGATATGCAGCTGTTGGTCCCTCCGTTTTGTGAAAATAGGCGCCCTGTCGAACCGATCAGCTGTCTCAGTTGGCAGATCTGCTTTCATATGGGAGGTTTCCTTCCAGCCCTTAATGACGATATGCCTTCTGTATTGGTTATGTCAATCTTTTTACTTGACCAATCGCGACACCCCAGTGGCGTCCTTTTCACCATCTCAATTTGGTGTCGACTGCCCACTGTCACCCTGAGAGGCGCTTCAGGCTGGTTTTAAACATTCGGCCGCTTGTGAGGCGAATTTTAATAAGCGTTTTCTTTATATCTGCATTGGATATCACTGATGTAGCTACCAGTTTTTTCCCTCCAGGGAGGAACCTAAATAAGTTAATTTGAATAGTGGAGGTCAGCGCCCGAAGCTAAATGGAGAATAATGTTGGCTAACGATTCTGAGGAATTATTCGCTCCTGCAGTTTACTGTACCCTAGTAGGGTTGCGAGGACAATACGACCATAAGAGCCATAGCTGTAATCTACGGGAGGTACCGTCAGTAAAGAATTTACTATTGGTGCTATATTGCAGAAATGCACTTTGGTCGTCTGCTTAGTGTGACGTGTGTACTAGGAGTCATTAAACCTTCGTATCCTGGTTGTGGCGATTCGTTTGCATATTAAAAATTGGGATTGAACATCGGGGAGAAAACAAGATCTGTCAAAGTAGTTGGAGATTGAACAATCCATTCATGTTTGTTTGCTCAAAACCAACTCCTCCATATTTTTCGCGGGAGTCATCAAACCAGCAATCATCGTCTCGTCGTTCGCTGTTCAGTGGAAGATAGAAAACTATCAGAAACCTTGTGTGTAATAACCTTATTGTTGGTTACATATTGGCGTAAGAATGAAGGATTCTCGAGTCGCCAATCTGTATTCTGGTCTTCGCGTTGGTTATTACCACTTGTTTCTGAAAGTCTTCCGGGGACAGCGTGAGGTCCAGCGTAGTAAGAGCTGGACATTGACGACTTCTGAAAGTTGGCTGGTCAAGTTCAATGATCCCTGGGTCAAAGAAGGGACAGTGCCTCTTGGAAGCAAGCAGGAAAGTAAGTAATGCTGAGTTGATTGTTATTTGCAATTATATGTATGATGCTCAGCATGATGAGTCTGTTGTTCATGTTTCGCCGCCTAGGGACAATAGGAACTTTAACCTACCTAAATATGAGCCTCGGTGTTTCGACGGAAACCCAGCTGACCATCCACAGTTTGTAAAGGAGTTTGAAATCATGTTGAATGCCCTTCCAATAAATGAAGTTAATGTATTTATTGAGGTATTGTACTGGAGTTGCTTCAAGAGAGATAAAGTGCTCTCAGCATATGAAGCCAAAAGAAGGATACAGTGAGGTTATGAGTATACTGCGTCGAAGATTCGGAAGGCATTTGATGATGGTAGATAATTTATTCGAGTCTGTTAAAGGTAATGGTGGTCAATTACGGGATGACTCCAAGGTGCTGTCTGAGTTTTTGGATAATCTGATGACTTAAGAGAATACGTTGATTTCTATGGAAGTGGTATAGTACCTGTGCAAGTATTACAACAAGATAAATTTTATGTAATGAATCACGCAAAAATGCAACGCAAACGTTGAACGTACCGCGATACAGGTGGTGCAGATGATGACTTACAAGAATACGTTGATTTCTATGAACTGCATGAGTGATCTGAACTCAAGTTCCGTCCTAGAGGTAATAGGGAGGCGCCTACCTACTCGACTGCAAAGGAATTGGGTGAAGATAAGCTCTCGTATAGAGGATGAAGGTATTGAGCCAAAGTTCGATGATATTCTGAAACTGGCAAATGATAGTGTCAATCTATCTATGAGCAAGTTTGCCAGTATATTGCATCCCACCCCTAGAATAGAGCAGTCTGAGAGCAAAACGCAATCATTTATGAGGAAGGCGTCTCAAAGAAGTGGAGGTCGAGAAAGCTTTATGGTGCCTAGTAATCCATATAAACTTAGTGATTGTAACAGCTTTCGTGGGACATCCCCAGCAGATAGGTTAAAAGATCCGAGAAAAGCATGGTTGTCAACCAACTCCACATTTTTCGCGGGAGTCATCAAACCAGCAATCATCGTCTCGTCGTTCGCTGTTCAGTGGAAGATAGAAAACTATCAGAAACCTTGTGTGTAATAACCTTATTGTTGGTTACATATTGGCGTAAGAATGAAGGATTCTCGAGTCGCCAATCTGTATTCTGGTCTTCGCGTTGGTTATTACCACTTGTTTCTGAAAGTCTTCCGGGGACAGCGTGAGGTCCAGCGTAGTAAGAGCTGGACATTGACGATTTCTGAATGTTGGCTGACAAGATGGTTTGGAAATTTTCCGGAATAACTTCTCAACTGGTGCAGACATGCCCACCAGATACAAATGAGAGGATAGGGAACACCAAATAAACAAATATTTCTTAAATCACATATTGGAATATAGAAGTTCAGTTTATGATTCGGAATAAGGATAAAGAATCTACGTGTTTTTAATGCATACGGTTTTTTTTCTTCGTTGGCTCTCTGGTAGTTTTTCTCTGGATTTCAACGAGGATAGCTGACTCGGGGCTCGTTAGACCGCCTAATAAAAATGTGCGTTTTAGGCTCTCAGTATTAATGTACTCTTCGTTTATATTTATTTATTGAACGTGGAACTTCACAATGATTTTAACGTCCTCACATGGTCGATTTCCCCACAAAGATGACTGCCATCGTTTCTGCAGATACTCTGGAGAAGTACTACCCCAGGCCATCGAATACGACGGTTAGTATTTGAGGGTGTCTATGAGATCCTGGAAGGGGTTTAACTGGACGAATATGGGCCCGGACATAAGTGCACCCGGAGTGAGAAAAGTGGTAAAAGGACTTTTTTTATTTTTTGAACTTTTGGTAAACTACACCCGTGTTAGACCAAAGACTGAATTCCTTACTTATAACAGGGAAACCAAACCAGCTGGTGGTGGGTTTGACGCTGGTTGAGATCCCTGGGTGCAACAAACTGGATGACGAATTGAAGACACAAAGTCGATAAATTTTGGACACAACAGATAGAACGAAATCCATTGGGGTTGTTTTCGCCTTGAAGGAAGCTTTCTAAATGGCGGCAATGGGATACTTCCACTTATTATTCCAATAAAGCAGGTATGTTAGTCCCTAAACTAAAGCGGCATGGTTATGAATGAACCGTCGACAATGCCATAACAAGCCACTAAAAGTTAGGAAATATTTTACATTCCTCGGCCCCGGAAAATTCGAAATTCCTTATACTTTGATGGTTCAAAAGACGTAATAATAGATGTATTTGAAATGTTTTCCTTTGAAATCGGAATTCCGTTGCATGCGATAATCAAGCCTATTATTTTAGAAATATTCGTGCCAGATATCATAACCGCCAAGCGGCGTACATCTGGCAGTGGATGGAAATGTGGAATAGTCTTGCGTTCAGTCATCGGTAACCAACAGTGTGTTGATAATCGTTGAGATAAGATAATAGCTTTATTCCAAATCAGTACTTGTGATACAGAATGGAATTCTCAGCATTTTTACCACAATATTGCATCCAGTTAGTACATTAACAATAAATAAAGTTCTACATAGATTAATAATAATAATAATAATAATAATCACTTTATTCCACAACAATAAAAATTTACAGCATGGAATTTTCAGCGTTTCTTTTACATATTGCAATGGTTTAGCTCTGTTTATAATTATATAAATATATAAAATGTTAAAATATTGATAGTTAATAGGAAAAAATAATAAAAAAATAAATAAAAATAAAAAACCCAACAAAATCATACCATTTCTAGGTCATAGTGAATAATAAATAAATAATATAACAAATAACACTTGCATTAATATGCATCATTACATTTTATAGTTTAGTTACTGATTCAAAAGTTGTAAAAGTTCTTTTCTGATATTTGTCTCTTCACACAATACTCGTGCCAAATATGGAACGGTCGAATTTTTATATTTTGTAGTACGAGCATAAATGTTTATAAAATTTCTTCTGGTCTTACCCGAAGAGATACAAGGAAACAATTGTGAATAAAGAGGATGTTCACTATCAGATAAGATAACTTTAGCTAAGTGTTTACAAGAATTCATATGCCTATTGACAACAGTGTCATTTAGTTCAGTCAAAGGGATAGCACTGACCCTACTTACAGCCCTCAATGTTCTTCGTAGTATTATATGATCTTTCTTGAGTAGCCCAGGGAAGAATAATGGAGAACAATAAAGAATGATGGGCAAAACACATGAATTAATAAATTGTATGATAAGAGATTGAGTTATACCTGAGTGTCTCAACTTCTTTATGTAATAAGTCAGACGGAAAACTTTCTTAGAAACTATAAGAATATGAGACGACCAGCAAAGATTTGACGAGAAACTAATGCCAAGATAAGAAACACTTGACTTACTCTCAATCATGGTACCATCAATATTACAACAATCATGAGATTGAATCAATCCATGCATGACTTTTTCACTTCTCAAGCTGAAATCAACAGTGTTACATTTAGTTGGATTTAGTTTGAGGCCATTTGAGCGAGACCAATCCTTAACTTCAGCTAGGAAGCCATTCATATAGGAACAATCCGATGTGGAAACTACAGGGACAGAAACGGTCAGGTCATCAGCATACTTAATGAAGTTAACTTTGGGTGAGTTCGGAAGGTCATGCAGAAAGAAAGAGAAAAGAAATGGAGAAAGTACTGCACCTTGAGGCACACCACTTTCAGTTAGCTGGGAAGTGGAGCGCTTTCCAGCCAAAACAGTATGCTGTTTCCTATCCTTAAAATAAGAAGACAGCCATCTAGTTGCCCAGGACTCTGTTTGTGCTGAAATCATCTTTCCTAATAAAAGTGTCCTAGGAACAGAGTCGAAAGCTGCAGTATAGTCTAAGAAAGCTGTTCGAACGAACTTAGCGCCCTTATCAAGGCAGGAAACAATATTGTGGTGTAGTACAATGGCTGCATCTAATGTACTTCTTCCACACTTATAAGCAAACTGCTTAGGGTCATTAAAAGCTTTTAAAGAAGGTTTAAGAATATACAAAAGAAGTTTCTCCATAGTTTTCAAAAAAGGAGATGTTATAGCGACTGGTCTAAATTTTATACCTGCTCCAGAAGATGATTTCTGTACAGGTACAACCTTGATTTCTTTCCAGTCAGCAGGTACCGTTTCCCTCTTAAATGATGCGTTAAAGATTTGAGTAAGAGGATGACACAAGATGTCTGCACACTTTTGGAGAAGAATGCTTGGTACACCATCTGGACCAAGGCTGTGTGTTGGATTTAATGACTTCAAACATAATAGTACATCCTTTTCTTCAAAACCCTGAAAATGACCATTTTCTTGACTAGGTACATCAGGTACAACCATATTAATTTGTTTCTTGATAAATGATTTGTTTAAAGCATTAACATCAGAATAAGCATCAACGGACATTTGTTTTTTACTTGTTAGTTTATTGAAAAGTTTCCAAATGTTTGAAGGATTTTTACATGATAAAAATTTTTCATTATATAGTCTGTTCAACCTTTCTATTTCAATTTTTATAAGGGTGTTTATTTTACGGACACCAGTATTATCACAATTCTTATACAACTTCTCTTTTTGTCTTCTAAGTTTTTTCAGTTGCACAGAAGAGATTCTGTCAAATCTCGAAAACAGTGTTTCATAAGGACAGCAAATATCCAAACAAAACTTCAGATAATCGGTTATATTAGAGACAGTAGCATCCAACTTATCGTCAGTAAACAGTTCCCAGTTGGTATCATGCAACATGCTTCTTAATGCTAGAATGTTGTCATGGGAATATGAACGTTCATGTATCTTCTTTGTTAAATGACTAAACAATTTTCGTTGTGACTTGCCGTACACTTTCGGTAAAATACGAATAATGCAGTGGTCAGAATTTAGCAAAGGAGCTCTCCTTCGGGTTTCATATACATCACGGTCATTTATGAAAACCAGGTCTAGTGATTTGTCCAGACGTGTATTAAACTTGACTAGATTCTCATGACCAAGCGAAGTAAGAAAGCTGTGATCACATAAATTAAAATCACCACAGACTATAGACAACGAGTTTCCGAATGCAGGAGCAGCGAATTCAGTAAACTCATCTGCAAACATAACTATATTAGAAAGGCTACAATCGGGTGTTATGTAAATATTTGTTATGTATATATAAGAATATTTACTTAAGTGTTTTGGGCGACACCTGACGGTTATGCAATCTATATTGTCATTAGAATAATTGAAGCAAACGTGATTTGATGTAGACCAATTTGTGTTTATATATGTGGCTACCCCTCCTCCATATTTTTTCTTGGAACTATTTCTATCTTGGCGAAAAACTTTATATCCATTTATTGAAATTAGATTATCATCATAATGCTGGTGCAGCCAAGTCTCTTGTATTGCTAAAACGCCAGCATTTCGATAAACATTGGAATACATTAGGGATTGAAGGTAATCCATTTTGTTGGACAGGGATCTACAATTAGTGCTAACGAGTTCAGGAACAGTCATTTGATTAATTTGTGTACGTTTCAGTGCACGCTGCCAGCCACAGTGATGCTTTTTTCTCAATTTTTGTGGATGACACAACGCGGTAGGTTGTAATGATTTTAAAAATGCGCGATTATATATAATACGATTAGGACACATTATTGATAAATTAAAACAAAATTAAAGGAGCAAACCAAAGCAATTTTGCAAAATGTTGTAAGGTGGAATTTTTGGTAGCCCTATGTTCAAGCAGGCCGCTATTTGTTATCGTTGCTGTCTTCCTTCGGTACCATATGAAGTGAGGATACTAATGGATGACCGAATACTACTGAGATCAAGCATAAGGAGGAATTCATTTTCGGTCAATCTTAGCCGGGTGCGAACTAACTGTCAAGCCCTGGAGGTCCCAATTTGTCGTGAGGTTGCTGTACGACGAATAGCATAGCTGGTTATGCATGGCAGATCATTCTAAGGGCATTCAAACTCCGGGTACTTGTCAAACAGTCAGCTGAGTAGTTGAATCAACTATCATTTTCTCAGCCGTCGAAAATCGGTGTCATTCGTAGCTTATTATTATAATTGGCAGTCTAACGATATTGCCTGTCAGCTGCCGTCAGCATACTATTAAGATCAGGGACATAGGTGCTTATAACAGATCTTGCGACGCTACGAAGAAGTTAGGTGAAATGAATAGGTGTCAATGTCCAGTTCTAACTACACTGAACGTGTCGATGTCCTCCAGTAACAATGTGCGATAACCAATGCGAAAAAACAGAACACAGATTGGTGACTCGAGAATCCTTTATACTTGCACCAATATGGAACCAAACATAAGGTTATGACACACAGAGTCAGAGAATAAATGTCATAACAATTAATCAAAGTAATACTTCTGATAATTTTTCTCCGTCTTCCAACGAACAGCGTACGATGGAACGATGACTGCAGTATCGGTTACTCCGGCCAAAATATGGAGTTGGCTTTGAGCAAAAAACCATGAATTGGTTGTTTATTCTTCAACTACATTTACAATAGGTTTGGATTCAAATAGATATGCCTTTCATAGGATCCTTCAATAGGTTTTCCATTCACAGATTGCAAGTTAAAGACTGGTTCTTTTTCTCAGTAATCCCCTATAACAAGAAGTATTTAGAGGGTTGACGTAATTATCTTACACAGCAACTTCTAATTTATTCTCGCGTACCAACAACAAAGCAAAAGCCAATATTTGTTCGTCCAAACTAAGTGATATATTTCGGGACCAAAACAAGCCTTCAGACGAACGCTTAGCTAGCTAGTGATCGTGCACGTGACACGACAGGGTACCAAATGGCGGGGATGCTTGACCGAAAGCCTTCAGCTAAACAAGTCGACTTAAACAGTGGTGGTCAGCATCCAATGAGTGATTGCTGTGGTCAATAATTTTGGGGAATTATTTACCGCTACAGCTCACTCCCCCCCTAGTGGGGTGGTGAGGACCCTAAGACAGAACCAGCCGGAAGTAAAAAAACTCGATGGTTCCCTTTCGGGTGAAAAAAATCTTCCGAGCGGCTTGGTGGGGTGCCTACTGGTTTGTCTGCCTATGCTAATAGGGTGTTTGTACATAGCTTCCTTGTTGTTGTTCGTTGGATTCCGTGCTTCGTTTGTTTCCTGTCCAGTGCCCGTCGCACCTGGAAAAGAAAACAAGAACGCTAAGAACCATGTCGAGGAAAATGTACCAAATCAGCTTTTTTGTTAAAAAAATGATGTGCATTTACTATACAGTAAAATAATGCTAAGTTCAGAACATCAAAAAAATACATCTAATTAATTTTTTGTGCATGTTACATGAACTGTTGAAAAAAATTTTGTGTTCAGTGGTACTGTATATAAAAAAATTGATACGTCAAAAAAATAGTTAGTACCACAAACGAATGAGTTGCGTGAATCACACGACTTTGTTATGTCAAATAAGTGTGCAGATATTCTGGGAACCTTACGGTACGTCCAGAACGGGTTTTCTTAGGGGGCTCGATAGAAGGTTCGGTAGCTGTCGCTGTGCTAGTGACTTCATCGATGTCTAAACGATCTTCTGTTACTTGTGGATTTTGGGGTACGTTGAGCTCTATGCTAATAGGATTACCCTCCAAGTAAGCCGGTTTCAGACGGTTGTCGTCGGGGCCTTTTTGTCCAAGACAAAGAATTTATCCGAACGTTTAATTACTTTATAAGGTCCGTCGTATGGAGGTTCCAGGGGTCTGCGCACAGAGTCGCGACGAACAAATACATGTGAAGAAGTTTTCAAACACGGATGAACGAAAACATCAATGGACTGTGGACGAAGGGGAGCAGGTTTAACTGAACGCATTGCGTTTGTAAGCCTGCTGACGTATGAAGCGTGATCTACCACTGGTGGGAAGCTCGAGGGAGAAACAAATTCACCAGGCAGTCGCAGTGTCGTGCCATATACTAGCTCGGCGCTAGTACAACCAGCATCGGTTTTCAAGGCGTTTCGTATCCCTAGGAGAACTAACGGAAGGGATTCAGTCCAATGGGTGTTGTTTGCAGCTGACAGACCAGCTTTCAGCTGTCTGTGTAGACGTTCTACCATACCATTAGCTTGAGGATGGTAGGCTGTTGTTCGAAAACGCATGCAACCTATGATTTTAGTCAGGGCGAAGAATAAGCCACTTTCGAATTGCCGCCCGCGATCAGTTGTTATGGAAGATGGGCATCCAAAGTTAGCGATCCATCTTTCTACGAAGACGCGTGCGACTGTTTCAGCAGATACGTCCTTGATGGGTACTGCTTCCGGCCATCGTGTGAATCGATCGATGCAAGTTAAAATATAGGCATATCCATGGGATTCAGGAAGGGGTCCAACCAAATCTATATGGACGTGTTCGAAACGAGCGTCAGGGAGAAGAAAGGTGCCAAGTGGGCTTTTGGTGTGTCTTATCACCTTGCACTTTTGACAAGCTAAGCACGTGTGTGCCCATTCCCTTACTTCTTTATTAATGCCAGGCCAACAAAACCGACTAGTTACGAGCTTGACAGTAGTTCGAATACCTGGGTGAGATAAGCCATGCAACGTATTGAAGACGTTACGGCGATAACTTTTAGGCACGATGGGGCGAGGAGTACTCGTGGAAATGTCGCATAGAATAGTATCTCTTCCCATACCTAAGGGTTTCTCAGCTAATTGTAGAGTTGTTTTCGACAACTCATGTTGAAGCTCGGTATCTTCTTTTTGAAGACGAG
Organism: Trichobilharzia regenti; assembly: GCA_944472135.2. Taxonomy (NCBI): domain Eukaryota; kingdom Metazoa; phylum Platyhelminthes; class Trematoda; order Strigeidida; family Schistosomatidae; genus Trichobilharzia; species Trichobilharzia regenti. The sequence goes on along the minus strand of OX235262.1, from coordinate 127,509,465 downwards.
CCAGTTTTACAAGGTCTATGCCGTCGATTTGGGTGAGGGAACAAACGCGCGACAAGGCATCTGCCACAGTGTTGTTTACTCCGGATACATGGCGAATATCTGATGTAAACTGTGAAACGTAATCCAGTTGTCGTGATTCCCTGGGTGAATACTTATCTGAAGGTGAGTTCAGAGAGTACGTCAGAGGTTTGTGATCAGTAAAAATTATGAATTCACGACCCTCTACCGAATGTCTAAAATGTCGTATAGCACAGTACATAGCCAGAAGTTCTCTGCCGAATGTGCTGTACTTCGTTTCAGCTAATTGAAGGCGCCTCGAGAAAAAGGCGAGTGGTTGCCACTCTTTGTCAACTAGCTGTTGTAGAACTGCGCCGATTGCAGTGTTTGATGCATCAACCGAGATACTTAACGGTGCCGTTGGATCCTGATACATCAGAAGTGTGGCATTCGCAATAGCTTTTTTAATCTGGGTAAAAGCATTTCGAGCAGACGCGTCAAGTTCTATGGACTTGTTATTCCCTCGAAGGAGGTCTGTCAATGGCTGAATCAAAGAGGCACAGTTGGGAATAAAGCGTCGATAATAACTTACTAAGCCGTTAAAAGTGCGGAGACTTTTCACCGTCTGTGGCTCTGGAAAGTTCAGTATAGCCTCGACCTTAGTAGCCAGTGGGCGAATGCCCTTGCAGTCAATAGTGTGACCCAGAAGTCGAGTGAGTCAACACCGATTTGACATTTTGAATATTAATGGTAACACCATGTTGGCGTAACCTTCAAATGCCAAGTCCAAGTGCCTAAGGTGAGTTTCCTTGTCTGGACTGGCAATGAGGCAGTCGTCTAAGTATGCGTATACAAAGTCGAGACCGCGAAATACTTCGTCAATGAAGCGTTGGAATGTTTGGGCTGCATTCCGGAGACCGAATGGCATACGTAGAAATTCAAAAAGTCCGAAAGGCGTAATGATAGCCGTTTTCGGGATATCTTCTGTTGCCATCGGGATTTGGTTATACGCTTTAACCAAGTCGATTTTGGAGAATATAGTCGCGCCGGATAAGGTTGCCGTCAAGTCGTGTATATGAGGCAACGGGTAGCAATCAGGGGTTGTTTTGGCATTCACTCGCCGGTAATCACCGGTGGGTCGCCAATCATTGCTATCCTTTTTCGGAACCATATGAAGTGGGGATGCCCATGGGCTATTCGAAGGTCGAATGATGCCAAGGGTAAGCATATGGTCAAATTCATTCCTGGCGATTCTCAGTTTGTCAGGAGCTAATCGTCGTGCTTTAGATGTCACAGGTTGTCCTGTGGTAATGATGTGGTGCATAACATTGCTGGTTATGCACGGTAGGTCGTTCGACGGGCAGTTAAGTTCCGGATACTTGTCAACATAGGTTGAAAAGTTGGATCAAGATTGCCTTTATCTTAACGGGTGACAACTAGGGCCTATGTAGTGATGCCTTTGATAGACAGACTAGTAGTATTGTCAATCAGTCGTTTTCGGCGGACGTCTACGAGTAAATCATGATGATTAAGTAGGTCCGTGCCAATGATGGGCATTGTAACGTCAGCGAGAAGGAAAATCCACCGAATAGGTTTGCGTAAACCTACGTTCAGATAGACGTATTTCCTACCAAAGGTTGCGATTGGTTTTCCATTTGCAGCCTGTAAGTTGAAGGTAGGTTCCTTCTGTCGATCTGCTGCTGTAGCAGGAAGGACGCTGACTTCGGCGCCTGTGTCGACTAAGTATCGAGTCTGGCTTATCACATCATGGATGTAAAGTAGGCGGCTAGTGCCACCGGCGACGGTTGCCGCTAACGCGTGCCGGCGGGATAGTTTCCCACAGACTTTGAGACATTTCCGAAGTTACAAGGCTTACGGCAACACTTCGCTTCTTGGCCATAGGTGTTGTGGTACCAGCACCAGTCAGGGTTTTTCAGTGAACGTGGTTTGGACTTAGATCGACCACGTGAGTTCCTGCGTTGAGGAGATTTAGGACGACGGTCGGAGGATTTAGAAGGAATGTTTGACCTAAACATCTGCTGGATGGAGTTGCATAACTCTATCATTGCAGGATCCTTACTCGAAGTCTGCTTAGTCATCGAGCATATTTCGGGAACTGACCGTTTAGTTATTTCTAGAATCCTATCTGCAGTAATAGCTAAGTCCTCTATTACAGTACCCTGAAGTGTCACAAGTACGGTCTGTACAGACTGTGGCAGCTTGGTTAAGAAGAGTTCTCTAAACAGTCCTTCGTCGAACTGACTTTGGCCAACGACTTCTCTCATTCTTGTCAGCATGCTCACGGCTGACTGATCTCCTAACTCGATGTTACGAAATAATTCATCTAGACGTTGTCGGTCCGTGAGAACGTTTCTCCTGAGGAGGGATGCTTTGAGCAACTCGTACGAGTTACTTACCTCGGGACTCAACATCTGTGATGTTACGTACTTGCTGAATTCCCGCGGTAGGGCGTGAATAACTGCAAGTAACTGTGAACGTTGATCGGTTATCCCATGCTCACAAAAATCTGCTTCAGCTAGCAGAAACCACGTTTCAGCATTATCTGGCCAGTATGGTACGAGCTGAATGGTTTTAGGAGTTGAGCGGATACGGATGACCTTGGGACTAAGATCACTCATGACGAAAATTATGTCGAATAATATATGGTACAAGAACAAATACAAAATGGAACGAACTCACCGGGGTTATCTGCGGATTTATCGTGGATGAAGTTCGCGGTTGGGCTCACCAGTTTAGAGGTTGACGGAATTATCTTACACAGCAACTTCTAATTTATTCTCGCGTACCAACAACAAAGCAAAAGCCAATATTTGATCGTCCAAACTAAGTGATATATTTCGGGACCAAAACAAGCCTTCAGACGAACGCTTAGCTAGCTAGTGATCGTGCACGTGACACGACAGGGTACCAAATGGCGGGGATGCTTGACCGGAAGCCTTCAGCTAAACAAGTCGACTTAAACAGTGGTGGTCAGCATCCAATGAGTGATTGCTGTGGTCAATAATTTTGGGGAATTATTTACCGCTACAAGTACAGTGACTTCTGTAACTGTGCCAATAAGGCACCCGGTTTGACTGATAAAATCCCGAGTACAGAGTGGGTAGCTGCTGCCACCATCTATGGTCGCCACCAACGCGTGCCAGTGTGGTAGTCTACCATGGTCTCTACATATTCAAAAAAACCACAGGGTTTTTGTCAACATTTAGTTTCCTGGTCGCAGGTGTTTTGATGCCAATACTAAAGTGCATTTTTGTCACTCTATCGCATAGAACTCGGAGGACAATCTGAGATGCTACATTGAAATTGCTTTCTAAGAGAGTCAGGAGGATCACCGGGGCTAGTTAACTTAAAAAATCTTTTGGTTGAGCTACATAAATCTGTTATTCCGGAGTCAAAACCTGGAGATCATGTACATATTGAGCGAACTTCAGTGGGTGTACACGCAGTATTTCAAGAATTCTGTCAGTCTACGTGACTAAGTCTTCAATGGCGACTCCTTGAAGTATGACAAACATAGTCTGTGCTGTCTATGACCACGGGTATAAAAAATTTTCTTAAGAGTCCCTCGTCGTATTCCCGTTGGCGGATGACTTCATGCCTTGGTGAAACCATGTGTACTGTTGTAATACCGCTTAACTTGACATTGCAAAAGTGACCATCATGACGCCAGGGATTCGAATGATCGTTCCTCTTCAGGGCTACTTATTTAAGAGCATCGCAAAGGTTACCCACAGTTGGAATGAACGCATGTGGAACAACACATATGTACGATTCCCGCTTTAGAGGATGTGTAAACACTGGGAGTTATAAACGTGGGTTAGTTACCCCATGTTCACGAAAATTGGGCTTATAGTATAGAAACTATGTGGCCAAAAGGACATTACCTGATTTGAAATGCTAGTAAGTCGATAGGTGTAAGTTTTGGTGTCTGGTCATACGTTGCAAAAACAGTTTATGAATAAATATAGTAAAGATATAGAATGAACAGAAACAAAATGCAACGAACTCACTGAAAATGAGTGAAGTTCGTCTGCGTCTCACCAATTTAGAAGAAATGTCGACGGCCACACAAGATACACTGTATTATAGTGCTGGTGTTTATCCACTGGTGCTTGACCGCCACTTGTATGTAAAATTCATTGCACAAATGAAACTGAACTTGTGTATGCAGCAAAAAAACCATTGTTACTGCAACTTTGCCATAGTGATGAACTAGTTTGTGTTATATTGTGGCCAGTGCTACTGGTAAGATTTATCAGTAGTATATAAAGAAACGCTCATCAACATAAAAATATCAAATAATAAGGAAATAGACTTGATATCAAACAAAGCGAATGATTCAGCGTCGTGGAGGAGCATGGGAGACGTGAAGAGGAAGACAAAGAAACGCAATATGAAGGACAGAAGTAGCACAACACGAAAGATCTGTTTGAATGACGGCTTTAAGATAATGTGTACATAATTTCGCTACACAGCTATACTAAATTCCCAGTCACTCGTGGTTATAACATCACTTTCCACCATAATTAGTTTTTCACAAAGTAACTTCAGAGAGTCTTTATTTTCGTCATTACCCCCAATATTAACCTTATTATTTTTTATTTCTACCCGACTAAATTACTGACTTTTATATAACATGTGTTGCCAAATTTATACCTCCTACTAATTTCCAACTTCTTTTCTTAACTCTGCAAATACTCAAAAAAAAGCTAAAAAATACCTTCGATCTTTTTCATTCTACTAGTGACTTATAAAATTAAAGTGTGGGAATACGTTTTAAGTGAATGTCAAATTCGTCTCGTATTATATGCAGCTAACGAAACAAATTGATATCGTGTCTTGCGGCTCAGTCTGGTATTTTTGCTTTATTCCATTCCATCGAGGGAAAGAATTGCAGGAATCAATAGCTGGAGACTGTTGAGGACATGGATCAAAATCTTTCAAAACAGAGCTGAAGTATTTCTCTCTTATATTCTGAAACTCCACTGAGTAATTCTTCCTCTTGTACGCCTTTGCCCACTGAAGTTTCTTCACATTCTTTCTCTTCAGCTTCGTTGTGAGTTTCTCTGGAATGTGACAACTTGAAATAATGCACTTTATACAATGTTATTATTTGTTAATTCACTCTTGATATGTCTTCTTTGCCTGTTTTGACAAAATAATCTTGCTTCAACTAATGTTGGAAATACTTTGAAAGTAAATTAGTCTAAATGCAAGTTTCCATATTTTTATGTCCTTTCAAACTATTAAATTATTTATTCCACACTATTCTATGTTTCTGGCAATAGCGTTGTGATTAAAATAACTCAGCTTAACTGATTAAGGCTGCAGAACAAATTCTTCAAGACTATTTGTATCGATTTTGGAAATATAATGTGACCAAACTTGGGATTAAGGAGAGTGGACAAAAATGTACTCGGTCATCATCTTTTTCTGAAACATTAGCATTATAATGCATATTATTTGTCAGTTTACTTTCCGTTTATTCATGTTTTTCCGATATATTCTAGTTTCCATCTCTTAATAAATTTCTCACTTTGTAATATATTAGATTGACAGAATCTGAACCAGTAGATTTTGAGATTTTATGATGATTCATCCAGCAAAATATGATTTATTATTTAACTGAACGATCAACCTATATAATTTATCATATTTTTTTCGATTTTCCTCACAGCAAAACGCAGTATTATTCCTACATGAAACTGTCATCTATATTAGACTACTATTAGCTACTTTCCATTGTTTATATATATATATATATATATAATGACAGACAGATCCCAAGGACTCAGGCAATAATCTAGAGTAAGATTAGTTCCAAGAAAAATAAATGATGGGTATATCAGAATACAAACAGAGAGATAAGTAAAAGTAAAGTTTTGCAGAGCATTAAGTCACTGCGTAACAATTCGAAGCAGATCAGGGGACTTGTTTAAAACCTCAAAGATGATGAAAAGCAAATATTTTTCGGCCACTGGGCGTGACGTTAAGTGGTGTCAATAAGATTATCCAACACAAGGATTCAAGCCAGCTGATTACACCACTTTTTTGTGACGCTGTGAACTTCATTCATTAGTGACACAATGTGGTCTTTAACTTTTTTCTAACCAAATCCTATTTCACTTACAATAGAATTTAGTGGAAAGTATAGGTTTGCCAGGCGTGACATATGTCCTAGGGATCTTACTTAATGAATGTTTATGACCACATCAATTGATTTACCTTCCTTACCTAATGATGTATGTCAAATTTGAAAATTACCGTTTAAAGAAAGGTACCTATACTCAAAAACTTATAAGCTTTCATACAGGCCAACCTAAAGAATAGCGAGCACGGAGTGTGAACTCACCAATGATCTTCAACGCATACCTTTATTTGGATTACAGAGCCAGAGGGAACGCCTTGCATGAATTGACGTGCAAATTCTATCCTGATCTCATTTTTAAGTTTTGTTTGGACAGTAAGTAAACAGCACGTTAGGGTGTTTAATTATTATCATCAGTATTTTTCTTATAGATAAATAAGAGGAAGAAGAGTGTGGCGTTGTTCATATAGATGAAATTATTTTGAAAGCTATGAAACTTGAAATCTGATACCCATCATTGTAAGTGGGAATCAGTTTTCAGTTACGTCAAGGCAAAATGTCGTCTTTAATGTGTTTCATTATTATTATTATTATTATTATTATGTCAATTTCTTTCGTAAAACAGCATTTTGGTGGGGGCGATACACAGCAGACCCTGTACACCGACGAATGGTATGCGTTCCATGTCATCGGTGAGTTCATACACCCTGGTCACTATTCTTTATACGCTTTACTTTCACAGACTAAATTTCACAGCTGTCAATTAAAGCAGAACTATCAGCTACAGGAAAATGATGAGAGCGCTGACAAATTTCAGACAGCGTAGTACAGTGTAAAGATGTCTTTTCAATGAATCAACTTTCTGAAACTTCCTGTTAATAATATCCAGAATTCAAGATAGTTTCTGTATTTATCACAAATGATGACCACTTGAATAAGATAGAAATTTACAGTCAAAGTTATTATTATTATTAAAGCGTCCCATAGATTATGCAGTAGAAGAAATCCCTTGGTTATTCTGTAACTCCTTGTCCATAATAAGTCTTAATGTATTTGTAAAATCCTCCCCTTTTCTCTTTCTATTCCCCTGTCGATTTGATTTTAACTTGCTAACAATTGTGTAAACACTGGAAAGTCGTGCATCACTCTAGTGCTTTAAGCGAATATTTCATTGTGATATTTTTAATCCTGTTTCAATAGTTAATATTAGCAATGGTAATAATAGGGATAACTCAAATGTAATTACAAAATTTCATGCAGATATGCATAAAGTATATTAATTATTGATACTTTCCTTGTAGATATCATTACTTTCTCCACTACTTTTTATTGGTAATTTGTTTACAAATTAATTATTTAAAAGTATTAAGCACAAATTACACTATCACCAATCTCAGAAACTTCATTAGGTTTACGAACTCTGATATTTGGACCTAGCATATCATGAACCCATTCTTCCCATGGGACAATTATCTGTTTAGGTGGAACGAGTATACGTGCTGGTTTATGTGGATCTTTCGGATACCATATCAATGATTGTGCAGCATTACAATGTGGTGGGAATGTTGCAGCAATTGGCAATTTATATGATTTATCTGGATCCATCATAATAACTCCACTATCCTGTACATCATAAATTTTTCGTACTCGACTACCTAATGGCATAAAAGGATCAACTTTCATGTGTAAATCATACTCCCACCGTATCTTTTTCAGTACAGTAATTTCATCTTTACATGAAAACTTTTTACCATATTTGATAGCTACTAACCAAATTAAAAATTTCTGTTGTCTGTTAATTTCAGTTAAGCGTACACCACCAGAAAAAGGTAGTTCCCAGACGACAGATGGATGAAAATAATCCTTTACGTGCAAATTTAGTGTTAATTTTCTCACAGGACCTTTTTTAATATTATACAAACTTTGATTAACGCTGTAAAATGGATATTGTCGTCCATCACTATCATTTATTAATCTTCTCAGACCACTTTTTAATGGATGAAATTCCCATAGTGATTTGCCAACTCCGTCATAATCATTAGCTAAATACATGTAGTCACATGCTTGAACTAGACCGATAGTCCAATCACGATCAGATGTACATGTGGGTATTTCTATTTCAACCTTACAATAAAATGTTTGAGTTTTGTAGTAAAGCATAGAATCAGTCTCCTCGACTTCTGTGCCTGTTGTATCATCATAATAAGCTCGGATTCCTTTGATGCGAAATTTGTCTATTGTCAATTTGTTCATCTAATGGTCTGAACATAGATTCAATTCTCTCCCTACGACTAGTTTGTACAGAATAAAAGTTAATTTTTAATAATTATATAGAACAATAAATTCCAGGTAGATTCCATATATCTGAAGATCAGTATGTTTGACTTCAAAATAAACATCCAGTTAACCGATTGGCACTTTAAGGAATCATCAACAGGCTTAAGTATACAGGCACTCTTATTTTACCATTGAGCATTAGCCTGATAATTTTAAATAATTGAATATCGATTTTTCTATGTGCATCAAGGCTCAGAAGAATAAAGTCATTATTGTAAAACAATAACTGTAAACTTACTTGTTGGAACAGCGTTACTCAGAAATTTGTAAGTTACTGGAGATTTTATATTTAAAACAAGCAAGGACTGTGGAAAAAAGCAGTATTTATTGAATACATAGATTTCGGTATGACTCGTCAGCTGAACACTCTAGAAACATTGTTATCTATACAATTTTTCAAAAATGTTAAATACATATAAACATATGAACAGTGTAACAAAAGATATAAATTTCAACAAATATACGCTCTATTAATCGTTAAGTGATAATCTGTTAACGTCACTATTAAGTGAAAAATATTCATCATGAATAAAACTTTCATTTCTCTGGTGTTTCTGGCCAGGAAGTGGTAGAATTTGTTGTAATTGTTGTACTTTCGAACACTGGTCCTGTGGATATAATCTTATTGACTATTACTACCTATAACTAACTCTTTGTCAGTGTATGACTGTCAAGCACATCAAGTGGATATATCTGCGGCAGTTAAACATTGCATCACATTCTCAACTCCAAACTGGTGAAATCTATCTTAACCTGTCTTGTTTTCGAAAATTGATTCTGTGGATATAAATTTCCAATTTGTGACTGTTAAACACGTTCAGCGGATACCTATGACTAACTAATATATATATATATATAATTAGTAGACAGAAGACAAGTAGTTCAGCGAAGAGTCTCTTTTCGGCGAATTCATTTTCATAGCTGTACAATCGCAAATATATATGGTTATTTTGTGTGTGTGTATACATTAAATTTGTCAAACGAAAATACAATTAGTAGGTTCAGATGTATTGGATGTTGATAAGAGGATAGCAACAAAAGTGATGAGCACTTTTACTCGCATGGTAACTACTCCTTTGATTTGACCTAACTTTTCTTTGTTTGTTTGATTTGACCTTACTTCTGTTTGTATGCTTATTTTTCTAACTTAAAACCCTTGTGTAATTCTGTATATTATTTTGTTTCCATGTACACCCTTTGAGCACAACTCATTCATCAAACTATTCATGCCATTACGTAACTCTTATTTAACAATCATTTATGACAACTCATCACTTTTGTTGCTATCCTCTTATCAACATCCAATACATCTGAACCTACTAATTGTATTTTCGTTTGACAAATTTAATGTATACACACACACACAAAATAACCATATATATTTGCGATTGTACAGCTATGAAAATGAATTCGCCGAAAAGAGACTCTTCGCTGAACTACTTGTCTTCTGTCTACTAATGTTCGAATGGGAATTATTCATGAATATATATAATTGTATTTAGATGCTGAAGTCAGTGAGTTTCTGGTTTACGTGTTATTTTGGTAATTGTATTTGACAGTGACATTTTTGCTACGGTTGTTGTCCTCGTCTCTGCCTTTCCCGTTGTGATTCTTTTTACTGTTGTTCTGATTGCTGTATTGCTTATTTTCCTGACTCTAAACGGAACAACCCAAAAATTTGCTCCTCTGTAACTTACATCCCTATGTAACAACTCCCTATGATAATGTAACTAATGCCAATGAAGGCCCTGATACAGTGGAAAACGATATTGTTCAGGATAATGACCGCCAGATTCAACTCAAAAGGAAGGGGAGTGACAATTATACAATGCTATGCTCCCACAAACAATGCAGACTTTGAAAAGAAAGAAGATATCTACGGGCAACAATGGACAATACTCAAGTCGGCGACATTAAAATCCTAATGGGAGACATGAACGCCAAACTGGGGCCAGGCAACACAGGAAAAGAGCTCATTATGGGTAGAGAAGCACTTAGAGAGGTGAATGAAAACGGTGAACTCTTTGTTGACTCTGTACCTTCAATGAACTAGCGATTGTGGCAGCGTATACAGACACGAGGATATCCACAAGGCTACATGGGTGTCACCATATGGGCGAAGGAAAATCCAAATTGATTTCATCTCAAGGAAGTGAAGACGCAGCTTACTGGACACAAAGTAAGAAGAGGAGCACACATATGCTCAGACCACAATCTTGTGCAAGGAACACTCCAAACCAAATTAAAAACTCTCAAGAAAACGTGAGCTGCAGATAGACTACAAGCCAAGTTCAATACTCAAAAACTGAAGGATCAGGCCACAAAGGAGATTTTCACTGCAAGCATAAGGAAGAAGGTGAAGACACAAATCAACACTAACGAAGAGACCAGCGTTGAAAATCACCGGGAAAACATGAAAGCGATGTGGAGTCAAACCTGCATGGAAGTCCTAGGCAGAAAGAAGAAACAGGACAAGCAGTGGCTCACTACAGATACATGGAGACTAATAGAAGACAGAAGGACGGTGAAACAAAAGATTATTCAGTGCATCGACGAGCAACAAAAACAGGAGTTGAATGCAAGCTACAATACACTGAAAAAAAGAGTAAAGAAGAGTGCCAGGGAGGACAAAAGGAAATATTATGAAGCCATGTGAAGTGAAGCAGAACAAGCTGCAGGCAAAGGAGACCTCGCCACACTCTACCAAACAACTAGGAACCTATCGGGAAAAGTTCGACACAGATTAAGCCAGTGAAGGATGCAAATCGAGAATCAATCACCAAAGAAGTGGAGCAGAGGAAAGACTGGGCTGAACACTTCAAAAGACTTCTAAATCGACTGCCACCTACAATGCGCCCAACAATACCAACAGCAAAAGCAGAACTACCAGTGAACATCGACCCCTAGACGAGAACAGAAATCCTGGAGGCAATCAAGATGCTTAAAGCTGGAAAAGCAGCAGGTCCAGACGGAATCCCAGCAGAGGCATTGAAAATGGATCCCTAGATATCAGCGAACTTGAGACACCACTACTGGAGAAGGTGTCGGAACAGGGTAAGATACCTGAGGATTCGAAGCAAGACTACTTATATAAAGTGGCAATGAATGGAGATTTATGTCAATCCAAGAACTGGTGCGGCATTATGCTCCTGTCTATCCCAAGCGAAATACTAAGCCGTATCATCCTAGAAGAATAAAATACACCCTGGATGAAAAACTTTGATCGAAACAGGCTGGATTCGGGAGAAACAAGTCATGCATCGCTTAAATCACAACACTACGTATCATCACTGAACAGAGCTTGGAATCGCAGTCAGCTCTCTACCTCAACTTCATCGATTTTGAAAAGGCATTCGACAGCATCGATTGAGAGGTGATTTGGCAACTACTTTGCTGCTACGGGGTGCCGCCAACAATTATACATCCCATCCAACAGTTGTACGACAATGCTGCATGCCAAGTAATCGACAGCGGGAAACTCACGAAATCCTTTGAAGTGAAGACGGTAGTAAGAAAAGGCTGTCATCATGGATTGATGTCAAGTTTCTTTATCTTATTATATTAATATATTTGTAAAACATGGTCACTATGGTAGTAGTAAGTAATTCCATATTAGTCTGTTTATTAGATGTATCACACAGTCAGTGAAACAGTACTAGTATTTACTGGATGACAAAGTTTCGAACGCAATTCATTATTGTTCATAATCATAGCGGTCACTTATAATCATACGACTTCGAAACTTGAGTTTTATAGTTTTCTTTGTCCTCTCCTATTTGTCATCGTCGTTGGGGGTAGTAGAATTTTCCAGATATCTGGCTGGACAGGTGTTGAATCATTCCTATTACACGTATTCTCTTCAGTTGATTCGAACCTCGGAAAAGTTACAGTGGAGAATTCTTAACAATGCTGGCACGAATAAAAGTGGCTGACATTCAATTTAACCACAAACTCAATTAGAAACAAGCTTTGTCGGTGAAGGGATCAGTCATGTGGAGCCTTTAAAACAAAACAATTTAGTTTGTCTAATACCCTACCTGCAATGATTGTCAGGTCAAACACATAGGTCAAACTAGTAGAACAGGGGCAGTCAGTCAGACTAGCCGAACATAAAAACCTAGCAGCAAAATCTATATTGGTTGACCCGAATAAGATAAGAAATCTAGAGAAAAGTTTAGCTATCGCAAGCACTACATGCAATTACACACGACCATACAATACACAGGATGGGATAGGATGACAGACTTAAATTCTGATGTCACAGGGTGTATGGAGGGAGAGATTGATAACAGAAGTTTTGTTTATCGAATCAACTGCAAATCAACACGTGTGATAGGAATGATTCAACACCTGTCCAGCCAGATATCTGGAAAATTCTACTACCCCCAACGACGATGACAAATAGGAGAGGACAAAGAAAACTATAAAACTCAAGTTTCGAAGTCGTATGATTATAAGTGACCGCTATGATTATGAACAATAATGAATTGCGTTCGAAACTTTGTCATCCAGTAAATACTAGTACTGTTTCACTGACTGTGTGATACATCTGATAAACAGACTAATATGGAATTACTTACTACTACCACAGTGATCAAGTTTTACACATAAACCCAGGCGATTTGAATTTCTCAATGAATGAAAATCAAAACGATATTGTTTTTACTTACGTTTCGCTATTTAATGCTGACGGTGCTGCTAATAGCTTTATCAAAGCAGTATTATTAAAACAGAGTGATTTACAAAACTCACTCAGCTTATATATAACAAAGAGCTAAGTGGTGGGTGAGAAAATAGACTACTTAGGTCAAGTTACAAGGAGGACATATTGAAAGTCAAAATAACAATGAAGATCAATCACTAGATCAAATAATAGAGGCAATAGTACATCTGTTATGATATCAAAACAAAGTTTACTAACTTGATCATCGTTCGTCAGTCTGGAGTCATTTTTCGTTGTCAAGTTGGCCAATTGGTAAAGATAACAAAATCAAGTGTAGATTGTTGGATTTGATCATTGTGTAAAATTGTAAAAACAGCGTGATTTTATATAATGATATTACTTTGACATTCGGGTTGATTTTATCGCTTTATGGGGGATGGCGGGGTGTTGTAATCAAGTCAGATTCTCTTTTAGTCCGTCATTCCTACTCAGTTCAGACAATTTGCATTCCACTTGATATGAAGTGCTTCTCATGATATGAGACGTTCTTTGTGATTTCTGGATTATTTCAATATTATCAAAATCAATTTTGTGGCCTGATTCTGTAGCGTAGTGTGTAGACGACCTATGGCTGATGACTTTTCAAGTTTTTCTAGTTCAACCGGATTTATTTCTCGGTGGTCTACGGTGTTCATTTCTTCTGATTTTGATTTCTCTCTGGCAATGTGTTTGTCCGGTGTATATCGCATCACATTCCAAGCATTTTATTTTATAGACACATTTAGGCAGAGAATCTTAGTGGATTTTGTCTTTTATGTGGACAAGGTTGTTTCGCAGTGTGTCTGATGTTTTGAAGGAAACTCTAATGTCGAGCTGACTGAGTACTCTTCTGATATCGTCTGACGTCTCTGATCTATGTGGAATGACCACTGTTGAGGTCCATGTTTTCGACCATGCTTAATGTCAGTGTTGATTTTGTTGATGAAATTCCTTGAGTAGTTTTTTTGCTTGAGGAGAGTTTCAGTAATGTTTGATATTTCTTCTTCTTCTTCTTTCTCATACGTTAACATCAGAGAGTGTGCTCGTCTAAGAAGACTTAAAACAACTGAAATCTTTGCGCTGATGGGGTGTGATAATCTGAAGTCTAAATATTCATTGCAATAGGTTTTCTTCCTGAATATGGATAAACTTAAATGTCCGTTTTTACTTTCTCTTAACTAGGCAGTCTGGAAATGGTATTTCATCGACGTCTGATTCTGCTTCCGAAGTAAACTGGATTCTGGGAGATACACAGTTTTATTTTTCTAGGAATGAACTGTGTAGATCTCGTTCTAGTACTACAAAAGTATCATCCCCATATCTTGACCATATTTTAGAAGTGAGTATGCTCGAAAAGATGTTATTTTCGAATCTATTCATGAAAAAGTCGGCGACTATTGGAAATACTGGTGAATCCATAGCAACACCAGTTGTCTGTCTATATAAACTCCCTTTAAATGTAAAATAATTACTTTCTAGACAGAATTTTAAGCTCTTAATTATTTCACTGGTGTCAAGTGAACATCTCTTTAATAGCGCTGTATCTGATTCTAGTACACTGGAAATGATATCAAGACTTTCAGTAATAGGGGTGGATACTAGTATACAATGAGTTAATATCATAGCTTACCATAATGTCTTCTTTATCAATTTCTCAGTGTTCTATTTGGGATTTGAAATCATATGAATTTCTTGCAATATTTTGAGTGTCATTTTGTAGTGGTTGTAGTATCGAGAGTAAGTATTTAGAATGGTTGTATGTCAGTGAGTTGGTGAAATCTATTACTGGTCTTAATGGAACTGTGGGTTTATGTATCTTTGGTTGACCGTAGAATCTTGAAGGTACATAAGATTTTGGTTTTAGTGTAAACCAGAGAGAATTTCCAATTTTGGGTTTCATTTCTTGAAGGAGTCTGTTCGTATTTAGTTTCATTTTGTTGAATTTGGCGGATTTCTTCTTCTTCTCTTCAGTGAGTAAGTACGGTCCTTCAGATAAGTGCTCAATCGCCTTATTCTTTTCATAATCCGTTCTGTTCATTATCATCGCAGTGACGTTTCCCTTGTCGGCTTTCGTTAGTCATAACGATGCTTTTGTCTTTCTTCAAATTTCTTAAGGCTTCATATTTTTGTTTGGTGAGATTAGATTGTATGTTTCGTTGTGTTGTTAATATGTGTGATATCTTTCGACGAGCAGATTGTGATTCTTCATTGGTGAGTTGTTGCAGAGCAGGTTCAATCATACGTGCTATTTCCTGGCTTTCTAGTTATATTGAAATTCACACCTTTCTGTAGTAATGAGATTTCATTTTCGGTTAGTATCTTGTCTGACATGTTATGTATGGCTCTAATATTCTTCATATCATTTGTTGAGGTTTTCTTTGGTTGTTTCATTTCTTCCAGTTTCAAGAATTTTTTGTATATGTCTTCTTTCGGCGACATTATGAAGATGAGATTCTCGTTCATTAAACAATTTTTGAAAGGATTCATAGATATGGCTTGTAACAAGTACTGTTAAACAGTCGTCTATATTTTTGATTCTCGTTCAATAAGATTCAAGTTTGATGTCGGTTAATAGATAGGTTAATAGTAATCATAAACTGTTTTTGAACACACACGGGGTAGGGGGATTGAGTTTATGAATAGCTGTGGTCTCAGTATATTTTCCTATGCGCCCTTCACCATTCTCATAGATGACCTTAAAGGCTGAGTTAATATCAATCGTATGGTTCATCTCGATGAGGTGTTTAGCAATAGACGAAGTTGATAGTCTGCCTGCCACCTGCGTCTATTGGTCTACCACAATTCATTCTTCTTTCTAACCATGTCGCGATGTGTTCTCACCCTAATATGCAAAGCACCATTGCTCCTTCCTAAGTAGGTGTGTTCACACACACACACACGAAAATCGATAAGTAGTATGGGATTTGACATAATCACTTGTCCACTTTTGAGGTTTGCAGTGGAGCATATTTTAGGCTTTTTCGAAAATTACAAGCCGGGCTTCATAATAGGTTCTACGGATGACCGAATTCATTCTTTGTATCAAAATCCTACTGTTAATTTCCCAGTTATTTGGTATGCTAATTTGATGAAGACATTTTTCTTAGAGACGATATAGATTGCAAGTTTAAAGACTAATTGAATTCTACACCTGTTTAAAAACGTTAAAGGCTATCCCGTTTTCAACAAGAGTATCCATCAATATTTCATTCTCTTTGTCTGTAACATCAGCAGTGAAAATACGTTGAATCCCCCTAAATAGACACTTCACCAAGCCAAGTCTGCAGAGGTCTTTGGAAACACCCTCAAACACTGTTTATGCTCTTTCACTCTTAAATTTACCTGTCTGGAAGTTTCTCCTAAATATACGGCGTTACAATCCCCACAATTCATCTGGTATACGCAAGTCTGCTGGTTTTCTTGTTCTATTTTATCCTTAACCTTTACCAGTAATGGGCGTAAGGTGTTAGTTGCACGAAAATACACTCTTATATTATGGTCGTTAAAGATTCGCTTATTTCATCGGATGTTTCTTTGCTGCAAGGAACCACCGCTGTACTAACCCAATTCTTAGCAGCAGGTTTCGATTCATCCTTATCTTCCCATTTTAAATATCTTTTTATGAAGTCTTTAGGATAATTATTTGATTCAAGAGTAGATTGAACCAATTTTAGTTCATTGTTAATATCTTCCTCCTCAGTAACTAGACGTTTGGCTCTGTTGATCAGATTCTTGGCCAAAAAGTAGTAGTCTAGGTATCTATTCGAATTTGTCAGCTTTCTGAAAATGTTTATTTTAAATTTTCCATCTGATTTTCTTTTCACTAAACAGTCCAGGAACGCCAACTCATTCTCATCGGATTCAACCCCTTTGGAAAACTTGATAGTTTCTGACATATTGTTTATTAAGTGAAAAAGTTCATTTAACAAACTACGTTTGATTATGACGAAGGTATTATCTACGTATCTTAACCACATCTTTGGGGGACTAGGGCATCTCATAATTTCATTTGTTTCTAATGAGTGCATAAACAGATTGGCGACTAGCGGAGATATTGGTGATCCCATAGCAATGCCTCCTGTTCGATGGTAAAGAACCCCTCTAAGTGCAAATAACGCGGATCGAAGACACATTTCTAATACCTTCATAATTTCGTCGGGATTTAAAGGACAACGACCACTGAGTTCTTCGTCAGCACAAAGTAAATTATAAATAATACTTAAAGAATCATTAACGGGAACATTCGTGAATAATGAATAAACATAGAAACTTGCCATTATTTCATCTTCTTCAATATTAGTCAAGTTTATTTTTCTCTTAAATTCATATGAATTCTTCACTCCATGCCCGGGTAAAGAGGAAGGGTTAGAAGTGAGTGTGGCTAGCGACCCTGGTCCACAAAACCAGTCAAACTGCGACAGAAACTTCAATGCACAAGAAATATGTTAAAAAAGTACAAAAAAATATATTAAAAAAACGTATTCTTCGCTGGAATCGGAGAGGCGAAATGACGCTGTGGGCTGGTGATGATAGCCTTTTGGAAGCCAGCCAGTCAGCTGAGTCAGTAATAAGACGGGTAAAAAGGGAAGGTGTTGGACATGAGGCGGCTAGCAACCCCCACCCTGTAAAAATTAACACCACTGCTACCGAAACTTCAAAGATGAGCCTTGAATCTCTGTA